>JAYRCE010000134.1:4598856-4614176 GCA_036026295.1 Spinus olivaceus | reverse complement strand
TTGGGCACTGCCAGGGATCCAGGGGCAGCCACAGCTGCTCTGGGCACCCTGTGCCAGGGCCTGCCCACCCTCAGAGGTGGGAATTCCTTCCATATTATTCCTTCTGTGCACATATTCCATCACCTCAAACTAGGGACTGGGTGTGGGGTAACAAAGGCTCATCAGACAGGTATCCACCCTCAGGGGGGTGTGGCTGTCCCTCCCGGGTGAGGGAAATCCTCACTCCCAAACCCAGGGAATCCTGACTCCCAAACTCAAGTGAGGGAAATCTTCATTCCCAAACCCAGGAGAGGGAACTCTTCACTCCCAAACTCATGTGAGAAAAATCCTCACTCCCATAGCCAGGTAATCCTGACTCCCAAACTGAGATGAGGGAAATCCTCACTCCCAAACCCAGGTGAGGGAAATCCTGACACCCAAGCATACCCCATCATGCTGGAGGGTGAGAACAGGCTGGGTGCAAACCCCAGCAGGGTGGATAAAACCTCCCAGCGTATCCAAACCCCACTGGGGAGGAAGCAGCCCGGGAGGATGGGCAATATCCAGCCTGGCATCTGATTTTAAGGCACCGGCGCCACCCCGTCCCCACGCCGGGGATGCGGGGTGCGATGGGGGGAGCGCAGGAGGGGCTGCCCCGCTCCAGCCCCGCTCCAGCCCCGCTCCCGGGGAAGCAGCGCTGGAGCAGCCGGACATCACCTCCATCACCTCCTGGGGATGAGTCAGGCTGTGCCAGGGCGGTTCTCCGGCAGCTCCCAGAGCGCGGAGCAGGGCGCTGAACAAAGGCGCGATCCCGGTTCGGCGGAGAGGGAAGAGTTAGTCACGTTGGGCTGAGTCACCGCAGCCGGGACAAGGGACCGAGGGACAGCGCGGGGTGGGAGCCACTCTTCAGGGACTCCGCATGTAAATCAATCCTGTGGCGGTGCCATAAACCAGGACAGGCACGGGTGGAGGGGGAAGAGCCAGAGCTGGGCAGAATTTACAGCTGGGGAAGAAAAAAGGGAACACAAGTGCTTTGTTTTGGGAGGCTTTAAGAATTATAGGAGACATCACGGCGTATTTCACATCCCACCAGCAGACCCCAAAGCTGTTTGCTGTGCTGAGCAGGGCTGGCTGTGTGGATGAAGCAGCTGGGGATGGCCCATCCCTGGAAATATTCCAGTACAGGTTGGACAGACCTTAAAAATCCCCCATTTCCATCCTCTGCCATGGGCCAGGACACTTTGCACCAGTCCAGCTTGCTCCAAGCCCTGTCCAACCTCCCCTGGAACACTTCCAGGGATGAAATAGGGGCATCTGGAGTCTGCAGAGGGGTTCAAGTCATTCCCAAATGTAAAGCAGGAACGATATCTGCCTGGAAAAGCAGCCCCAGCTCTCACTGCAGCCACGGCAGAGCCCATGACAGGAGAATTTCCTACCCACGGCTGCCTGCGCCAGAGCTTGAATCATTTCTGTCTTCGAGGCAGAAAGTCAGAGGATTTCCTTGAAAATAGAGCCTTTGTTTGGCAAATATTTCTCCCATCTGCTCTGGGGCTGTGAGTGCCCTTTGTTGGTTTGATGCTGGTCCCTTCCTCAGCCAGGGCAGTGCCAACAGCACAGAGGGGACCCTGTGAACCCAGGGCAGTGCCAGTGGCACAGAGGGGACCCTGTGCCCCCAGGGCAGTGCCAGTGGTACAGAGGGGACCCTGTGGGCTCAGGGCAGTGCCAGTGGCACAGAGGGGACCCTGTGGCCTATCTGAGCTGCCAGGGCAGGGAGGAACTGCTGCCTGTGTCAGAGTCCAGGTTTGGTGTGTCAGAAATACCAGGCTACATCCTTAGCGGTTTGGAATTTGGGGCACAGATCGTGGAGCTGTTCTGTGCTTTTAGAGCACCTGAAAAAAAAAAATCAAAATTGGGATCTGAAGCTGGAGGCGGCCGCCTGGAGCCTCCCGGCCCCATCATCCTACAAATGGGTCACAATAAAAAATAAATTAGTGTGAGTCCACAGAAGGCTGCAGAGCTCTATCACTTTCACAGGCTGAGGATCCCCATGAATATTTCATTTAAAATATTCTCCTCTGCTGGCTCGGATCACTGGAATATCCGAGTGGCTCACATTTGTAATGCAACTTTACAGCAGCTTCACGAGCCCCGTGAATCTCAGCCTGGACATTATTCTAGGCCTTCCTTTCCCTCCGTGTTGCTGCAGAACCCTGCATGGAGGAGGCCTTTGTGGAGGTGCAGCAGGACGAGCCTGAATAGCTCAGGGCAAGGCTGTGGCGAGGAGCAGGGCGATGGAAAGGGGATGGAGCCGTCCCACCAGCTAGGAGAGCTCTCCAGAGCTGGATCCTGGTTCTCCATCAGCGCTGGAGGCTGGCAGAGGCTCCCCCTGCCCTCGCAGCACAGTGCTGTTTGTAAACAACCGCCTTAAAATACCGCCAGCAGGATGTGGCAGCGTCACTGCAGCTGCGCCAGGGTGACAAGTGACCTCAGACAGCCAACATATATATGGCCATCAGAGAGCCCCTCAGAGGGCCAAATATATTCTCTCATAATATATTCACAGAATCACAGAATGATGAGGTTGGAGGAGACCTCTAAGATCATCGAGTCCAACCTGTGCCCTCACACCTCAACCCGACCATAGCACCAATTGCCATGGCCAGTCTTGTTTTAAACCCATCCAGGGATGCTGATTCCACCACCTCCCTGGGAAGAGCCAGTAATTTATATTTTTTTTCTATTATCCAGCCTGTACCTTCCCTGATGTAGCTGGAGCCTGTGTCCTCTGGTTCTGTCAGTGCTCGGAAGAGACCGACCCCACCTGTGTACAACCTCCCTTCAGGAAGGTGTAGAGAGCAATAAGGTCCCCTCTGAGCCTCCTCTTCTCCAGGCTAAACACCCCCAGCTCCTTCAAACATTCCTCATAGGGCTTGTAATTCATATATTCACATATTTTTTTTCTATAAATTATTTTATAATATCAAATAATATCTGATTTATAATATCTGAGCTCCCCAGCACAGCCCGGCCGAGGCATCTCTGCTTCCCATGGGGACAAGGAGCACGGTGACACTGAGGAAAGGCCTGGCTGTCCCTGCCAGGCTCCTGTCAGCAGATGACACCAGCTGCTTCCCTCAGAGGTGCCCAGAACCCCGCCAGGAGCTGCCCTGCAGTGACTCAGCCAGGTCAAACCCTTCCTCCCGACACCTCCGTGGTGTTTGACACTTGCCCTGGCAGAGGCTGAGCTCTAATAATAACCCCCACATTTTCTACAGCCTCGGGAAATCTCGGGCGGTTTTGCACAGCCTGGAGTCTATTTGGAGCTCAAGGCTCCTCAGGATGTGTCAAGGACGGAGAGTTTTGGTACCTGGGAAGGCATCATCGGAAGGGGCTGCTGCCAGGACAGCTCTGCTAAACCACACCAGCAGGAAAACAACGATGGCTGCTTGGATTTGCCACTGTCAGGGTCCAGACTGAACACCCTGGGGGTGACCAGGGCAGGTGTGTCTCTCACAGCCCCGATTTCAGCCTGGCTAGGGTGGGCATCTCTCTCACAGCCCCAATTTCAGGGTGTGCATCTCTCTCTCAGCCCCGATTTCAGGGTGGGCATCTCTCTCCTAGCCTCGATTTCAGGATGTCCATCTCTCTCACAGCCCCAGTTTCAGGACATCCATCTCACAGCCCCAGTTTCAGGATGTCCATCTCTCTCACAGCCCAAATTTCAGGATGTGCCTCTCACTCACAGCCCCAATTTCAGGATGTCCATCTCTCTCACAGCCCAGTTCCAGGCTGGCCAGGGCAGTTTGGGCGCTACATCCCCATTCTGTGACGTTCCCCAGGCATGGGCAGGAACACATGGGAGGTGTCTGGGAAAGCATCCAGCAGCTCACGGCGTCACCAAACTCTGTCCCCACACCTGGAGCAGGTGCCCACCCCCCGGGCAGGTGCGGGGAGGGAGCAGGCGAGGCCGGGCCGGCTCCAAAGCCGAGCAGCCCCGGGGCGCTCGGGGGGAAGCCCGGGAGCGCTGGAGCGAGGAGCGCGGCCTTTGTCCCGGCTGGGTGTGCCCTTCCTGGCATACAATTCCCAGATTAGCCCGAGCCGCGCTGCCAGCAGCTCCTGCGGCCCGTGACCGAGCTGGGAATGTCTGAGGGCTGGGAATGTTCTCAGGGCTGGGAATGTTCTGGGATCTGGGAATGTTCTGGGGTCTGGGAATGTCTGAGGGCTGGGAGTGCTCTGAGGGCTGGGAGTGCTCTGAGGGCTGGGAATGTCTGAGGGCTGGGAAAGCTCTGGGATCTGGGAATTCTCTGGGATCTGGGAATTCTCTGGGATCTGGGAATGCTCTGGGATCTGGGAATGTCTGAGGGCTGGGAATGTGCTGGGGTCTGAGAATGTCTGAGGGTTGGGAATGTCTGAGGGCCAGGAGTGCTCTGAGGGCTGGGAGTGCTCTGAGGGCTGGGAATGTCTGAGGGCTGGGAATGTTCTCAGGGCTGGGAATATCTGAGGGTTGGACATGTCTGAGGGCTGGGAATGCTCTAGGATCTGGGAATGCTCTGGGATCTGGGAATGCTCTGGGATCTGGGACTGTCTGAAGGCTGGGAGTGCTCTGAGGGCTGGGAGTGCTCTGAGGGCTGGGAATGTTCTCAGGGCTGGGAATATCTGAGGGTTGGACACGTCTGAGGGCTGGGAATGCTCTGGGGTCTGGGAATTCTCTGGGATCTGGGAATGCTCTGGGATCTGGGAATGTCTGAGGGCTGGGAATGTCTGAGGGCTGGGAGTGCTCTGAGGGCTGGGAGTGCTCTGAGGGCTGGGAATGTTCTGGGATCTGGGAATGTTCTGAGGGCTGGGAGTGCTCTCAGGGCTGGGAATGCTCTGGGATCTGGGAATGCTCTGGGATTTGGGAATGTTCTGGGATCTGGGAATGTTCTGCGAGGGGTTGCACAGCAGATCTTCTCCTCCAAAGCACCTCACGGGTCACTGCTACACTTGAGAACGAACACCTCTAAATTTCAGCCTGAGGGGGGCTTTGGGCAGGATCAGCCGGCTGGCCTTGGAAAATCTCCATTTCCGTGGGGAATTCCTGAGCCTGGCTGCCCTCAGCCAGCAGCACGCTCCTCCCGCAGGCAGGGACAGCCCGGGAGGGAGGAAAAAGCGATTTCCTTCGTTCCGTGCTCCTGCAGAGCCCAGAGGCAGCACAGGGTGACACCCTGGCGTGGGGACACAGGTGTCACCACGGGAAAGGTGTCCTGTCCCCTGACCAACAACAGGGGTTTCCCGGGTGGGGTTTTTGCCGTTCTGGGATTTGCTGAGGGTGCAGGAGGTGAATCCACCTACCCAAAAAATCTCTGCAAAACTCCTTTGACCCGGGCAGAGCCGGTCCCTCTCTGTCCCATCCTGCTGTCCCTGCTGTCCCCTGGCCCGGAGCCGGAGCCAGCGGTGTCTGCGTCTCCCAGCCGGGTTAGCCCGGCTCAGCTCGGCTCGCTGGGAAGTCGGAGAGTGCCACCTGGTGCTCCGAGCAGATTCAGAACCACACAATGCTCGGATGGGTTGGAATGGACCTTAAAGCCCATCCAGTGCCATGGCAGGGACACCTTCCACTGTCCCAGGCTGCTCCAGCCTGACCTTGGTCACTCCCAGGGACAGCCACAGCTTCTCACCCTGTGCCAGGGCCTGCCCACCCTCACAGGGAGGAATTCTGCTAAAATCCTGTCTAGCCCTGCCCCTGGCAGTTAATTTCTCTCCTGGCTCGCCTCCTGAGCAGCAGCACATCCCAGGGGTGTGCAGGGCTCTCTGCAGCCCCACTCAGGAGCGGCTCCTCCTCCCTTCCCATCCCACAGAAGCCTGCAGTGCAAACAGAACCGGGCAGAGCTGATGTCAGTGCTGACAGTGCCTGTGTCCAGCAGCTCCCTTCTGATGGAACTGACACCAGCAGCTGAGCTGGGAAAGAACCTTTCCCTCTGCTCCCACCCTTCCCCCTCCCTGGGCCATTCCATCACCCAGAGCTCCTGGATTGCTCCGTGGCATGGGGCAGATGTGCCCTGGCACCACTGGGCTAAGCAGTCCCAAAAGCCAAGGGTTGCCCACTGCTGACCAGCAGCTCCCAAGGTTATTCCCTCCTCAGCTGGGAAGGGCCATGGAGGGATGGAAGAACCTCCAGGACACCCCTGGGGGGCCACAGCCTCTGACAGGGCAGAGCTGGGATCAGTTTTGCTCGTGGTTCTCCATCCTTGCACCTTTTCCAAGGCCTGGGACCCTCCTCAGAGCATCCCGCACTCTCCCCATCCTCTCACCCACCTCATCTGAAGCCCTTCGCTGTCTGCTTGTGTTCCAGAGCCTCTTCCCTGGGGACACCTCTGCTTTTGGGGGCCTTGCACCTTCACCTGACCAAAACAAGCCCCCAGAAAAAGGACAGTGACTCCCCCTGTCCCCTCCCCTCCCTCGTGTGGGAATGAACTTCTCTCAGGAGCGGCTGAGAGAGGATCCTCATATTGAGATATTCCAGATATTCCAAAGCCGAGGGACCCATTCCAGGCAAGAATCCCAAAAATCCCTGGGCAGAGCAGATCCCGCGGGGCCCTCGGAGCGCTCCTGCCCGCCGGGCGATGCGATAATCGGCACTCAGGCTCTGCCCAGCCCCAAAGCTCCGCTGCTTATCTGGCATTTGCCAGTCCCAGCAGCGGCCCTGGCAGCGGCCCAAGGAGCGAGGAAAGGAAAAGCAGCTGGGGCAGATTGCTGAACCCTCCAGGGCTGAATCTCTCTCGAGCTGCTGGGATTTCCCCAAAATCTCCGCGGAGATTTTCGAATTCCCTGAGGCGCTTGGCGGGAGCCACCTCTGCCACCGGGGACTTTGTTTATTTCTGCTGGATCGATACAAGTTCCCTCCTAGGAAAAACAAACTCTCAAATCGTTACTTTAACCGGCATCTCAGCCGGGGAACCTGGCCGAGGGCGAATTTAAGGTGCAGCCGTAAGGAAAAGCTCTTGGAGAAGCCAGGGAGGAGCCGAGGATGTGCGGGACAGCCCGGCAAGGCGGGTGCGGGGGTGGCCATGGCTGTGCGGTACCAACCCCGCACCCCGCACCCCCCGAGCCCCGCAGGGACCGCCAGATGCTTCAGCTTCCCCCGAGCCCCCCGAGGAGCCCCCAAAACCCCCCAAAAAAAGCCGCCGGAGCTCGGCGCTGCCCCGCGCCGGGGTTGGTGCCTCTAGAGGGAGCTGAATAAATCTGAATAAAGCGCGGCTCCGCGCCCGCCTCTATCTATGGTCAGTGGGGCTGGGTTTCTACATGATTTTTTTTTTCCCCTCTTCTTCTTTTCCCTCCTCCTCCTCGGCCCCGCGCGCTTCCTTTGCCGCGCCGCGCTCCGGGCAGGAGGCAGGAAGGGAGCGGCCGGAGGGATGGAGCGGATCCCGGCAGGGATGCCGTAGCTCCCGGGATATCCCGACCCGCTGCCCCCCGCCGGGACGCGGTGAGTGGCGTTTCCCCCCGTTTCCCCCTCCCCAGAGTCCCCTGGGATGGGTTATCCCCGTTCTCCGGGCCTGGCCGGGATGGGCAGGGATGGACCGGCAGTGCGGGGTGCGGGAGGGGTGACAGCGACAAAGTTTGCGGTGGGTGTGAGAAACCCCCGGGCCAGGGCTGGAGGTCCCGCTCCGGGCGGGTCTCTGCCCCAAAGAGGGAATTTAGCTGCCCCAAAAAGGGAATTTTCCCTCGTTTAACCGAATTTTCTCCAGACGGGTGGTGACAGTGCCCGCGGCATCCGTCGCGCAGGGCCCGAGGGGCTCAGGGCGGGGGACATCGGTGGGCAGAGCTGTCCCTGCTGGGGAACGGGTGACACCCGAGCCACCACGCCCGGGCCGTGACCTGGACACGGGCACGGCTCCTGTGGCTGTGCTGGCCCCACCCGGGGACCCCCGGGCACGGCTTGGGGGCGACCTTGGCTGGGTGGATGCTGGGGGTCATGTGCCCACCCTGGGGTCGTACTGGGTGGGCAAACCCCGAACTGGGCAACCCCCAAACTGCAACCACCGAACTGGGCAACCACCGAACTGGGCAAATGGCCCCAAACTGGGCAAATGCTGCTGCCCTGGGGCAGGGGCAGGGATGAGGTCAAGAATCCTGCGGGATCTCTGGCCTGGAGGGATCGGGGCCAAAGGCTCGTGCCGAGGGATGCTCCATGAATTTCCTGGCATTCATAACACCTGAGGGGGTGATTCCAGAGCCCCGTGGCTGGGGTCGGATATGGGGATTGCGGTTCTTTTAACCCACTGCAGCCTCCTGCAGGACCCTCGTAGTGTGGATGAGACCCTGCAGCTCCCCTGACACCCTCCCTTGAGCCCTGACTCAGATCTTGGAGGGTTTTTATTTCCTTCAGCCCCAGGCTGTCCCTGAGTGTTTGGGTGTCATCTCCTCGTTCACACCCTTGTTCCTGTAACAAAGGGGGAAGAGGGAAGCTGGGAAGTAGGAGGAGCACGGGCAGCAGCTCTGGAATCTGGAGAGGGTGGTCTGGGGCACTCTTTTGGGAACTCTTTTGGGAGTCCACATGGGCATTTGGGGCTGGCAGAGGGTGGGTACAGCAGTGACAGGGCTGCAGTGTCCTGTGTGACAGAGGAAACAGCGCTGCCAGGGCCCAGAAAAGAAACTGAAAACAAAAGTTCCTGCAGGGCTTCAAAAATGAAATTCAAGTTGAATATCATGAGCCATCTGCCTCTGTGCTGCACAGGCAGCCCGTGCTCCAGGAAGTCCTCGCTCCTCACTCACTCATTCCAGGCAGGAAAACTCCCTGTCACCCCTGGGCAGCCCTGGGTCGCTGTGGGCACAGCCCCCTGCCCCACAGGCTGAGCTGGAAAAGCTCCAGAGGCTCCTGAGCTCTCTGCTGGGTGCACCCACACCCTGCCCAGCATCCTGTGCCACCTGAGCAGCGGCACTGTGGGGTACAGGGGAGATTCCCACTGTTCCCACAGCTCCAAGGAGCTGCTCCCAGCTTGGGAACAGCTCTGAGTCCTCCCAGTGCAGGTGGGCTCGGCCATGGCCTGGCACGGCAGAGGGTGAAGCACAGGAGGCTCCTCAGTGGAGGAGGAGATGGACACCATCCAAGGGATCTGCACATCCCAGGGCATCTGCACATCCCAGGGGATCTGCACCATCCCAGGGCATCTGCACATCCCAGGGGATCTGTACCATCCCAAAGCATGGACACCATCCCAGGAGATGGACACCATCCCAGGAGATGGACACCATCCCAGAGGATCTGCACATCCCAGGGGATCTGCACCATCCCAGGGCATCTGCACATCCCAGGGGATCTGCACCATCCCAGGGCATCTGCACATCCCAGGGGATCTGCACCATCCCAAAGCATGGACACCATCCCAGGAGATGGACACCATCCAAGGGATTTCACATCCCAGGGGATCTGCACATCCCAGGACAAGAAGTTTTGAGATTCTGAGAGCCAGGAGAGGCAGCTCTGCAGCTGGCCAGCAGCTCTCCCCAGGGATTTACCCCTGGTCCCTGCTGATGATCCTCACTGCCTTCTCAGCTCTGCCCTGGATGGGGATGTTTGAGTTTGGGGAGGAAGGGGGAAATCCTGTCCTCCCATCCTCAGAGTGTAGTAAAAACCAGCATTTCCATCCTGGTCACCAGGCTCAGGGCCCTGTGCAGCTGTGCAGGACCTCGTGGATTTCCAAGCTTTGCACTTCCAGGCCCCATCCCACAGAAAATGGGCTGTACTTCCTGTCTCCCATTTCTTTTTCCTTCTGAACAATCTCCAGTGTGCTCATCAGCTTGAACCACGTTGTGCACTTCTCCCATACCCATGGGTGGTTATTTATCCCTACCCAGCGCTTCTTCATTTTTGTCCAGGATGCAATTTAAATTTCAGGGTGTCAGAAATTGTGTTTCACCCCTGAGTTCAGGCTTGGTGCAGATCAGGCAAGCCTCCAGCTCAGCCCTGTGGAAGTGTGGGCTGGGAATATGCTCTGGAATGTCAGACAGCAGCGAGGAGCTGCCCTGATCCCATAAATCCTGACAGGAACTTTGTGGCCTCAAGGAGCTCTGATGAGCCCTGAACTGCAGGTTTACTTCAGGGCTTTGTGTTTAGTCCTCATTTAATTTTCTTATTTTCTGAGAGGGGAAATGTAAAGAACAAGGAGAGTTAGAGGAAATTGGAGTCCTGGAGGAAATCAGGGCCCATCTCATGAAGATGTCACGGCAGCTCAGTGTGGTCACAGCCAGGGAGCCTCAGAGGTGCTGGAATTTTTGTTCCAGCCTTTAATGAAGCTCTGTGGTCTGGGCTGAGGAGGAGCTGGTGCAGCCCACAGCTCTCCTGGAAGCAGGAAGGAAGTCCAATAGCACGTGTGGAAGGAAGTCCAATTAGCATGTATCTCCTTTTGTGACAAAAGTGACATCAGCAATGAGATCCTCGTGGAAGGGGAGCCCAGCACTGAGGTGGCAGTGGAGCCAGGGCACTCAGACCTCTGCTGTGGGTACAGAATGAGTGTGCTGCAGGGGAGGAGCCAGCCCTGGCAGAGATAAAAGCTGAGGGCTCTGATCCTCGGGCTGTGAGGGACCACAGGGCTCCTTCAGCCACTCACCATCTCCATCCCCCCTCCAGGTGAAGCTGCCATTCCCAAAGCTCTCTGCAATGGCCTCAGGGAATGAGGGGGACCCTCCACAGGCGCAGGGACGCCGGGGGAGCCACGGACGCAGGGTCAGCTCAGGTAAAGGGTTCTGGGCTGCTCAGGGGAGCACCCAGAGCTCCCCTCCTCTTCAACCCTTTGATTTTTAATTCATTCCCCTGCTGTGCTCCTTTGGCAAGGTGGGATTTCCTGTCTCCAGGGCTTTTTGCAAGGCTGGGGTAACAGATCTGCTCTGTAAGGAGCTGGGTTGAACTGGGAGGTGCTCAGTGCTTTTGGGACATGCTGGGGGCTCGGAGCATCCTGGGCTAGAGGGAGGTGTCCCTGGGTGGAACAGGGTGAAGTTTGAAGTTCTTTTCCATCCAAAATAACCAAGGATTGTGCTTGGCATTGGATGGTCAGGGTAACAGGGAGGGATTGGAGGCATGGAAAGAACAAAGTGCTGGGAGCTGCCTGGTGTTGTGTATTTCCTTCCCTGAGCATGAGAGAGTGGGGGGTGTTTGGAGTTGGAATCACAGAGGAAAACACAGATCTCAGCCAGCCTGGGTGGCCTTGGGGTGACATCAGGTCCCGTGTGCCCTGGCAGGCCAGTGGTGACAAGCTGGGAGCAGGGCCACTGTCCCCATGTGAGCCCAGCCCAGCCCTGGTCAATGGGTGAAACTGGGAATGGGGCTGGCAGGAAAAACCCTCAGCTCCTCCCAGCAGGTGAAAGGTGGGACATGGTGATTCTGGTGCTGCTGGGCAGGTGAGGAGGGGAAATCACCTGAGCAGATACGGAGCAGTTCTTCCCTTCCAGAGATTCCTGAGCAGCTCCAAAGCTCCCCTTGGCACCGCTGGCACTGGGAACCCACCTGGCAATCCCTGATCCAGATCCCTTGGGTGGGAGACATTCCAAGACAATCCCAGTGGGAGTAGCACCTGTGGGAAGGGGGCATGTGTCCTCCTGTCCTGGTGTTACTAAAAATAGCTCCAGGGATTTTTTTATTTAGTGCAGAGATTTCCTCCTGTGTGGTGTCTGGGTGAGTGTTTGCCCTCCTCTCCCTGAAACTCTGACTCAGTTGGTTTCATTTTCTGGCTCTCCCTGGAACGTCACCGACTCCAATTCCCAGAAAGTGAAGGAGAGGGGAAATCTGGAGATTTGTTTGCCACCAAATAAACCCCTGTCTGAAAACAGAAAACAGCCCCTGGAAAGTGACAGGAGCCGTCCTTTCCCTTCAGCTCTGCAGGTGTGACCTGAGCACGGCAGGTCCAGCCAGGACAGGGAGGTGGGACCAGCTGGCAGAGCCTGTGAGGAGCATTTGGGGTGATTTGGGCTTGGGGATGGGGTTTGTGGGGCAGCACTGCCAGCACAGCTGTGCCCTCACTTCCCAGCCCTGGGCAGGAAGATCGCAGGATGGAATTACAGATTCTGGAGAGCTGCATGGCCAGTCTGGATTTCTGGGATGTTGGGACAGGGTTTGGTGTTCCTGTTCCCTGTGGTGCCACTCAGTGGGGCTGTGGGAGCCACTGTCCCTCTCCAGGTGCTTCTGGAGCAGCTGAAACCGAGCTCTGCTCCAGGACATCCCGTGGGGACTTTCCCTGGAGCCATGGAATGTCTGTGATGAGGGATCTGTCACCGTGGGGCTGAAATGCTCCCTGCTGCAGGGGGGCTGGTCCTGGCAGTGTCCCTGAGCAGTGTGGGGACAGGGACATGTGTGTGGGTCTGGAGATGGTTCTGTGGGTGCAGGGACACCTGTGTGGGTCTGGATAGGGTTGTGTGGGGACAAGGACAAATGTGTGGGTCTGGAGAAGGTTCTGTGGGTTTAGGGACACCTATGTGGGTCTGGAAATGGTTCTGTGGGCCTGGAGATGTTTATGTGGGGACAGGGACATGTATGGGTCTGGAGATGGTTCTGCGGCGACATGTGTGGCTCTGGAGAAGGTTGTATGGAGCCAAGGACAAATGTGTGGGTCTGGGGATGGTGCTGTGGTGACGTGTGGGTCTGGAGAAGGTTCTGAGGGTTTGGAGATGTTTATGTGGGCACAGGGACAAATGTGTGGGTCTGGGGATGGTTCTGTGGGTTTAGGGACACCTATGTGGGTCTGGAGAAGGTTGTATGGAGACAAGGACAAATGTGTGGGTCTGGGGATGGTTCTGTGGTGACATGTGTGGGTCTGGAGAAGGTTCAGTGGGAATGGCCTCTTCCAAACCTGAGAGTGGAGGGGATGAGGGCGTGGGCTGAGCGCTGTCCCTGCTGGCCCTGCAGAAGGCCGCGTGGCAGAGGAGGCTGAGGAGGTGTTCCGCAGCTACGCCTTCTACCGCTACCAGCAGGAGCGCCAGGAGCGCGGCGCGGAGCTGCCGCCCGACCCCGAGATCGAGCAAATCCAGCAGGACCTGGAGAGGTAAATCCCTGCTCCTCCCCCGAAGCCAGGCCGTGCTCCAGAGCCTGGCCTGACTCCCCTCTCCCCCCAGCACCAGGAGCCAGGTGGGGCAGCGCCTGGCCATCATCGGGGATGACATCTACAGGCGCTACGACGCCGAGTTCCGCACCATGCTGGAGAGCCTGCAGCCCACCCGCGAGAACGCCTACATGCACTTCACCAAAATTGCCTCCAGGTAAAGCCTCAGGGTTCCTGGTGTGGGCTGGGGGCTCTCCCTGGAGGAGAAGGGAAGGGGAGGCCGGGTGTGGTCAGTGATGTTGGTTAAACCCACACTCTGTTGGTCTGAGCTTCACCCTCCAGCCTGGCCGAGCTCCCAGCGAGCTTCCCAGGGTGATCCCTGTGTCTTCTGCCTGTCTGCTCCTCCTCCTGTGCACTGCTCCTGTCATTGTCCCCTCCCAAGCCTCCCAGTCCTTGCCTGGGGTCCCTCAGGGGATGTCCCTGGGACACCCAGCCCGTGCCTGTCCCAGCTCCTGCTGTCCCCTGCTCCAGGCTGGGACATCCCAGGGAACAACCCCACCCAGAGGCTTTGGAGGTGGGATGGTCACAGAAATCAGGGAATCAAGGAATGGTTGGGTTGAAGGGACCTTGAAGACCATCTCAGTCCAACCCTTGCCATGGGCAGGATGCCACACACGAGATGAGGTGGCTCAGAGTTCCCACCCCACCTGGTCCTCATGGACACCTCGGTATGGGGGCTGCTCCACGGGCTGGCAGAGCCTGCAGGTGACACAGAGAGCCTGCAGGTGACACAGAGAGCCTCCTGCAGGTGACACAGAGAGCCTCCTGCAGGTGACACCCAGAGCCTCCTGCAGGCGACACCCAGAGCCTGCAGGTGACACTCAGAGCCTCCTGCAGGTGACAGCCACCCAAAGCACAGTAACAGGTGAGTAGTGAGGGCACAGACCTGGAAAACTTCCTGCCAGACTTCCCAGGGAAGCTTGGATTGAGGAGGCACCAAGAGGTTCTGTCTGCAGGGAAATGTCCACCCGGTCTCTGGGCTCCTGTCACTCCTCCAAACACCTCTGGCTGTGACAGCCCTGTCCCTGTGCCCTCTGCTCTGTGTTTGTGTCTAATTCCTTCTTTTCTCCAGTGTTTAACTCCTTCCTTTCTGTCCTTTTCCTGCTCCCCTGTCCGGGCAGCCGCGCTGGCTGAGGCGGCAACGCACGCAGGTAAATTAACCCTGTCCCTGTCCTTGTCACACTCAGGTAAATTAAATTAACCCTGTCCCTGTCCTTGTCACACTCAGGTAAATTAACCCTTGTCACACTCAGGTAAATTTGCAAATTGCTGCAGAGCCGCATTTTTCCCAGGAATATTTGGATTCCCACGGAAAATTCTGAGCATGGCCCTGTTTCTGAGTCACTTCTCTCAACTCCCATGAAAAGATTTTCTATAATATCCAACCTCAGCTTTTCCTGGTACAATCTGGGGCTGTTTCCTCAGTCTTGACTGCACTGCTCAAGATCCCCTGGTGTAGGCAGCTGTTCCAAGGCTGGCCAGCCCTTCCAGAGGAAAAAATTCCAATAATATCCAACCTAAGCTTTTCCTGCTACTATTTTGGGGCCATTTCCTCAATGCTGACCCCGCTGCTCGTGCCAGCTCCGAGCTGAGAGCTCAGGGCAGGGATTTAAGGATCACCTGGGCTCTTTTTTGGCAGCCTGTTTGAGAGTGGCACCAACTGGGGCCGGGTGATCGCCCTGCTGGCCTTCGGGTACCGCCTGGCCATGCACGTGTGGCAGCGCGGCGTCAGCGGCTTCCTGCGCCGCATCGCGCGCTACGTGGCGGACTTCATGCTGCAGCACCACATCGCCCGCTGGATCGCCCAGCAGGGAGGATGGGTGAGCACCTCGGGGCACCTCGGGGCAGGTTTGGGGGCAGGGGGCAGCTCGGGGACACGTTTGGGCAGGTTTGAGGGCAGGGAGCTTGTTTGGAGGCAAGCAGCGAGGTTTGGGGGGAAGCAGCAAGGTTTGAGGGAAGGCAGTAGGGTTTGGGGGCAGTTCTGGGGGCAGGTTGGGCAGCTCAGGGGCAGTTCTGGGGCAGGGGGCAGTTCTGGGGTCAGGCAGCAGGGTTTGGGGGCAGTTCTGGGGGCAGGTTTGGCAGCTCAGGGGCAGGTTTGTGGGCAGAGGGCAGGTTTGGCAGTAGGCAGCAAGGTTTGGGGGCACGGGGCAGCTTTGGGGGCAGGCAGCAGGGTTTGGGGTCAGCTTTGGGGGCAGTCTTGGGGCAGCTTTGGGGGCAGGGGGTGTGTTTGGGGGCAGACAGCAGGGTTTGGGGGCAGGGTGGCTAGGGGGGTAAGGG
>JAYRCE010000134.1:4563167-4580748 GCA_036026295.1 Spinus olivaceus | reverse complement strand
TCAGCAGGAATTTCCTCATGGAAAGGGCTGGAAGGGGCTGCCCAGGGGGGTTTGGAGTGCCCATCCCTGGAGGTGTCACTTGGAGGTGGCACCGAGTGCTCAGCTTGGACTCGATGATCCCAGAGGGATTTCATGAACAAATTCAGAGCCAAGTGGGTAAAATATGAAATCAGTGGGGACAGGGATGGGTGGAGCAAAAACTCTGCAGTTTGGGGTCCCCTGAGTGCTGCTGGGAGGCCCCTGGGGACACATCTGGGGTCACAAGCAGCCAGCAGAGCCCTCACCCACGCCCAGCTCCGACACAGCAGCTCCTCGGTGCCCTTTTATATTTTTGGCTGCAGTGGGGGTTGGATCCTGGCTGCGCCAAGCACTGCCCTAGAAGGAGCTGGGGAAGCAGCTGGGAAAGGCTGGAGAGAGGGGGAGCCTCGGTGCCACATTCCCCAGATTAGATTAGAGCTCAGCCCTCGCAGGGGCCAGGCTAAAGCTGCAGCAAAATTGGGACCCCAGCCACGAAGAGCTTCCAAAAATAAAGCAGAGTGGGTCAGAGGGACTGGAGAGGGGCTGAGATGCTGCTTGAAAATACCAGGATTAGGAGGAAATGAGCTGTCAGTCATTGGGAGAGGATTCCCACCCTAAAAGCAGCCCCTGAAATGTCAGAGGTGACAGCAATTGGACAGGGGTGGTGGAATCTGAGCGTTGTCACCACACAGGAGGCAAAACACCACCCCTGCCCTGCAGGAAAGTATTCCAGGCTTAAAAAGAAATCAAATCCTGCACCGTGGAAGATATATGTTCCATGGATAGGATGTCTTGAAATTTGTCAAATCCTTGGTTGGGCTGTCACCACGGCCAGCTCTGTCACCTAAACAACACCACCTAAACAACAACTCTTCAAAGGGGGGCTCTGTCCCCAAAAACTGCACCCACGGTGGCACTGGGGTAAAGCTCCCAAGGAAATCCAGCCCAGCAAAGGCAGGGGGCTGGAAAGAGCAGCCAGAATTAATTATCTGTGCTAATTTGTTATTAATTTTCTCTGATAATAAATGACCTGCCTGATGGTGTGGATTTATTTCACGTTGTGATGGTGCAGCCTCCTGCCAAGGCTCTAAAGAGCTGAATTTGACAGGATCACAAAGGCTGACTTGGCTCCAAAGCAGACATTCCCAGTGATTTGATTTTTATGGAATACCTCTTCTCCTCCCCAAACCAAGAGCAGGTTTTTTCACTAATACTGGCTGAATACTCCATCAAATACAGCTGAATATTCCACATTTACTCAGAGTTTGCTGGTGGTGGGTTCTGAGCAGAGCCCACAGGTTTGATTTCCAGTGTGCTTTGATTCCAAAATCCTGCACAGCCACACTCTTCCCCCCTCCTTTGCCCCATGGCATGGCCAGGACTGGTCCCTGGGAAAGCCTCACCCAGGTTTTTAATTAAACTTGGCTCAGGTAGGAGTGATACAAACTGTGAATGATTGAAATTGAGAGTGAGATGCTGGGATAGTTTCATATAATCCTGAAGGGAACAAAAAAGAGAGGGAAAAACCCCTCCAAGCCAGACACAGCCAGTGCACTGGGAACTTCTGGAACACTCGGGAGGAAAATGCAGAACAATGGGAGAAGCAGCACTGCTGCCCTCTGGGAATTCCAGCAGGACTTCCAAATATTTGGGAGAAGGTTCTGGCTTGGATTTACAGCTCCAACCAGGAGATTTCCCCCTCAGAATCCTGCATGAGCAGGGTGAGAGGAACCACAGGATGCTCGAGGTGATCCAGGAAGCCAAACCTACCAAAACCAGAGAATTTCCAGCAAAATGACCACGACTTTTTCCCCTCTTGTCTGAGCCAGGCCAGGCTGAGCTGGTCCTTCAAGGTCAGCCGTGGAATCCACTGGCAGAGGAGGGAGAGGGCTGTGAGAGCAGGGAGTGCCCCGTGCCAGCCATCCGTCACCCCTCGGGATAAATACACCCCAGAGCTTCCAGGATTTTCCATCAGGGGGAATGATGGGCTCCTCCCGCCCCCTGAGAAGTTGTCACTTGGTTTGAAATTAAAAGGGGAGCAAAAGGGGCTGCTGAAAGGAGCTGGAGGGAGCAGGGGAAGGAGGTGACACCTGAGAGCCCTGGGTCACCCAACCCTGTCCAGCCCCTGCCGCCGCCGCCGCTTTGTTCCATATTTAGTTCCTGACAACTGTGCCTGGGGCAGGAACTCCCAGCTCTGTTCTCCCTCCTCCCAGAGCTCTCAGAATTTGCTCTTTCTCTCTCCCAGTGGCCACAGCTCGGTGCCAGTGTCCTGGGGAAGATGGCAGAGAAGCAGGAGGAGCCCAGCAATGCCCAGAACGGGGAACCCGACAACGCCGAGGAGGGCGAGGGGAAGAAGAAGAAGGTGAAGAGGGAGGACCTGCCACCCTTTGAGATTGTCACAGGGTAAGGGATTGGGATTTAAATATGGAATTGGGGGAGTTCAGTGACCTCTGCCTCAGCTTTTAGGTCGGGCAACACAAGCAGCATCTTCTGCAGTGCGTTTCTGAAGAGTTTGGAATGGTTTGGATTTATTGTGGGATTTTGTTCTAAGTTTTGCTGACTTTTAGAGGATGGACTCCCACCAGACAGGCACAGAAGTGCACTTGTTTTATAGGAATAGCTCTGTTTCTGCAGTGCACTTGTTTTATAGGAACAGCTCTGTTCCTGCAGCTGTTCCCTCCCAGCCCCGCTGACGGGATGGGGATGGAGGTGTTGGCTTTGATGAGAGCTCAGTATTGATTTCTTGCTGTGATCAATGGCTCTTGTCTGAGAGTTTCTCCACCTGTGGATCAGGAAAAACACCCCTGCCATGGCTGATTGGCTTGATGGGCCTGAGGGATGGATTTTTCAAGAGACCTAAAAGTTCACATTTTCAAGAGCTGCACAGCCACAGCTGGAACCTGACTTTCATAAAGAAACCAAAAAGCCCAACTTGCAGAAAAGCTCCAAAACAAGAGGCAGTTTTGAAGGCAGCAGGGCAGCAGGGAGCCTGGCCTTTGGAAAAGCAGCATATCCCAGGGCTCTGGTGGAAGCTGAACTCAGCCATAATTGACAGCTTCAAGTAGGAAAAGCCCTGGGTGTCTGTCCCTGGAGGAGCAGCAGGATGAGTCCTTCTCCCCTCTGATTTCCCTTATCAGTCACCAAAGGAGTGTCCCAGCAAATAAACCAAACCCAGGATTTCTTCCAGCTCCTTAAAACTACAACTTAAACTTAAAACTTGAAACTCAGGCCTCCAAAATATCCCCTGGAGTCCTTCTGCCATGGGCCCTGCAGGTGAAATTTGGCTGCCTGTTCTGACCAAGATGAGTGAGGCAGGACAACACCCCTGCCACAAAATTGGGTTCCATTCCTGCTCAGGGAGAAAAAAATCTCCATTCTCTTCTCAAAATGTGAAGAAAATCCCTTCTTGGAGCAGTCTCTGTCACACATAATCATAGAAATAAATGATTAGCAGTGGCTTTTAAGGAAAGAACATCCCTCTGCTAGGAATGGAGCTAAATTGTGGATATAAACCACTGGACCAAACCCTGAACACTTAAAACATCTCCTAAAATGAAATTCAATGAGGAAATGAGGTTTTCTAGCCTAGAAGCACTCAGCCTGCAGTTAGAAGTGCTGAGGGACTGGGCAGGATGTCCAAACTTCCCTGCTAAGCCCAAGACTCTGGGCTAACCATGGCTGGAAAACTCCCTTAGCACCTTCCTGCAATGAAATCCTCTCTGGGAATGCCATGGGTGTTCCAGGATTTTTGACATGATTTTCCACCCTGCAAGGGGGAGAGAGGAAATGTAACAAAAATCCCAAAGGAGCCCCAAAGAGGCAGAAAAACCCCAGGGATTTTTTTAGTTTCGTTTTAAGGACAGCAGGAGATCAAGCCAGGCCTTGAGCTGGGATCACCAGCAGGGTTTTTCCAGAGATTTACAAATTCCCAGCCAGTCAAGGCAGTTATGGGTGCGATGGGGAAACACAAATGCAGCCAGGGAAGAAGCACTTAAACCCAATTATGTTGCATTTCAGCTTTAGCCCTTGGATTAGGGGCATCTCAGGACTCCCAGCCAAGTTCTCTCTCTGCTGCTCACAGCTCCAGGAGGAGTCTGCCTTCCAGGAATCCCTGGGAAGCCAATTACTCTCTTTAAGAATATTATCCCTTTTTTTTTTTGGCTGTACACAGCCTGTAATCCCAATCTGGGAGCATTTCCTGCCATATTTATTTCCACTTTCCCCCAGGGTGTAAATGAGGGTCCTTGTAGGAATAATTCCTTGTTACTCTTTTAGATAATCCACATTTTTATTTCCTCATTAGATGTTTTCCTTCTCTCCTGTGTGACAGTGCCAGGGTCACACTGGGTAGCTACTCTTTCCTCCAGCCCACTTGATTTCAGCAACTTCAGTCCCAGATTGAAGATTCTGCCTCAAAATTCAACTTTTTTTTGGTCTCAATATGATTTATCACTTTGCTATGCAAGGAAAACTGATAAATTAGGTTGGAGCATTTAGAAATCCCTAAAAAATGTCATTTAATGATGCTTTTCAGGGGAGGTTTCAATTTTGACCTTCCCTATCCTCAGGTGAGCTGTGCCACCCCAGCCTGGTGTCAGAACAGGGGTTTGTATTGAGAATATTGGGGAATTCAGTGTCTGTGAACAGTTTTTAAATTATTTCCATAAACATTTTCACTCTCCAGGAGGCTGGAGCCAGGTGGGGATCAGTCTCTTCTCCAAGACAACAGGATGAGGGGAAATGGCCTCAGATTTTGCCAGGGGAGGACATCAGGGGGGATTTCATCACAGCAGGGGTTGCCAGGCGTTGAATGGACTCTGAGTGTTGCTTCTGTTCCTTCTTGGAACGTTATTAATTGAACTAATTCAGATTCCAAAGTGCTGGGAGCAGCATCGAGGTGAACATCCCAGCTAAGCCCAGACACACGCCAAGATAAGCAAGAAAATCCATCAGGAAGGGCTGGCTAAATGCAGCTCCCATCAATCCAGCCTGAGTCAATCCATCCTGGAGCAGGTTGCTGCTGCTTCAGCTGTTCCATGAAAAGCCAGAGCCAAGCTCGTCACTGCTGTGACCCCTTTGCTGTCAGAGTTAAACCAGGGATGAAATTCCCTGTGCCTCTGATGTATTTAAAAACCTGATGTTATTGTGAAACCACTCATTGCAGACATCGCTCTGGAACGGGTGTCTCGTGTCTGCCCTTCAAAAATCACCAGTTAAAGAATCCTTAGCCAGGGAAGCACTCATTATCCAGGATGCCAAGCAGGAAATGTGCTATTCTTTGAAGCACATGCATTTTTGCCCACTCTTTTCTATCCCTTTCCCTTCCCATCTCCAGAGCCATCCCATGAGATGTTCCACCACGAGGTGATCCTGGAGTCACAGAAGGGAAGATGTGGACAATAAATTTAAAGAGTAGGTGAAGTTTATCAGCAGGGACTCCAGCAGGAAATCCACATTTTCACAGCAAAGTTGGATTTGAACCTGGATATTTTATAACCTAAACCTTGGAACCCAGAAATCAGGGGCAATACAGTGATTTGCTCATGGGTAGAGGTGACCCAAAAGTGTGACCCTCACCTGAATCTGCCTCTGAGCCTCCTCTTTGCTCTCCCCTCCAGCCTAAAGCTTGGAACACACAGAAATCAGGGGTGATGCAGTGATTTGCCCACAGGATTTGGGTCATGGTTAGAGGTGACCCAAAATTGCAACCCTCACCTAAATCTGCCTCTGAGCCTCCTCTCTGCTCTCTCCCCTCTCCCAGGGAACGCCTCCCAGCCAACTTCTTCAAATTCCAGTTCAGGAACGTGGAGTACAGCTCGGGCAGGAACAAAACCTTCCTGTGCTACGTGGTGGAGACGCAGGGCAAGGAGCCGGTGACCAGCCGGGGCTACCTGGAGGACGAGCACGCGGCCGCCCACGCCGAGATGGCTTTCTTCAACACCATCCTGCCCACGTGCCAGGCCGGTGCCCGCCACGATGTCACCTGGTACGTGTCCTCCAGCCCCTGTGTCACCTGCGCCCAGAGGATCTGCGAGGCCCTGCGCAAGAACAAGGGGCTGCGCCTCACCATCATGGTGGGCAGGCTCTTCATGTGGGAGGAGCCCGAGATGCAGGCGGCCCTCAGGAGCATGAAGGAGGCCGGCTGCAAGCTGAGGATTATGAAGCCTCAAGACTTTGAGTATGTCTGGAAGAACTTTGTGGAGCAGGAAGAAGGGGAGGAGGCCAAGTCCTTTGTGCCCTGGGAGGATATTCAGGAGAATTTTCAGTACTATGAGGAGAAGCTGGCGGAGATCTTGCACTGAGGCCCAGGTGAGTGAGGGGGTCACTCATTAACTCTCTTCTCTTTAATTTGGGTTCCAATTTCTTTTATTGTCTGCTGAATATTGCTAACAATCCCAGGCAGTGGCTTTCCCCTTCCAGGGGCTCCCCCACAGCACATTCCCAATGGATTTTGTGCTTTTGTCTTCTCCACCAAAAAGGTTCCAGGGCCACCAGAACATCCCCTGTTCTCCACAGGGATGATGTTCAGCACAACAGGGAGAGGAATGGAGATTGAAGGGGATTTTAGTCACACCTCAAAGTCTAAGAAACACCAATAAAGGAAATCCCAGTGGTTGCAGAGTCACCTCTGAGTCTCTAGGACATCTCTTTTTCCCTCCCCAGGATCAGAAAGGATCCATGAAGAGCTGTGACAGACCTGGACACCTGGGAGAGTCCTGCTTCCCAAAGCTTTGATTCCAGCAGGATGGAGAACCAGCCTCTGGGAGACAAGGCCCTGTGGGACTCCAAACACACACACACACAACACAGACCTCTGGTGTTTGGGATTTTTTGGGTGTTTTTTGTTCCTCCCCCTCCCTGCCCCAACCAAACCCATGCTGTGGTGAAAGGGATGGCAGCGATCCACAGGCAGGCTGTGGGATCACACTCTGGGAATATTTCATGGGAAGAGACCTTAGAACAAAGCTGCTGGTTAGATAAATGCATTAGAAAGGGGAAAAGAAATGGATTTAAAGGTGAAAAAGAAGTTTTCTCCCTCTGTTCTCCTCAATAGTCAGAGCTGTGATTTAATTCAGGGCCGACAGCTCTCCTCCAAATCATGATGGAGCCAAGAACTGGACATCAAACAATGTTTGGGAAATAAACCTGGGAAAAGCAGAGTGAAATAAAATGGGAAGCCATTGCAAAAGCCAAGACACTGTTTATTCCTTCTTCTCTACTTGCAAGAAGTCCTAAATTGAACCTGACAAGTCTGAGTTCAAGGACATCCCGGGACAGCCACACAGGGAATATTTTGTAGCTGGGAAGGGAGAACTAAATGCCAAAAAAATTTCCAGAGTACACACAAGTGTTGGAGAGCAGGATCATGTTCCATGTAAAACAAAGCTCAAGGGGATGCCATGAGTAAGGAACCAGAACAAAAACCCAGACATAAGTAAGGGGAAAGACTGAATCCATGAGCAGCCTCAATGCCTGTTCTGGATCAGCTCATTGCTCCAACTTCCATGCTACAAAATTCCCAATTCTTATGTCCCTTTTTTATATTTCTTCAACACGCCTGGCATTTTTCTGGGCATGCAGAATAACAGAAGATTTGTTATTGTGGGAGGGTTTAAAAACCAAACACGAAGGGAAGGTCTGTGGCAGTTCCTCAGTTCTGGAACAAGCTCTGCCAAATCAGGAGTTTTTCACGGATCTGAGAAGCAGGGGTGGTCCTGATTTGCTTTAGTTTTGGGTGACAAACATCAACCTTTGTGTAACACCTGGACTACAAATGCAACAAAGAAAGAAATGTGAAAATCCCACCTTAAACCCCATCCCCTGAGTTTTTAGCGCACACCAGCCTGTTTGGATCCTCACCAAGCAGAGCTCTGCAGACTGTAAATTACAGAGCTGCTGAATAAAACACACCGACCAGGTGTATTTACCCTCCTCCAGCATTCCCTGCAATCCCAGCCTGTCCCCAGAAGAGCCACAGGTAGCAATCCAACAGCAGGGCAGCGTTTATTTCACATCACAACATGATCCCGAGTGAGCACGACCTCAGCAAACCCAATTTGGGGTGGAAGGGAGAAATGAAACCGTTCCACGTGTGAGAACAGGTGAGTGAGCCCAGTGCCAGGCAGGGCACGGCAAACAGAACAAAGCAGAGGCGCCAGCGCTGTGGGGCAGCACCAGCCCAAAGAAAAACCCCGAGTCCCCCGAGGCAGCAGCTCCGTTTCACTGCGTGGAGCCCCAGTGACACCTGGTGGCTGCAGGGACACCCTGGGAGCTCCCCGAGGGTTTGCACAGCGCCGCTGCCTCCTGCTAGTTCACAGCCCAATGAACTCCTCTGGAGCTTGTTGCTGCTGGAAGCTCCTGTCACTGTCACAGAAGTGAGTGACAGCCGAATGCAGCACGTGCTCCACACACAGGTTCCCCCTTGTCAGTTCAGAGGTTCTGCTCCCAAAACTGGGGGAAATGGGGATCTTGGATGTTCTGCTCACAGGCTGTACACTGTGATCTTGATGTCAGTGTTCTCAAACACCTCCTCAAGGATGGCTGACACCTTTTCCCACTGCAGGCCGTCGAGTCCACATCCAATCCTGGAAGATAAAGCACCAAAAGAGCCTTGATGGGACTTGTGCTGTGCCCAACCAGCCCTGGAGCAGCTGCAGTTTGAGCTGGCCCTGCCACAGCTCCCATGAACACACAGAACGAGGGCAGAACAAGGAAACAAATGCACAGGGAAATGCAAATTAGATTTGCCCAACTGAACAGAGGAGCTGCATAGAGGTGGATGCTTGAATTCTTATTTCACAGCAGGGGATCATCCCTCAGACACCCTTCTAGAAATTAAACTCCCAAGCTTTGGCATCCAGCTGCTGAGCCCCTCACCTGGGCATGGAGATGTCGGTGACTCCGTTGTTCAGGCAGTGAGCTTTCATGGCTTCCAAACTCTTCTGCATGCTCTCGTAGGTGGGCTTGTGAGAAACCTTCTGCTTTGTAATCTACAGAAAAATAGAAAAGCTCAGCTGTGTCTTGGCCATGACCCCTACAAACTTCTGTCTGTTATAAATACTGATACAACACACACATTCCCTGACATCCCAAAACTCCACACCCAGACCTGGTGGAAAGACCTGAGCAAAGAACATTTCACAGCTTAAAACACTAATTTAGCAGCCAGTTCTGTCCATGTAAAGGTGAAATGCAGATGCACACAACAGCTTGGCTGCTCCTCACAGGCACTGTTTGAGGACACATCTCTTATTGAGAGGAACATTCCAGAAACTCCCTTCCAGTGCCCAAAGGGAGCCTACAAGACAGATTATTTATTTACGAGGGCCTGGAGTGACAGGACAACAGGAATGGCTTCCGATTGCCAGAGGGCTGGGTTAGATGGGATATTGGGAAGGAATGGTTCCCTGTGAGGGTGGTGAAACTCTGCTCTGCTGCCCAGAGCAGCTGTGGCTGTCTCATCCCTGGAGGTGTCCAAGGCCAGGCTGGACAGGGATTGGAGCACCCTGAGACAGTGGAAGGTGTCTCTGCTCAGGATAAGCTTTAAGGTCCCTTCCCACCCCAACCATTCTGTGATTCCATGAACACAACCAGGGAGGTGTCTCAGTGTCACCCCAGCCCTTACCAGGTAGTAAATGTAACGCTCATCCCTCTGCAGAACGGCCACCTCCCCCGTCTTCTTCTCTAAAGCACAAAACCAAGGTGTTTTTACAACAGCCATGCTCCATAACCCCAAGCAGCTCCAACAGCCTCCCTGCTGGAAATCAGGAGCTCCTTCAGGCACCACTCACTTTGATCCAGGAGCTCCTGGACGCCTCCAAACTTCTTCTTGAAGAGCACGGCGATGCCGGCGCCCATGCGGCAATCCTCGCTGATGCAGTGAGCCAGGGCGTCCGTGCTCGGGCACGAGAACAGGTCCCCCTTGACACACCTGATCTGCAGGGGAGAGCAACAACAACTCCTCAGAGAGCACACCTGGGCACACAGGGGACCAGGGACTGGGCAGCAAGAGGGGCACGGTTTGAGTTTGCTGGGCAGGGGGTAAGTGTCTGAGCTAGCACGGGCTACAAATCCAGGGGAGGGAATTACAAACCCCACGTGTGGAATTACAAACTCCATAGACAGAACTACAAACCAAATTCACAGCACTACAAGCCCAACTCAGAGAATAACAAACCCACTACAGAGATTTACAAACCCACTACAGAGAATTACAAACCCACTACAGAGAATTGTACACCCCGTACACAGAATTACAAACCCACTACACCTCCTCGACAAGATCATTTATGAGCATCATGTGCCAGCTCAGCAGGTAATCTTACAAAATCAAAGCTTAAAAGGGTAATTATGTGACAGGGAGCACAGCTGGATTAGTGAAACCCCTCCAGCAGCACCAGGCTCGAGGTGCTCAGGCAGGCAGGTGAGCTCTGTGCTGCTGCACAGCATCCGCCCCACTGACATTACACACAAAAAGCACGCGGATTTCAGCACTGGCAGCTCTCAGAAGCTGCAGGATGCAGCCAGTGCCGTGCTGTCAGAGCTGTAATGAGAGGAAAGCCTCTTTGCACAGACAATAATATCCCATGTAACCCATTTCCTACGCACTCTCTCCTGATCCTTGGAGAAGTGGGTGGCCATGGTAACGTGGGGTATGGAGAAGGCTCCTGCGGCTGGAAAGATGAGAGAAAAACAATTATTAGGAACCTCAAGCTAGGCAGTAAGAGTGTGTTAGAGGGGGCGAGGCTGAGCAAAACTGTATCTGTAACAGCGGGACATCCATGACTGCCTGAAGATGCTGGTGCCCCTGACGCGGTGCCGCTGCCCCTACAGCTCCGGCCCGGGAGGAGGCCCCAGCCCTGGGTCACCGCACAATGAGCACCCCCAGGCTGCCGCCCTCCTCTTCATCACCATCATCACCCTCCTCCTCCTTCCCCTCCCACCCCTCAGAGCCATTCGGCCGCCGCACCCGCGGGGCGCACAGCGATCAACCGGGCCGGGCCCACGGCCTGCGCCACGCCGAGCCTGCCCAGCGCCGCCCACATCGCTCCGACCGAGCCGCAAGGGCAGCCCCGCCTCACGGCCACAGCGCACCGCCTCCGCCGGCACGGCGGCTCCTCCTCAGGGGGACATTGGCGATACCGCCTCAGCCTCAGCGGCTCCGCCTCGCGGCAAAATGGCGGATACGCCTCTCAGGGGAGTTGGAGGATCGTCCTCAGCCCACATGGCGGTATCGCCGCACACAACACGCCGTCAGCACCTCACATAACACGGCGGTACGGCCGCACACAACATGGCGGCCCCGCCCCACACGACATGGCGGCGGCGCGCGCGGGCAGACCCCTCCATGCTCCCGGCCCAGAACATTCCGGGCAGGGGGCGCAGCCTAGAGCTGGGCGGGGCTCGCCCCGCGCGTGCGCGCCACGGCCCCCGCGCAGGCGCAGCGGCGGCGGGCAGGGCGCGGAGCGCGGTTGGGCGGCCGCGGCCGGGTGGGGGCCCCGCCCCTCGCCCCCTTTGTCCGCGGTTGGGCGCCATTTTGCGCGGCGGGCGAGTGCGGGCGCTGATTGGGCTTCGGGGCCCCGCGGCGGAGCCAATCAGCGCGGGGCGCGGACCGGGCAGCGCGGCACGGTGAGCGCGAGCGGCCAATATGGAGCCCCCGCGCGCCGGGATTGGCGGGGCCGCGGCCACTCAGGGGCTGAGGGGGGAACCGGGGCCGGGCCGGGCCGCGCTCGGGTTCGGCCGCGCCGGGGCCGCGGGGCGAGCGGGGCCGCGAGCAGCGGGGTCGGGTACTCCGCGGCCGGGCGGGGGGCGCGGGGCCGAGCGCCGCAGAGGGGCCCGGCCCGGACCCGCAGCGCCCCGCCCTCCCCGGGAGCGTCCCCGCTGGCGGAGGGGCTCGGGCTGCCCCGTCCGCTCCCGGTGCGCGCGGTGCAGCTGCCCGGATTTGGGCTCGAGCGCACCGGGAGACCCCCGGGCCGGGGCTTCCCGCGGTGACACCGCAGCCCCGGCTCATGCCTGGCTTGCGCCGGGAGTCAGAGCTAAGCCCGAGCTCCGCATGTCGCGCTCAGATCGCCCCCGTGTTAAATCCCGCTCCGGGTGTGGGCGTGCGGAGTCCCGGGAGCTCGGGGACACGGTTCGAGCGATGCTCGGGAGCTCTCGGGCAGTTCGTGCCGCTGCTTTGCTCTTGGTGTGGGTTGGCTGTTGAGGAAACTGCTCCTGGTGGAGCTATATTTGTATAAATATAAATTATGTGTATTATATATGTGTGTATATATATGTATAAATATTTGTATGTATTTTTGGAGCTGTCCTGTGCAGGGCCAGTTGTATGAGTCCCATACAACTCAGTACATATATACTTATATATATATATATATGTGTGTGTGTGTGTGTGTGTGTGTATGTATATATGTGTGGTGTATATGTAAATATCTGCTGCTGGGACTGGAACACTCCCTGGTTCCCAGAGCATTCCCGGTGAGGAGGAGCTGCCCATGAGCTCATTGGGGGAGGAGCTGCCATGCTCTGCCATAGATTGATCCCTGATCATTAATATTTAACTTGGCTACTCTGTGTTTAACGAAGGGGATGAGATAATCCCTTGCATGGTGAGGGTCCAGAACCTTGTCCAGAACTTCAAAGTGTTGGGATCACAGAGCTGTTAATGTTTTAATTAAAAATTTTAATTTAAGGCAGAAATGAAGTATCCAGTGTGAAATTGAAGTGGGAACCTGACAGCAGCATTTTCAGAAAGAATATTTATCTTCTTTTATTCTGGCTGTGAAAAAGTCTCAGGAAGTGGGCAAAGGATGGGACTCAAACAGCAGCAGTAACCACAGCAACGGGTACAGAGAGTCTGTGACTTAATCCTGTCAGCATTCCTTGAAAAATGGAGGGAGCCAGAGGTTTTGTTGCTTTAGCCTTGGAAAATTAAAGTTCCAGGCTGTGGTTTTGTTCAGCAGGAACTTGTTCAGTCGTGGCATAAATCAAACACCTCACTAAAGCAGGAATTCTGCTGTTGTTGGGCCAACGAGGAGAGAAGCAGTGGCAGGGAAAAGATGTTTTTATTTCAGCACAGTGGTGGTGATGTGTGCAGGGAAAGGGCCAAGGAATGAGGGGCAGCAAGAGGATGGAGGTGCTGGGAAATCTGCTTCCCAAAATCCATGAAGGTTGTATTTGAGTGTAGAAATACTTCTTTAGAGAAGAAATTCCTCCCTGTGAGGGTGAGGAGGCCCTGGGTTAGGAGCTGTGGCTGCCCCTGGATCCCTGGAAGTGCCCAAGGCCAGGTTGGGATGATGGAAGGTGTCCCTGCCCACAGCAGGGGGTGGCACTGGGTGATCCTTGGTGTCCCTTCCCACCCAAACCATTCCATGAGAGTAGAAAGAAAAATGAGGAGAAAATCCCTCAGAGCTCTGCTGAATTCTTGAAGTGCAGTTCAATTTCCCATTTTGCATTTCCTGAGCTTTCCCAGCAGTGTCACTCCCCTGTGGGGGCACCTGGCTGGAGCCCAGCCTCACAGAACTGGTGGAGTCCATGAAATCTGGGCCAGAATTGAGCTGGTTTTGCTGCTCACTGGGGTTGGATGTGCCTGAAGTGCCTCCTCTGATCATTGCTGGGATGGAGCAGCCCTGCCCTGGGGCAGCTCCTGCTTTGCTTGGCTTGGCAGCTGCTGGGGACAGTGGGGACTGCCAGGCCTGGGGACACAGCAGATCACCTGATTTTTGTTTTTCTTGCAGGGCTGAGGCACCATGGAGCAGTACACAGCCAACAGCAGCAGCTCCACGGAGCAGATCGTGGTGCAGGCAGGGCAGATCCAGCAGCAGGTATGGGATGGGGAATGGGGGAGCCCTTTGCACCCCTCAGAGGGGCACAGTGTGAGGAGGGAGCAGTTGGGATAAAGCCCAAAGATTCCCTGTAGTTCCAAGGAAATGGGGGTTCTGAGCTCTTCCTTGGGGAGAGGTGCCAGAGCCTGAGCTTGGACAGTGGAACCTTCTCAGCTGTGACTGAAAGGGCACCTGGGGACAACATTGGCCTCTGTGGCACTGAGAGATCCAATTTCTTAATTACCTGTGAATAACACAGGAGCCTCGTGGATCCAAACAGCAAATACATCCCAGTTTGGAAAAAACTTGGTTTCAGCAGCACAATCCTGAATCCTCCTGGGTACCTGTTCACCTGACTTCTGTCACCTGGGCACTGATGGCACCTGCCTGCAAGTCAGAGTAAATGTGGTTTTAAGAATACACTTAATATATTTTTAAAATAAAATTAAATTGATAAGATTTTTATATAAATATAACAAATTATTTAAAATTAAAATTAAATTGTGGGTGTACATGTTACCAAATTTCAGTGTAGCAGGAAGTTTGCAAAATGGTAGTGACATATATAAAAATATATAAAAAATATATTAACACATCTCTGAAAATGGAGGAAACAGAATAATAACAGAAACAATCAAAGAAAAATTCCCCCAGAGTTGAAATAGATTTTGTTCAAGCCCACAGAGATTTTCTCCAGCTTTACCAAATGAACATTTATAGAGATTCTTTGTTTCAGAATAACAGGTGGAGCAAGAAAACCATTCAGACCAGGAATTCAACCAGCCAAGGAGCTTTGGATGAACTCATCCATCCCACAAAGAAATTCATGTTGCAGAGTGCAAAACACCAGGGCTGAGTTTAGAGGGCTTAACTGATTTTGGCTGCTCAGCTTTCCCTATCCAGATTTGGGGATGTGTTTGCAGCTGCTGCTGAATTTTTCTTGCATCTTCTGCTCTAGTTTGAGGGGGTTTGGTGGTTTGCCATGCAAAGGGCTGAGCCACTGGGTGATGTTTTCAGGGAGATTTGCTTTGCTTTGGCCTCAGGAGGGACCAGATCCTTCCACTGGGTTTAGCTGGAGTTGACTTTTCCAGCCAGAACAAGATTGCACTTGAGATTAAAACATTTTATATTGAGGATTATCTGAAATACCTGTTTGCAGCAGATAACCAAAGATGTTGTTGGTTTATTGACATTTTCTAGGTGAAAAGGAGATAAAATCAACTTTTTGCTTTCATTTTCAGTCCAACTTCTTAAAGCCTATGTCTGATGTGAAACGTTTGCTAAAATGAGTTGTTTTACCAGCCTTGCAGCACTTGAGGGGGGAGTTGTCCTTCATCTCCCCATGCTCACACAGTCACTGGGAGTATTTTGGGACTCTTAGCAAAGAGGCTAAAGATAGAAAAGGTTTTTAGCGCTCTCTGCTCCTGCAGTCTCTCCAGACTGTCCCTCAGGGTCCCTGGTGGGCAGCCACCAACACAGGGGTGGCACAGATGAGCTCAGACTCTGCTGCAGGAAGGGCTTTGTTGGGACAAACCAGCGTGCCCAAAATCTGGGACCCTTTACAGTGCCAAAACCTGGGCAGTGAGCAGCCTAAAACCCTGAGAATGAACTTGAAATCCTGCAAAATCACCTGCCCTGTTCCCTGTGAGCTGGAATATTGAAGCCTGAAACTTCAAAACTAAATCCATGAAACTGAGCTTAAAATCATGCAAAATGCCCTGCCCTGTTCCCTGTGAGTTGAAATATTGAAACTTCAAAACTAAACCTCTGAAACAGAGCTTAAAGTCCTGCAAAATGCCCTGCCCTGTTCCCTGTGAGCTGGAATATTGAAACCTGAAATTTCACAATTAAACCCCTGAAACTGAGCTTGAAATCCTGCAAAATGCCCTGCCCTGTTCCCTGTGAGCTGGAATACTGAAGCCTGGCAGTGCCACATTCAGTTCCAGGGAACTCCATCCTTAGGTTTGCTAAAACTGCCGTTCCCCCTGTTCCTGGAGCAGTGTGTATGATCCCCACCCCCTGTCCCAGCAGTGTGTTGTGCATTTCCATGTTTCAAGCTCTCCCTGTTCCTGTTCCCAGCAGCAGGGAGGTGTCACAGCTGTCCAGCTGCAGACTGAGGCACAGGTGGCATCGGCCTCAGGCCAGCAAGTCCAGACCCTCCAGGTAGTGGTGACCTCTCTGATTGTGTTTCTGAGCACTGCATGACCCTCCCCAGCAGCACATATCTAATGCTGTGTTTTCCCAGGCTTTCCAGGGGGATGTGGAGCAGGAATCTCTGCTGGGTGCTGCCCCTGGGGTTTGCCGTGGCATTGGAGCTGTTCCCGTTAGTGCATGGCAGGAATTCTGGGAGGGAGTAAAGTTCAGGGAGACTTTAAAGTTATAAACAGCAAAATGAGGAAGGAGCAGTTGGGATAAACCCCAAAGATTTCCTTAATTCCAAGGAAATGAGGGTTCTGAGCTCTTCCCTGAGGAGGGTTCTGCCTTCACTGCATGAGACACACAGAGGTGGTGCCAGAGCCTGAGCTTGGACAGTGGAACTGAAAGGGCACCTGGGGACAACACTGGCCTCTGTGGCACTGAGAGATCCAATTTCTTATTTACCTGTGAACAACACAGGAGCCACGTGGATCCAAACAGCAAATACATCCCAGTTTGGAAAGAACTTGGTTCCAGTGTGAAGTGTTTCCTGTCTTGCAGCCTCCACTTCCTCAACTCACCCAGGCTTTCCAGGAGCCCTTAGTAGAGCAGTTGACAGACCCCGTGGTAGTTTTGCACTCAGGATTCTGGTTTTGTTTGGTTTGTAGTTCTTCAGAGCAGGGTGGTTCCAAGGGGCTGGGATAGCCCTGCCAGCTGCAGAATTAACACAGCATTTTTTATGTTCAGAGTTCAACTCAGATGCTGCCTCACTTGGATTGCTGTGCTCACTGGGGCCTCTGGTGGTTGTCATGTTCTTCCCACCTTTTCTTTTCTAGTTTGCCTTGCTGTGATTCATTAACAACAATCCTGGAATGTCTTGTTTTCCTTTCTGCTTCTTGGATATTGTGCTGCTGCCTGTGCTTCTCTGTGCTGACCTGAGCATGCTCCTCCCTGTGTGACCCAGCCCAGGGGCTGAGGGCTTTGGATGGGACAGGGACAAGGCTGAGGACAGAGTGGGCACCTGGAAACTCCAATTCCCAGGGCAGGATTTGGCTCCTCACCCCTGGGGTGTGAAACCCAGGAACTCGGTGGCTTTACCCCATTGTGATGTTCCTATTCCTAAACAAATCAGATTTTGGGATCCCTGAGTTCATGAGACTGATTTTGCATTTGGGCTGTGGAGATGAGTATTTTCCAAGATGTGCTTGGGGAAATTGGGGACTTGGCAGGTGAGGGGGTTCAAACAGAGAAGTTTTCCCCTTGTTTTTGTTTCCATGGGCCTTTTTCCCAGTGACCAGAGAGATTCCAGGTCCAAGAGTCCAGAGATTCTCAGGCCAGAGTTACCAGAGAATCCCAGACTGGTTTGGGTGGGAAGGGACCTTAAAGCTCACCCAGTTCCCACCCCAACACCTTCCCCTATCCCAGTGTGCTCCCAGCCCTGTCCAGCCTGTCCTTGGACACTTCCAGGGATCCAGGGGCAGCCACAGCTTCTCTGAGCAGCCTGTGCTAGGCCTCCCCACCCTCACACTAATATTTATATTTATATTTATATTTATATTTATATTTATATTTATATTTATATTTATATTTATATTTATATTATTTAT
>JAYRCE010000134.1:4552770-4563067 GCA_036026295.1 Spinus olivaceus | reverse complement strand
ATATTATTTATATTTATAGATCCAGTCTAAGCCTTTTTGGGCCCAGAAGTAGCTGCTGCTCATCCCCTTTGAGTTTTCCTCCCTGAACTCCATTTTGTGTTGCTCCAGTTACAGTGGAGTTTCTCTCAGCACATCCCATGCTCCATGTCAGTTTGGAAATGGGAATGTTGTAGGCATGAAATTGGAGAGAGCTGAAGCCACCTCAGAACCTCCCTGTCAGAGTTCTCTTAATGGGAACCTCAACTAAAAAATCTCAATAGGAACCTCAACTAAAAAATCAGTAATTGTGAGGTGAACAATGAAGTTTTTTATCCCACTTTGCTCTTGGGCTGTGCATGAAGGTAGTCCTTGTGGCTGAAAAATGTGATTTTTGTGCTTTATAACCACAAGAGTGCAAGAGAAGCAGATAACTCAGGAAATCCATAGCACTGGAAGGCAGAGCTGCTTTGAAGCAGCTCACTGCCCGTTCCCAGTTCCTCTGCCCCACGGACAGGGTGGGCTCTGGGGCTGCTCTGGTGGGGTTTTCATTGTGTTTTGTTGTTGCAGGTGCAGGGGCAGCCTCTGATGGTGCAGGTGAGCGGGGGGCAGCTCATCACCTCCACGGGCCAGCCCATCATGGTGCAGGCCGTGCCCGGGGGCCAGGGCCAGACCATCATGCAGGTGCCCGTGTCTGGCACGCAGGGGCTGCAGCAGGTGAGACACCCTGGGGGCACTGCACTGCTCTGGGATGCTGCCATGCCACACAGGGCTCTGCTCAGCACCACAGCACCAGGCTGAGCTGGCTCTGGGTGGCTCTGGCACGGTGGGGATGAGTGGAAGTGCTTTATGAACTGAGTTTTGGTGGTTTGTGGCCTGGTGCAAAGCTTTTAGTGCTAAAACACTGCTGGGTTGGTTTGGGGTTTTTCATGGAATGGTTTAGGTTGGATGGGATCTTAAAGCTCATCTAGTTGCACCCCCCCTTGCCAGAGGTTTCTATGGGGTTTTTCATCATGGAATGATTTGGGTTGGATGAGACCTTAAAGCTCATCCAGGTGCACCCTCCTGCCATAGGGATGGATTCCTGTCATGTGGGATACCTTCCCACAGAGCAGGATTTTTGTCTCTTGGGATATTTTATCTGGCCCTTGCAATGTGTTTGGGGATCTGGTGCCTGTTCAATTTATGGCTCAGAAAGAGGATTAAAATAAAAAAAAAATATAAGAAAGCTTCTTGCAAGTAATTTGTGCTTGAGCCCCTCTAATGTGTGATGGGGGATTTAAACATCCCTGTTGCACAGAAGGCAGTAGTGAAGGAGGTACAGGAAATGGATTTTTTGGAAATAATTACCTGTTTAAAAGACAGTTGGTAAATTTAAGGATGTGGTTGAAGTGTTCCTGAATAGCAAAGGGAAGAACTGGAACCATGGCATAATGAAAGTGTCCTGATGATTTAGGATGGGATTTAGGAACCCAGCACAGTCCAGGAAGGCAAATGATGTCATGGTGTTTGGAGAGGTTTGTTTCATATTTCCTTTGTTGCAAACCACTGTAATTTGTATGAGGTTCTTCTCAGTCTGGTTGCTGGAGGAAAATCCATAAACACAAACTCCAAACCATATTCCAGCTCTTCTTTTTCAATCTAAGAACGTTCCACAGTGGTGGAAAGACTCTGCAAAGCTGAGGACAACTTTATAAATCCCAGAAGTACTTCTGAGTGCTGGATAATTAACACCCCCCAGATGTCTTAAATCTTAGTCCTCCTCTTCCACCTGCCTGTTTGTTCCCAGTGGATGTGAATAATTGATTTCTCCTGAGTGATTTATTGTGTGAGCAGTGCAGAACTGCTGGAGCACGGTGACACAGCACGCTGCTCCCTCTGCCCTGTGTGGCTGTGGCACAGGGAGCAATCCATTAAAACTCCTCATTCTCAGCTGGAAAAAGAGAAGACTCCCTGCTTCCTTTTTCTGTGCAACAGTAAATCACCCTCAGAGATGACTTGGTCATGCTGAGGAGGGAGAAATCAGAGGCATAGTTAATGTTCCTTTCTGACTCTTTCTTCCACAGATTCAGTTGGTCCAGCCAGGTCAGATTCAGATTCAAGGTGGGCAGGCTGTGCAGGTACAGGGGCAGCAGGGCCAGACCCAGCAGATCATTATACAGCAGCCCCAGACTGCAGTTACTGCTGGCCAGACACAGGTAACTGCACCAGCATGAAAGGCTTTTCTGCAGAGGAACAGGAAGAGAAACTTGACAAATGACTTAAAATGTGGTTAAGTAAAAAAAAAAAAAAAAAAAAATTATTGAGGAGAACTTGAGAATGTGTCATGTTTTTGTAGTGTTTCATACATGACTCTGGGGCAGAAAAAGCAGATTGCATGTTTTTCTCCATCGTGTTTCTGTATTTTATTGGTTCGTGGTTGTTTTTGTCTCTTTGTTGAAGTTTGAAAACATGAAGCATTGCTAATTCCATACTTGGGCCATTGTGTGCAGTAGTCCAGTCACACCTGGGGTTTCTGCTGATGCTTTTGGTTAGGGCCAAAATTAAATTTTGGAGCAGAACAGTTCTTCCTTTCACATCTTCATAGTGAGACAGGAAACTTAGAATTTGGGTTTTTTTTCATTATTGAACTGTTGGAAAATGCATCTTACATGTGCTTCAGGTGTTTGATCGCCAGGTATTTGCTCTGTGCTCCAGCCTGTTTCTTACTGCTGCTGCTGAGGCAGCAGAAACAGACACCTGGAACACCTCAAGCACCATGTGTTCATTCAGGAACTGTAAACCCTGGAAAAAAGAGGCAGTTTGTAAGGTTGTTGTGCTCTTTGTTTTGTTCAGACCCAGCAGCAGATTGCAGTGCAAGGCCAGCAGGTTGCCCAGGCTGCTGAGGGCCAGACCATCGTGTACCAGCCCGTGAATGCTGATGGCACCATCCTGCAGCAAGGTAGGAGGGCTGGAGGAGCCAGGGCACCTCTTGGAGAGGCTTTGTAGTTATTGAGGTGTTTGTGTGCTCTGCAGGAATTCACTCCAGGGTTCCTTCCCCAGAAACCCCAGAAAACCTCCTTGTCTCTGGCAAGGCCTGGTAGAATAAAACCCCTGAATTTTGCTTTCCCACCTCAGGAGTACATGGTTACTCACAGTGAGGTTACAAATGCAAAAAACAGGAATTCTGATGGAATTTAATCCCTTACTTCAGCACTTTCCTGACTTTCTGCATGTTTTGGAAGGATGAATGAGTAAAACACAGAAGTGGGACTAATACTGTTCCCTTCTTTTTGTGTGCGTGTTTTTCTTTCTCTCTCTTTTCTTTTTTCTTTTTTTTTTTTCTTCCCTTTCCTTTTGTGTTCTACTTCCTTAAAGTTACAGTCCCTGTTACAGGCATGATCACCATCCCTGCAGCCAGCCTGGCTGGAGCCCAGATTGTCCAAACAGGAGCCAACACCAACACCACCAGCAGTGGCCAGGGGACGGTCACAGTGACACTGCCAGTGGCTGGGAACGTGGTCAATTCAGGGGGAATGGTCATGGTAGGTGTGAAATCCCCACTGCTGCCTCTGGAGGCTGAGCTTTGAGGTGTTTGCACTCAAATCTAGCAGGATTTTCACCAGGGTAGGGATGGGGTAGTGGGAATGGCTGTAAGTCGAAGGAGGGCAGGGTTGGGTGGGATATTGGGAAGGAATTGCTCCCTGGAGGATGGGAGAAAGGGCACAGGGACCCCAGAGCAGCTGTGGCTTCTCCATCCCAGGCTGGAGCACCTGGGATAGTGGAAGGTGTCCCTGAAGGTTGGAAGTGGGGGATCCTTGAGATCCCTTCCACCCCAAACCATCCTGTGATTCCCTGATAAACTCTTGTCTGAGATTGAGGTACCGTGGTCAGTCCTCTCTGTGAGTTCCATTAGTTTATAGTTTAAACAATACAGATTTCCAGCTCCAAAGGCCTGGATCCTGCTGTGATCTTTGCTCTGGACTTTCTCTCACAGCAGCTCAGAAATCTAGAAACTGAAATCCAAACTGAGCTGATGAGCAAAGGTTTAAACAGATCGAGTCAATTCTGATTTTCTTGAGGATCCCTTGGGATTTGTTTCCCTCATTTGTAGAGGTTTTTCCTGCCAGTTCCTTTTTCTTTGTAGTGTGAACCTCTTGCATGTTGCTGGTCTCCACTAGATGTCAGCAGCTCTGCAGTGTTGGCTTAGAGGTGCTCTGGAATGAAATAATTGAAATGAGAGATAACCCAAAAGAAAGGGAAGCACCAGCCATGTCCTGCTTGTTTAACTGTCCAAAAAGCAGCAGCACAGTCATGGAATTGTGTTGAAATTGTCAAGGACATATTTTATGAAAAATCCTTTTGCTAGGATGTTTTTCTCCTGAGAAGCTGAGAGGCCTCAGAAAGGAAATGTAAACAATGATTCTCTGCTGTTGTGGAATGTAACAGGTGGATCTGGGATTAATCTCATCTGGTTGTTTTTAATTAATGGCCAATCACAGTCCAGCTGGCTCAGACTCTCTGGTCAGAGACAAACCTTTGTTATTCATTCCTTTTCTATTCTTAGCCAGCTTTCTGATGGAATCCTTTCTTTTGTTCTTTTAGTATAGTTTTAATATAATATATATATCATAAAATAATCAATCAGTCTTCTGAACCATGGAGTCAGATCCTCATCTCTTCCCTCGCCCTGGGACCCTTGTGAACACCACCACCCTTTATCAGGAAAACCCAGCAGGGCTGATAAGGAATTCATTTGTTCCAGTTGGTTTTGCAGTTTGAGAACAGCTGCATTGCTCCTTTCCACTTAAACACCTGCATTACCTGAGCAAACCCCACTTCCTATTTCAATCCTGGCCTTTTTGATGCCATTTTTGTGTTCAGTTTGTGCTGAGCTGCAAGCACTGACTCCCCCTGTGTGTCCAGATGGTGCCTGGAGCTGGCTCAGTCCCAGCCATCCAGAGGATCCCTCTGCCTGGAGCAGAGATGCTGGAAGAGGAGCCCCTCTACGTCAATGCCAAGCAGTACCACCGCATCCTGAAGAGGAGGCAGGCCAGGGCCAAGCTGGAAGCAGAGGGAAAAATCCCCAAAGAGAGAAGGGTGAGAATAAAACTCAGATTTAACCCAGGGTGGCTCTGTGACAAAGGCACAGAATCCCACCCGGGCTGGAAAATGAGGGTTAGAGCCTTGGTGCTCCTCAGTCTTACAGTGGTTTTGATGTTGTTGATGAGCTGCATCAGAGTAAATTGTTTAAATCCCTTGAGGATAATTCTGCTTATTTGGGGTGGGTTTTGGGAGTGTCTGGAGCTGTGTGTGAGCATGTACTGACTGTCAGCACAGTGTCTGTGGGAGGGGATGGATGGGGACTGGGAATGTCCTCTGGGAAAGCAGTGACTGGGAATTTCTTCTGGGGAAAGCAGTAACTGGGAGTCTGTGGAACAGAGGAGGGATGGGGACTGGGAATTTTCTCTGGAGAGGCAATGGCTGGGAATCTGTGGGACAGAGGATGGATGGGGACTGGGAATGTCCTCTGGGGAGGCAGTGACTGGGAATGTGTGGGACAGAGGATGGATGGGGACTGGGAATTTCCTCTGGGAAAGCAGTGACTGGGAGTTTGTGGGACAGAGGATGGATGGGGACTGGGAATTTCCCTTGGAGAGGCAGTGACTGGGAATCTGTGGAGCACAGAATGGATGGGGACTGGGAATGTCCTCTGGGAAAGCAGTGACTGGGAGTCTGTGGGACAGAGGATGGATGGGGACTGGGAATTTCCCTTGGAGAGGCAGTGACTGGGAATCTGTGAGGCAGGAGGATGGATGGGGACTGGGAATGTCCTGTGGGAAGGCAGTGGCTGGAGGAGTGGCTGCTCCCTCACCTGCCCTTCCCTCCCTGCAGAAATACCTGCACGAGTCCCGGCACCGGCACGCCATGGCCAGGAAACGGGGAGAGGGGGGTCGCTTCTTCTCCCCCAAGGAAAAGGACAGCCCTCACATGCAGGTGAGTGGGGCTGGGGCAAACCCCCTCCCAACCCTCCAGGACACACATCAGAGCTGTCTGTGCTGCTTTGGTTGGGTTTTTGGGCTTGGCTGCTGCCCCTTGTCCCTCCCTGCCTCTGAATTTTTCATCTGTTGCCTCTTGGCCCTCCCTGCCTTTAGATTTATTCCAGGCATTGGGAATAAAACCTCCTGTCACTGCTTGTGGAGAGCCAGGGATGTTTGCCCTGAGGAATGAAATGACAATGATGTGAAGTGTGTTCACTTTGTAGTTCTCGGGATAAATGCACACAAACATTCTGTTTGTAAAATAGCCTTTCTGGTTGGGGACTGGGGTGTTCTTTCAGGACATCAATTAAAGGAGGAGACTCCTTATCTTTACATCTGATGGAAAAGTAAAAAATGGGAATATCTGATTCTTAGCTGCATCTTGATTTGCATAAAAGGTGCAAGGCAATTTTCAAAGGGACATGATGGAGTAGAGTGAAGAGGTTCTGTGGTTGCTCTGTGCTTTAGAACAGTCCTGTGCCTTTAGGGAGTGTTCCTTATTTTGAACTAAAATCATTCCTAAATGCTGGTCCTAAATACCAGAAACAACAAATTCCTGGGAGGCATTAGGATTTTTGTGGCCTGTAAAACCCAGGAAAAGCAGGAGAGTTTTGGGGATCCAGGGAAGTGCAGGAGTGTCTCCTCCTGATGGTTGTGTGTGGTTCTCTCTGCTCCATGGAAAAACGTGGAATTTCCACCCTTTTGTGTCTGCAGGATCCAACTCAGAGCAACGAAGAAGCAATGACACAGATGATCAGGGTCTCCTAACCCCTGCTTCCAGGGAACAACACCTGAAGGGAATTCCCATCCCTCCTGCCAGCCTGTCCTGCCTGCCCAGAGTGTCCAGCAAACCCTGGAGTGGGACAATCTCCATGTCACAGCCTGTCCTTTTCCAGAGAGCAAGCACCACGTGTTGAGGACGTGCTTGAGGTTTCAACTCTTCCAACAGAACCTTTCAGACTTCTTGGTGCCCTCTCCTGATCCAGCACAGGGAATTCGGAGTCCAAGTGCTCATCTCTGGTTTTCCTTCATTTCCCCACCTCAGTCCCCGTGCCTGGTGCAGCTCAGCCCTGCCCAGGGACAGATTCCAGCTCCTCCAGCCAGCACTGAGGGGCTGCACCACAGGGCTGGCTCTGAGATTTGTTATTCCATCCACTCCTCACCCCTTTGGGCTTGGTTTTCCCTGAGCTGGGTCCTGCTCTCGCACTTCTGACCCTGGCAGAAACTGAAGGGGATTCTTTTCAATTCCACCTTGTAAATGTGTAAAGAAGCTCTTCTCTGGGAAAGGTTCAGCCATCCAATCAATGCTAGAAATAGTCCAGATTGCTGCAGGGCTTGATGTGTTGTGTGTCTGTTGCAAGTGGGGTGGGAGAGGGAGATATGGGGGGGATTGGGGCAGTAAATCAGTCTCTGGCTGGCTCTGGATGTTCATTGCCAGTACTTGTTGCTTTGGAAGAAAACTGGATGTGGGTATGGAAAGGATTGAAACTTCTCAGTGACTCTCTTCCAAAGGATTTTTTTTTTTTTTTTTGTCATTTTCTTTCTCACCTGTCTGTGAAGTCCATGGTTCCTCCCCCAGTGTCACAGTGGTGGCACTTGGCCATGGTGGGATGGAGTTTCTGGTGCCTCAATCATTTCTGCAGTTCCAGAGTGAGGGATGATTCAGGACAGCAGCAGCTGGGGCAGCTCAGCCTGAGGAACCTGAAGGACTCAGCAGATACTGATGAACCTTTCATGCTTTTTATAAATTAAGCTCTTAAAAACAAAACAGAAGTGGCACTTAGCAAAGGAGCAATACTTACATTATTGAAAAATAGGATTTTCCCATGACCTACAGCTGGTTTTGGGCTGAGCATCTCCACAGAACAGAGTTTCAATTAAGATTCTAAGCCTGCTCTGTTATAATTTGAATTTTGGTGGTGGGAGCAGTAATTAAGAGCATTTAACAGGTGATTTCTTCTCACCTTGATGAGTTACACAGCTGCTCTGGGGATCAGCTGCCTGCTGGAGCCCCAGAATTTGCAGGTTTTGTGTCCTGCAGTTCAAACTGGATGACAGCAGTGAAGTTTGTGCTGGGTGAGTGAACCTGGCCAGGTGAGGAGTGAGCAGTTCCTGAGGAAATGCTGCCAGGGGTGGGTGAGACTGGCTTCAAGTGACAAGGAAATGCAGCTTGGAAATGACATTTCCTCCCTCCCATCTTCTCCCATTTGCTGGAAGCTCATGGCTGAAGACAAAGTGGAGGACAAATCAAGAGGATACAAAAGGACAGAGCCTGGAAAATGCTGTTTGCTTTGGATGAAATAAAAATACTAAACCTGAGAGGGAGGAGGAGTGTTGGATCCTTGTGAGCAGGCAATCCTGGAGGAAGAGGAGCCTGTTCAGGAGGAGCTGCAGAGGGTTTGGAATTGGCAGCTGGATCTCCAGAAGCAGCTCAGCTCCTTGGTGAATCCCTCCCCACAGCTGGGAAGGACACTCAGGGACACCTGCAGCTGCAGGAGGAGCTGGCCTGGCTCCTGGCAGGCAAATAAATCTTCTTTCTTTCAGTTTTTGTCCCAGGTTAGATGAGTGATCTGACACTCTGCTCCCAACTCTTAATGAGGATTTATTTCTGATCATCGCAAGGGCATTTCTAACATGGATGGCATCCTCAGGGCCTCTGCTTGCTCCTGCCTTAAATCCTGGTCCAGTTCCAGCACTGCTTTTCCTCAGCTGGAGACTCACACAGCATTTCCTGGCTCTCCCCATTTCAGGAATGTGCAGCTCCTGAAGGGATTTTGGTTGAATTTGCAGCATTACTGTAAATATTTTTTTGTTGGAATATTTGTGTGCTGGAGTGAGATCCTCTCTCTGATGTTTTTTGCTCTTCAGTTGATGCTAAATCTGTCCTGGAACACCTTTTTGAGAGCTGGAAATTCGGGAAGCAAGATTATTGCTCTGACATAGATTTTGTTTCATTTTTTAAATAAGTAATTTGCTTTTCTTTAAAAACTTGTAAACTTTTCCCCCAATATCCCTTCATATCTAGGTTCTCTGACCTGTTGTAGGTTATGTGTGAAGAAACATGAATTTGTGTTCTAGGAAGTCTTATTGTTAATATTTTAAATAGTGATGTGAAAGCCCAAGTGCTCCTATCATTTTTTTTTAATTTGTTTTGTGTTCTGTGTATCACTGCTGAAAGTTGTGTTTATTTGGTGAGCTTGGAGCCAGCAGTCAACACCAAAAATATCTGCTTTTTTTTTCCAGGCAAATCTGTGAAAATTGGAGACATGTCCACTTCAAACCTCCCTAAGAAATTAAATTAAAATTCTTTTTAGGTTGGCTGCACTTGAGCAAAACCTTCACTTTAGGAGTGAGGATGAAAGAAGAGGTTTGGGGAGAAAAGTGTTTGATTGACCCAGAGCAGCAAAGCATCAAACCCATCCAAACCCAGATTTATAGAGTGTAAAGATCAGGATTTGGAAGATAAATGGTCCTCAAGTGATGCTAAATGGCTTTAAGGCCCTGCATGTTCAAAAGAAGGGAAAAATAATAAAACTTTTCTTTGTGAAGGGGCGTGGGAGGGTCCTGAGCTAAACGGAATGTCAGGCAAAGTTTGTACATAGTTCAAAGTTTTTAATTTTTTTTATATGATGCATTTTTTCAAGTGTATTTTGGTCTTTAATAGATGCAATTGTAAGTACTGTGTACACTCTCCAGCTAATAAAATTTATAAACTGAGAAAGTTTTGGGAGTTTTGTGATGGGCAGGGGGAGGGCAGGGGTGGCTGGGCAGCACCAACTCCACACCAACATTTCACCATCCCAAAACCCCCAGAACACAAAGCTGGCAGCATGAATTCCTTCCAGAATTGGTCAACACAGCGATGATCACACACAAAAAAAACACAATACAAACAAACAAAAAAGAAGGAAATGACAGGATCTAAGGCCAGAGAGGGGGAAGTTGGGACAGGAAATGAGAACAATCACACGAGCCTGTTCAGGAAGTCAGAAATCAGTTTCTTTAGCTGTTATGATGTAATTTTCAAGCCTTTTGGGTTTTTTTTCAGTAGAATCATAAAAACATCTCAGATCTAATGGGAAAACCCTTGGTACTGTGGAGCCACATCAAAGCAGTCACAAGAGTTTCCTTTTCTCTCTCAGCCTCACCTTCAGAGCTGCAGGAGCTCTCAGAGTTTATCCAGCCCAGGATCCATTCCCTGCCTTCCCACCTTCCCTAATGGATCCAGGATCCATTCCCTGCCTTCCCACCTTCCCTAATGGATCCAGGATCCATTCCCTGCCTTCCCACCTTCCCTAATG
>JAYRCE010000134.1:4522339-4540555 GCA_036026295.1 Spinus olivaceus | reverse complement strand
AGCCATGGCCAAAAGTGTCTGTGGGGTGAAACACCACCCAGCCATGGCCAAAAGTGTCTGTGGGGTGAAACACCACAGACCCAGCCAGCCAAAAGTATCTCTGGGGTGAAAACACCAAAGTGCTGCTGTGTGGTTCAGCACCAAGAGCCAAACAAGCTCAGGCATGTCCTGTCCAGCCCCACTGGTGAAAACACCAACACCCACCCTTGGAGACGCTGAGCGTGACCTCCTCCATGCACAGCAGCCCGGAGCTGTCCTGCAGCGCGCACCAGTACACGCCCGAGTCCTGCACCTGCAGCTGCTCCATGGTGACGGTGACAATGCCCTGCTGGGTGTCATCCTGGATCCTGACACCCTCCCGAGCCGTGCTGTTTGCTGCTGGGGACTCTGATCTGGTGGTGGCCAGCACGCTGCAGGTTTTCCCCTCTCCCTGTTTGCACCAGGCTTTGCTGGCAGGGCTGTGGTCAGCGATCTTGTACTGACACTGGACAGAGACGTTGCCTGACTCCTTGGCTGTGAGCTGCTGGGTCCCTGCAAAACACCCAGGAGGAGTGCTGACATCCCAAAGTGGGAGCCCACAGCAGCACCCCCGTCCCCAGCACTGCAGCACCCACCTCCACCTGCACATCCACCTCCCCTAAGCAGAAGGGGACTGCACCCAGATTCCCCAGGCAGAGGTGTCATAAATTTGGGGCTCCTGTCCCCCTCCTCTGGTTCCCTCAGAGTGGGATGCTCAGCCCATAGGGTCTGGGAAGGCTGCGGGCTATGGGGTCAGAGCAAGAGCAGTGCCTGGCATTGGGGAGGGTCCCAGCAGCACCCAGTGGGAACCAGTGCTGGAGCCACCAGTCTGGCCCTGTGGGAAGCACTTGGGACGAGCATCCCCATCTGTGGGACCCACAGGAACCTCCCCTGAGCCTCTGCTGGGAGCAGACACAGCATAAAGGGCCAGGCCTGAGCTTTGGCTCGAAGGTGGCAGGGACCAGCTGGCACTGCGTGTGTGACAGGGACAGTGCAGGGTGTCACCTGGGCTGAGACCTGCCCACATCCACACCTGGCTGCCAGGAGGGGCTCACTCCTGGGCAGTGAGAGTGCAGTAGGAACTCACTGTTGGACACTGAGTGAAGGAAGAACCCACAGAGAACACGGCAGGTACTCACTCTTGAACACAGAGAGCACGACCTCCATTTTCCGGGTGTGCCTGGAGTGCCCCAGTGCACACCAGTACACACCAGAGTCCTGGATCTGCAGGTTCTTCATGGTGACAAAAACCCCTTGAGCATGATACTGCATTGTCACTCTGTCTTGCAGGGATTTCATTTCACTCTGTTTGGAAGATCTTTGTCTGCTCATCACTGTGCATTCAGCCTGCCCTCGGCACCAGGCACCACTCCCCTCTGGGCACTGCACTGTCAGGGTGTCCAGCTCCCACTGCAGCAGCTCTGTGAAACACCAAAGTGGCACTGCCCACTCAGTGCTGGGCACAGGGGCACCAGGGACACACCATGCCCTGGGCCAGCTCCCTCAGGAGGTGGGGCAGGAGCTGGGAGCCAGCAGGACCAGGCAGCTCTGTGGGGCTCCTCTCCCTGTGTGGGAGGCAAAGCAGGGAGCGAGGCTGGGGAGGGGGCTGGGGGGACCAGGGGAAGCTGCTCAGCTGTGGGGGAGAGGGGGGCAGAGCAGGGGAAGGAATGATGCTTCCTGGCAAGGCTTGGCTTTGGGTGGGGTACAGGTACTTACCCCTGAAAACAATCAGTGAGATCGTCCTTAGCCGTGGATAATCATAGTAAGATTTGTAAATAGCACAGAAATATGTGCCTGAGTCCTCTGCCTTGAGGGCAGCCATGGTGACAGAAACACTCTTAGTAGTGGTGTTATCATTTATTATAATTCTCCTGTCCCGGGATTGTTTGCTGTAGGTGTTCACTAATTCTTGACATTGTCCATCTTTCAGGAGGCACCAGAATTTTGTCTGAGAGTCAGTAGTCCATGGTGCATAAGGACACTGGATGTACAGAATGTCCCCTTCCCGTCGTCTCAGGGCTTCTGGGGCTTGGCCTTGGAGACCTGGAAGGATCAGATGTGGTGAGGGAGAGAGGAGCTGATCACAGAACCACTGAATCACAGAATCAACAGGGTTGGAAAAGACCTGTGAGATCCCCAAGCCCCTCCCATGTCCCAACACCACCGGTGTCACCCAGACCGTGGCACTCAGTGCCACATCCAGCCTGTTCCTGAACACCTCCAGGCATGGTGACCCCACCAGCTCCCTGGGCAGCCCTTTCCAATGCCCCATCACCCTTCCTGGGAAGGTGCAGAGCTGCCCACAGCCCCTCAGGGCACACAGGGAAACTCTGCCTCCAACCCTTCCTTGTGGACCCTGGTGGCTGGAAGGACTCCAAACCCCAAAATCCCTTCCCTACGCTGAATTCACCTGCTTGGAAATGGGAAGGGCAGCGTTGAGATTTGAGCTGGGGACTAAAGCCCACAGGGTGCTCGGGGTGCTGGCCACGTGTGGCACGGTGGCTGCAGCTGTCCCCTTGTCCCTGCAGGCAAATGGGGACCATCCCCTGCCCACAGCAGCCCAGGGCCAGGGGCTCTGTGTGGGGAGCTGGGGAGGAGCAGAGGGAAGCTGGCAGGGCAGGGAAGGAGCTCTCCCCTGCCATGTGCCCAGCCTGGCCAGGGCTGCTGGCTGTGAGGCTGTGCTGGCTCTGGGTGCTCTGTGCTCTCTGCCCAGGGACTGGCACTGCCCTGGACACTGCCCTGACCCAGGACTGCCCTCAGAGAAGCTGAGCAGGGACAGAGGGGTGGGAGAGGCTCTGTGCTCCCAGCACGGATCATCCTGGAGAAGCTACAGAACTGGGGCTGCCCTTCCCTGCCAGCCCTGCAGCAGTGCCCAGCTCAGAGCCCAGCTGGTGTTCAGGAGCTCCCAGGGCAGCAGGAAGTGTGGAAGGCTCTCCCTGTCCCCACGGACACCCCGAGCCCTTCTCCTACCTGGGAAGCAGAGTGGCAGCAGGAACAGGGCTCTCAGCTCCATGCCCATCCTCAGGCCCAAGGAAGGGGCATCACTGGGGGCTGCCCAGCGTGTCCTGGTGCCCTCAGCCTCTCCTGCCTGGCAGTGACACAGCTGGGGGGGGAAGTGCTGAGTTCTTGCCTCAAGCGGAAACACCTCCCCATGTTTTGTTACAAAATTAATATGACAGCGATCTCGGGGCACTTTTGGGGAAGTGGCACAGCCTCTCCTGGTGCCAAAGGCTGCTGCTGCTCTCCCCTGGCTGGTGGCATTTGTTTTGTCACCCTCCTGTCCCCCCAGCCTGTGGTGAGGTCGACCCACCTGGCTCCTCTTCCTCCCTGGCTGGTGGGAGAGAAGTGCTCTGGGGTTGGGTGTCACATGAATTTCCTGTGATGGTGCAGCTGGTTCTGCACCCAGGTGCTTTGCAGGCCTGGGCTCAGCCCGGGCTAACAGAGGGAATGGCTTCTTTCCCTGCTTTCCCCCAGCCTCTCTGAGGAGCTCTGCAAACCCACACACAGCCAGCGCTCCTGTGTGATCCCCCAGGTGAGCCCTGGAGCTGCTGGGTGTGCATCCCACAACCACAGCCCCCTCTGGGGACAGCTGGCCCCGCTCTGGGGGGCTCCCTCATGATCTTGCACAGCTGGTTCTGTCCCAAACAGCTGCTGGGGGAAGCAGGAGCAGTGTCAGGTCTTACCTGCCTCGAGGCCACGCTTCCCTGACTGTAGGAGCTTTAGGGGGTAGGACGGTGGGGACAGATGGAGATGAGAGATCTCGAAGCCAGGGCTTGGAACTTGGGGTTTATGGCAAAGGGCCAAGTGCAGGGACCTGCTGGGAGCTGCCAGCCACAGCTCAGAGCGGGCTGAGAGGAAAGAGTGGTAAAGAGGATGAGAGGGTGAGTAAGAGAGCGAGGTTCCTGTTACAATACCATAAATCTTCTGTGCTCAATGTTCTAATTCTCACTAACCAATCTAGACCAAGATACAAATCCTACAGCATTTACACACAGCCTATAAGAATCACTACATCACCACACTGGGTTACATTTTAAACCCTAAAAACTCCTCTTTGCCAGGCCAGCAGGGTCTGCTCTGCCCCTTGGAGCTGTCTGCAGGCAGAGGGTGTTGTTCCATCCAGAGGGGATTACCTTCAGCTGGCCATGCCATTGTTTTCCAGGTGTTCAGTAACTGAGGGATCTCAGAGCTGCTTTCATTTCAATCTCGCTTGGAGTTCCCATATTCTCAAAATCTTTTGCCAGACAATCATATTTATAAGGCTTTCCTGTTTCACCTTCCCCAACACCCAGCCTTTCTCTCTCTGGGTGCTGTAAGGATGCTGGAGAAGGCCTGTGCTTTACCCTGCTCCCAGACCCCCACACTGGGAATCGTGTCCCTCATCAGCAGGGCTTGGCTGAGCCTTTCTGCCTCTTCCTCACCTCCCTGTGTCCTTCCCTGCCCTTGAAGGAAGAGCAGAGCAGGGAGCAGAGCAGGAGCTGCTGTGCCAGCACAGCGTCCCCTGGGCCGGTACCTGCCCCGCTCCAGCAGAGCAGCACACTCAGACTCCACTGACACCCCAGCTGCAAAGAATTTCCAATTATGTGAATAAGCAGCTTATTAACAATACATTCTGGCTAATCATTTTGTGCTAGATATCTCTGCATTGTCTTGTCCCCAAATCCCTCTCTCATCAGGCACTCGATGCTCGGTAACGAGAAGGGGGAACACGCTCGGGCTCTGGTGAACAAATCCCAGGAGTCTGCAATTAGTTCACTTGCTGCAACTGGTTGCCTCCAAACTGAGCCAAGAGCTGCTCCTCAGCCCTTCCCACAGCATTTGCTGCATCCATGGAGGTCCTGCCCCAGGGGAGAGGCTCTGTGGGGCAGGACAGGTCGTGAGGAGATGCCCATCCAGGGCCTGGCATCTTGGAGCAGCAGGAATGGAATGAACTTGGGCCTTTTGCTGCATCTCTGGCAGAGGATCAATGTGATTTTAATTCTAGAATCCCAGGGAAGAAGATGAATGTTGTCTCAGGAGGTCACTTCATCCAGCCCAGTGACACAGCAGGATCAGGCCTGTCCGTGGCATTTCTAAAGATCTCTTTAAGCAGTTGAGGTTGCAGCATTTTCCTGTTCCAGTGCTGCACCAGCCCCGCCTGGACACTCCTCCCAGCTCTGCCTCCCCCTGCTCTTTGATGCCTTGCTCCACTTTAATGCCTTTGCACCCACTGTGACCTCGGAGATCAGATCATTCCCATTCTCCATTCCTCCCCTCAGTCCTTCCCCTCCAGACTGACTCCAGACAGCTGCTTCCCAAATATTTTGATTTTTCCCTCCTCAGCTGTGTTTCTGACAACTCGGATCATTTTCTCCCCCTTGCTCTGAACTCTGTTATCAATCCACCTCTTCCCTGTCTTCTTGGATTCCCCAAAGTTCCTTTGGAGCTTAAGGATGGAGCCATCCCCTTTCTGCTGCCTCCCAGGAAACCCTGGAACTGCAGCTGATTGACTCTGGCTGCTGTCACACCCACAGAAGCTTCTCTGGGTTAGATTTGTCTGAAAATATCGGGGGTTTGGGGGTTTATTTTGGGTTTTTTTGGTTTTCGGAGCAGAGGGGGCTGCAGTGGCGGAGCGGGGCCGCCAGGGGGCGGGGGAGGCTCAGGAATCAGCCCCGGTGACACCGGCGAGTCCCCCGGGCCGGGGACGGCACCGAGACTCCGGTGCCACCCCCGGTGCCACCACCAGTGCCACCCTGGGACCCCTCCCACAGCCCCCAGTGCCACCCTGGGACCACACCGAGCCCCCAGTGCCACTCTGCGAACCCTGCCACAGCCCTAGTGCCACCCTGGGACCCCTCCCACAGCCCCCAGTGCCACCCTGGGACCCCTGACACAGCTCCCAATGCCACCTGGGACTGCACTGAGCCCCCAGTGCCACCCCTAGTGCCACCACCAGTGCCACCCTGCAAACCCTGACACAGCCCCCAGTGCCACCCTGGGTCCTCTGCCACAGCCCCCAGTGCCACCCTGCCATGGCAGGGACCCCTCCCACAGCCCAGGTGGCTCCAAGCCCTGTCCAGCGTGGCCTGGGACACCCCCAGGGATCTCTGTCCCTGTCTGTGGCACTGGGTGATTTTTCACATCCCTTCCAGCCCAAACCACTGCACAATTCCAAGATATTCTTGCCTCACCTGTAGTGGGCTTTAAAAAACGCTTCTCCCCAAATCTGAGCCAGCTGCAGACTCAGCACCTGAGAGCTCAGCTGGTGGAGCCCAGCAGGCCCTGCCTGGGACACAACCACGAGCTGCATCAACACAGAGCAGCCCCTCACCCAGCTCTGCAGGGGCTGCGGGGAATCCATCCCAAACCACCCTGGGGATGATGGCAGGAGGGAGACTCAGAATAAAAGTGCTAAAAGATGGCTCAGGAAGGAGCAGAGGCAGTGAGAGGGGGCAGCTGGGACCCCCAGGCTGGGTGTGGAGGGGCTGCTGGACACACTGGACCCTGCTCAGGAGCTGGACACGGGCTCAGAGCTCCCGAGGAGGAGGAGGAGGAGGAGGAGAGGCCCCACAGCAGCAGCTTAGTGAGGGGCCTGGTGTTTGGTCTGTTCCACATCAATGGGGCGTCCAGCTGTGGCTGAGGATGAAAGAGAGAGAGAGAGAGAGGATTAAAGGCTCCCAGGGTCTCCTCTAACCCGCCTCAGACTCACCAAGAGGGCAGTGTGAGGCTTCAGGAAGGCTTCTTCATATGGAAAATATTATGGGAGGGAGGGAAAGAGGAGGGGGAAGGGAGCAGGGAGAGAGGGAGGCTCTGTCCAGAGAGGGCTGGGGGAGGAATGACCACTGAAAGGCTTCTGGAGGCTCGGCCTGAGCCACAGGAGAAAGAGCTAAGCTCTGCTGAGGGGGCACAGGTGAGATGAGTTTGGGAGGCCCGGAGGCAGGAGAGGCACAGCAAGAGGAAAAGAAAGGGATGAAAGGAAAGTGGAGAATGGGAGCAAAAGGGAGGAGAGAGGGGAGAGGTGGTGAAAGGCGGGCTGGGGGCTGGCAGGGGATGACAGGCAGCTCTCTGCTCCCTGCTGGGGGGGCCAGGTGGGAGCCCCCCTCTGCTGCTCTGCTCCCAGGAGTGTTCCAGGGCTGGAGAATGAATTTTTAGCAGCAGTGAGACATTCTGCAGCGAGCACCAGCGAGGTTCCAGCGGGGTTTCCTGTCAGAGGCCAGGAGCCCTCCTGCCTCTGGGGCAGGATAATCCCAGGAGTTAACACCAGCCCTGCTTATGGCCAGGATGAGGGACTTTTCCTGCCTCCTGTTCTGGCTGCCACCGTTTCCCTGCTTCCATTCCTGGGATTTTCTGCTCCCCCACGTGTGGCATTCCCGTTCTCATCAGCCATTCCTCCGCCACCACCTCCCACTGCTGAGAGCTCCCTGGCATCCCCAGGCTCCCACTCCACTTCCCTCCCTGATTTATCCTGAATGACCTTCCTCACCCTCATCTCCAGCACGCAGGGCACTGGGGGAGGGCAGGCTGTCCTTCCCTCGCTGTCCTGCTGGTGCTCACACCAGGGTGGGTGTCCAGCACCCAAATCTGCAGCACCAGGGGCAGGGATATTGGAAGATTTGGGCTGAAAAACACAGCTTTTCCACTTCCACCCTGTGCCATGGGCAGGGACACCTCCCACCATCCCAGGCTGCTCCAGCCTGGCCTTGGACACTTCCAGGGATGGGGCAGCCACAGCTTCTCTGGGCATCCTGTGCCAGGGCCTCACCACCCTCCCCAGGAGAAATGTCCAACCTGGCCTGGCTTGCCGTGTTCTTGGCCATCCCTGCAGCAGCTGAAGGCATTCCAGATGGCCCAGAAATCCAAAATGCAGAGCTGGGAGATGTGCCCTGACCCCCCAGTATGGGCACACCTGCCAGGGGAGGGGATTTCTGTGACCACGAATGTCCTGGTGCCTCGTGACTCCTCACAGAATGAGTGGATTTTAACAGCAGGGAGATCCCTTCTCCCTCCTCCCTAGAAAACACTTCTCAGTCTCTGCTCCAGGGTCTGAGGAATTCCAGATGAAAGTCTCAAGGTCTGAAGTGTCAGAGGAGCAGCCACCCCAAAGGTGCTGCTGGGTTTGGGGACAGCAGCTCAGCTCTGATCCCTTTGGGCACTTGGCTGGACCCCACTGCCCTCCCCTGACATCCCAAAGCCGAGTCTCTTCCACACTTCTCCTAAAGAGCTGGCAAAGCTTTTTGCCCCCTTCCCTCCCCCAGCAGGGCACAAATCCCTTTGCCCCCAGTGTGGAAATGTGCCTTCCTGTCCCTCCCTTCCCTGCCTTCCTGGGCAGCCAGCGTGGATGCCGTGCTGCCTGTCTGAGCTGCTCAGTTAAGAATAATAAACAAATTCCTAAATGGAAAGATATTCTTTAAACCTGCCTTGTGCTGCCTGCCAGGGAATGCAGAGCCCACCTCCTGTCCCCCTGCAGCCCCGGCTCCAGGCTCTCCTGAAACCTGAGCTGCTTCGCCGTGGAGCTGCACCGTGGCCTCTGCGTGCACCTTCCCCCCTGACCCCGTCTGGATTCTCCTGTCCTTTTCCTGACACGCTCCTGGTGAGCTCCTGGCTCACACTCACCCCAGCCAGGGGCTGGCAGTGCTGGTGGCAGTGCCACAGCAGGGCTCAGAGCTGTGGCACATCGTGGGTTTACACAGGGAGTCCGTCATGGAATAGTTTGGGTTGGGGGGACCTTAAAGATCACCCAGTGCCACCTCCTGCCATGGCAGAGACACTTCCACCACCCCAGGGTGCTCCAAACCCCATCCAGCCTGGCCTTGGACCCTTCCAGGGATGGGGCAGCCACAGTTTCCCTGGGAATTCTGTGCCAGGGCCTGCCCACCCTCACAGGGAACAATCCCTTCCCAATACCCCATGTCCCTCTGTCCCATTGTCCTTTGCCTTCCCTTTGCAGCACAGCCCTGATCTCACCTTTTCTCCTTCCCCACTCCTCCCTCTGCAGCTCCTCTGACACAGGGATGTCTTTCCCTTCCTTTTCCCTTCCTCCCCACGTTGCTCCTGCACGTTTTACTGAGATCTTTTCCCACCTTGCCCTGCTGGTTCCCCCTCCCAGCTTCCCCTCCTTCCTTCTCGGTGGCCCATTTTCCTCCTCCAGCACTCCCAGCCCTCAGGAAGCCGATGTCAGTTGGAGGCTGAGCAGTCCCTGGGACCCTCTGGCCCTGCCACACTTTTCAACCCACTTCTCATTTTTCTTCTTCTCCTCCTGTAATTTATTGTTTTCGGCTCTCCTCCTCCTCAGCTCCTGCTGAAGGGAACTCATCCCCTGCCTCTTCCCTGTGTTTTCATCTGGAGAAACAGGGAAAAACCCATTTTGCTCTTTCCCCAGCTCCAATTCCCCTTCCACCCCCACACCCTCCCACCTCCCCTCCCAGCCCTGGAACCTTTCCCTGGTAGTGTTGCTGTAACTGTTCAATTAAAGGAGCAATTACAAAATCAATCAAACCAAACCAGAGCTGAGCACTGAGGGGGGCCCAGCTGGGGACAGGGATGGTGCCAGAGCCCTGCCCAGCCCGGAGCTGCTCCACTCCAGTGTTGGGGACACCCAGGACAGGGTGGCACTGGCACCACCAGCCTCACACCCCGTGCAGAATCCCCCTCCTGAGAAAACCCTGGAAAAGCTGCTGGTGCTCCCCATGGCTTGGATCAGCCATTCTGTGATTTTAACAGGACAAATCCACACGTGGATGGGTTTATCTGTGATTTCTTGGGGTTCCTCCTGCTGATTCCCTTTCCCCTTTGGATGGGTGTTCCTGGTGTGTCCCCTTTGTCACCTGCTGTCCTCTCACCAGGTGACACTCTCAGTGTCTCACTCTGTCCCTGTCTCCTCAGAGCTACATCCATGATTTTCACTGCTGGAATTCCCTCCCAACACCTGCAGCCCTCATGGTGGTCACAGCCAGCCTGTCCCTGGCAGAGAGGGACAAATCCTTCCAAACTCATCCCAAACAAGGCAAGATGAGCTGGAAAATGGGTTGGATTAAGAGGAAGTTGTACAAAGCAGATGAGTTTGGGTTCATCTGTGGGCAGAATCCTGGCAGCTTTCCACAAGGAATTCAGCTTTGCCACAAGGATTTTTCCAAGCAGATCCAGATCCTGCTCCTGGTTGCACCAGGGAAAGCCCCATCACCACCTCATTCCTTGAAAGGCTGTGTCAAAGCGAGGAGAATTTGGGATGGAAAGGATGGGAAAGGCTTTGTTGTCTCCTTGGGAAGACATCCATGAGAGGAAGAGCTCCTGGAGCCTTGGGATGATCCATCAGGAGCACACCTTGGTGTCACTGCTGGGTCCTGGGCCAGCTCCTCAGGGAAAACCCCTCTGATGGAAGGGGACAGCTTTCCACAGGGAATTTAGCAGTTTTCCACAAGGAATTCAGCTTTGCCACAAGGATTTTTCCAAGGAGATCCAGATCCTGCTCCTGGTTGCACCAGGGAAGGCCCCATCACCACCTCATTCCTTGAAAGGCTGAGGAAAAGCGAGGAGAATTTGGGATGGGAAGGATGGGAAAGGCTTTGTTGTCTCCTTGGAAAGACATCCATGAGAGGAAGAGCTCCTGGAGCCTTGGGATGATCCATCAGGAGCACACCTTGGTGTCACTGCTGGGTCCTGGGCCAGCTCCTCAGGGAAAACCCCTCTGATGGAAGGGAAGCAGGACTGGAGCCATTTAATGAGGAGCTGTGATCCCAGCCTCACCCCTGCTTGTGCACAGCCAGAGAAGCAGCATCCCAGAGGTTTATCATTCCTTTCAGAGCAGGAATCTGGCAGCATTCCTGGGGCAGGAGTCCAGTTTGGCTTCCATTCTCAGTGAGAATCCCCAAAGCCCTGTCACCCTGCGGGTCCCAGGGCTGTGACACTTCCCAGTGTGGCACCAGGGACAACTCCATTTGCCAAGATTCTTTAAGGAGGTTCCCATCCCTATTTTTTTTTAATTTTTCTTTCAGTTTGGTCACCCCCAGCCCAGCAGAGGTTGGTATCTATTAAATATTGAAGATAAGCACACAATTTCCCCTGTTCCTAAGTTCCATATCTGACATTTTTGCTGCTGCAAAACTCCTCGATTTCCCCACCCACCTGGGAACTCAGGATGAGGAGGGCTGGAAAGGCAGGAATTTGGCACAGGGGTGGGTTGATTTTCCTGCCCCTTATCAGGCTGGTGCCAGGTTATCTTGGATTGTGCTGATACCATTCAGGGTGGATTTACTGGGTGTGCCCATGGTGTTTGTATGAATCCAAGGAAATCAGGGGCTGTTTCCAAGCTCTTTAAAGCCTGAAACATCAGCCCAGCTGTGCAGGTGATACAAGTCTGCAGGTGCTGCTGGATTGGGACTATTTGATCATCAATAATTTGGGAAAATCCCCAATTTGCTCTCAGTCCTAAACAGATTTTAAGTTTGTGACTTTCACACAGCCTTTGGTTGGAAGGATCAGCTGAGAGCCTGGATGAGATTCCCATTTTTTCCTGGTGGGTTTGGGGGCCTGGGAGAGGAACCCTTATGGGAATGACCTCCAATGCCAGCTGGGACAGGGAGAGAAGTAATTTCATGAGCCTTTTGTCCCTAAGCCACCAATCTGTCACCCATCCATCAAGGCATGGCTGGCAAGGAGCAGATCCCAGTTTAGGAGGGAGGAAAACCCACCTGGCTCCTTGGACAAGGAGCAGATAAAGACTCCAAAACCTCTGCAGGGCTGAGAGATCCCAGCTCCAGTTCCAGTTTGCTGAGGTGGGTCATGGACCTGGACGTGCTCCCACTTGGTTTCTGTCAGGGGGGAAATCACAGTCCCATGGGAATCCACTCCTGATCTGTGGGGGACTTGCAGCAGGATCAATAATGGGAATTGTTTTACAGTGAGGCCTTGGCAATGGAAGCTGGGGCTGCCCCTGGATCCCTGGAAGTGCCCAAGGCCAGGCTGGACAGGGCTTGGAGCAGCCTGGCATGGTGGAAATGTCCCTGCCATGGTAGGGGGTGGAACAAAATGATTTTTAGGGTCTCCCCAACTCAACCCATCCTGTGATTCCACAAACACCCAAATCCTGTGCTCCCAGATGCCAGCCTGGCATTCCTGCAGCTCCCAGGCTCTGCTCCCAGCCCCTGTGTCCCTGAGGAGTGACAGGGGGTGTGTGGGGACACGGCCACGTGCCCGGGTGGTGGCACCACGGACGAGCCTCAGGCCATGTCCAGCTGCTCTTTGCCATCTATATTTGGTCAAAAAATGACTGGGAATTGTTTGTTTGTGGCTCCTTGGAAACCCCCCCCCCGTGGAAATGGCTCCTTTTGTTTGGTTACTTGGGGAAAATATTTTCCTCTCCTTCTTTCCCTCTTTTGAAACACGAAAAAAGCCAAGCTTTAAAAAGCCCAGGAATATCCTGGAGTGTCACCAGGCTCCAGCTCTGCCCGTGGCTCCATCTCTGCCTGACACTCTGCTCCACCTTCCTGCACATCCTGACAATGGGAACACCATTTTAATGTCCTCCAAGTTTCTCTTCCCATTGAAAGAGGGGATTTATTCTCTTTTTTTTTCCTTTTTTTTTTATTTAAATCAGAATTAATGTGATTCTAATGTGTTCCTTTTGATCTTCAGGGGATTTTTTACACTGATGATCCCTAATTTTGAAATTTTTTTTTCTCCCTCTCCTTTTTTTTTTTTTTTTTTTTGGTTTTAATTGTTTTAAAAAGCTTCAGTGAAAAGGGGGAGAAGAGAAAAAAAAATCCATCCTCCTTCTTTGGCACATCTTTAACCTTTAAGTACCTCTGGAAAAAAATGTTTAAAATATATTATACATTTTTAAAGAGGGTGCGTTTGACAGGTCAGTCTCAAACCTCTCTCTCTTTCCTTGTGCTGTGTTGGAATAAGACAATTTTGCAGCTTGGATTTTTTTGACAGTTAAATTGCAATGTAGGCAGAGGGTGGAATAGGGATCCTGTCTCTTTAACTCTCGAACTAGACAAAGACTTTTCCCCTCTGAGAGCTGAGCCCGGGATCAGAACTGTCAGATGATCTCGTAGCACTTGGGAGAGTTTGCAAAGTCATAATTATATCTTTTAACCTGTCTTGCTCTTTGCAAAAGAAAGGTCCTATTATATTGAAATGAGATTATTAGCCATCAAATACTTTCTTTCTTGGGATTCTTCTTTCCTTAAAAAAAAAAATATATATATATATATAAAATATATATAAAAAATTCAAATACCTTAACTACTTTGCAATTGAATTTTTATAAGATTTATTTTTTGCTAAATAAATGTTCGGGAGCAGCTGGGTTTTTTGTGAAAGTGTTTTTAAAAGGGTGTTTTGAATATGCAGATGCAAAACAACAAAAAAAATCAGACTAAATGTCTGAAATGTCACCTGGATAATTAAAGGCAGGTAAAGTTTCAGAGCTCAGTTCAGTTTTTTTCCCTAACCCTGGTGCTTTTTCTCATTTCAATGCCAAAAATAAATTTCCCCCCGAAACCCAATCATTTTCAACCTTCCATTTTCTCTTTATTATTTTTTTTTCTGTGTCTTTTCTTCCTGAGAAAATGAAACCCCAAATAACTGGAAAGGGTTTTTTTTTAACCCCCACAATTAAAATCCCCACACTGCAGTGTCAGTGTGGGCTGGAACAAAAGGGGATGAGTGCTTTAAAGGAATCAAAGTGTCACCAAAATCACAGGAAAATCCCATCCCAAATTCAAAGAAAAACCTCTTCAAGGAACTCATCCAGTACCCAGTTGGCACAACAGTTACACCCAGGCAAAATCTGGAATTTGGGATTAGGAAATGGCAGATATTTAGCATATTTTAAAATATCTGGCTGAGTAAGGATTGAAAGGTTATAAAATAGTTGAAATCCATAGAAAATCTGGGCCTGATCCCAAGATCCCTAAAGCCAGTGAGGATCCTTCCACCTGCCCAGTGGCTCCAGCAGCCTTTGCTGGGAAGGACTGGTGGCTTTAAAGAGGTGATTTAGGTGCTGCCATTCATGGCCTTATAATTCAGATTGTCCTTTATAAACTCCCTTTTCAGGGGGCTGGCCATGAAATTCCATCCTGAGATTAAATTCAGACCTAACAAAGGGTGCAAACCCCTGTCCCAGGGTGACAGGAGCTCATTGCTGGTTTGTGGGGCTTTTAAAGACAGTAAAAAAATTAAATTTTTAAAAATCATTTTTGAATGCTCTGTAGGGTCCTGCAGGAGTCTCCATCACTTCACCAGTGTGAAGTTTAAGACAAGGAGAACTGTTACCATGAGTAAAGTTACTCCCAGGTTAGGTCTGGTGTGTGTTTGGTGCACACCTCAGCTTGTATTTTCTTTTTCTGTTGACCAAAAGCTGGATTTTTTAAATTCCAAAATCCATTCTTTAACCCCTGATTCACCAGAGAGATGTCTCCTCACACACAACCCAGGTGAGTGACACCCACCCCACACCAGCCCCTGATTTGGAACCAAACCACCCCAGGAAAGGTTTTTTGGATGGAAAGAACATTTTTCAGGGCAGGAAAGTCTGGGATTCACCGAGCTGCACATCAGCACCTGCTGAATATTCCAGAAACCCAGGCACCTGCTCAGGGGTTCTGTGTCTCCAGAGCTCCCTCGTGCTCCTTTGCTACTGAAACCTCTCCCTGCTTTTAATACCCACAAACTAAACCTATTTCAAACTAAAACCACTTATTTCCCCCTGATTTATAAAACAAAACATTCAAGGAAATTACTGGACACTCTCAGCAGGTGTTCTGTGTCCCTCCAGCTTTTGCTTTTCCTGCTGAAGCTCCGAGTTCAAGGCAGGAGCAAATGTCTGCTTTCACTCCTGCGTTTTTGCCCTTCTCTTTATTTTCCAAGGGGATGATTTCAGAGCAGAGATTCATGGAGTGCCTGCCTGAGCTGCTTTTAATTGTCCCTGCATGCTGGGGAGCAGGAGATAAGAGCAGAGAGCCACTTCAACCTGTGTGAATTGGCAGTGGCCCCTGACTCGCTGGAGCAGCCTCAGTTTACACCACCGAGGATCTGACTTGGAATTTCAAGGCTTTCCAGTTGCTATCATAAATATCTCCTCTTTTTCTTGGCAATGAAGTAATCTAGAGAGTGGTTCCAAAAAATTAAAAGAAGCTGTTGGCAGATGTGTCTATTACTTTGAGCTGGAGGGGTTTGGCTTTTTTGGAGGCTTGAGCTCAGACGTGGTGTAGCCTGGAGGCTTCTGGACATCCACAGTAGCTTTACCTTTGGCTGGGCTGTTGTTCCTGGAGGAATGCGCTTTGTTGAGGGATAGGAGAGGTTTAAATGAGAGATCAGGGAAATGGGGAAGGGGAAGAATTCCAAAGCTGCCCCTTGTCTCACCGACCCCAGTGAATCCCCGAGTCCCAGGGATGAACTTGGGCATTCACTGTGTGCTAGGCCATGGGAGGTGAAATCCAACTTTGCACGTTTAAAACACAAACCCAACGCCTTCCCCAAGGGCAGACTGCTTTGACTGCTTTTTTTTTTCCCCTGTAGAAAGCTCTCCCAGCCTCCTGGGAGCAGAATTCCTCAGCAGGGCTGTGCTGGGGAAGCCCGGCCCAGCCAGGCCTGCCATGGCCGGGGCGCGGGGCTGGCGCTGCTCTGGGTGTGGGTGTAAACACGAGCCAGGAATGCCAAAACCAGCCAGGTGTGCCAAGCCCAGCGTGCCCCAGGTGTGCCAAGCCCGGTGTGCCCCGGGTGTGCCGAGCCCGGCGTGCCCTGGCTGTGCTGGGCTGGGTTCTCTGCAGTCTCTCCGGAGCCATCCAGGCCCGGCTCCAGGGGATGTGGAAGTTGCTGTGTTTGCTCTCCTCTGGCAGCCCCTGGAGGCCCTGAGGGCTTCCTTGGAGTTGAGGGTGGCTTTGCAGAGTAGGGCTGGGATAAAAAACGAAGCAGTGTTTTGGAGAAACGAGGTTTTGGTTGGTGGAGCTCACCCCAGAGGGACCCACAGGTGTCCTGCTGGCCCTGTCTGCAGCCTGTGCTCACACCACCTACACAAACCAAGGTGGGACTCTCTACAAATTCCCAGATGGAGCTGAAATTGCCTGGATTTTATCATTTGGCCTTGGGACTCACTGAGAAAGAGCATCAAAGCCTTCTGCTCCACCAGTGAGTTAAACTGGCTTTGGGGCTCAGCTGCCACAGTCCCCGGAGAGCAGAGCAGTGCACGAATGCCCACGTGCTGCTCTCCTGGAACCAAAGCCACCAGGAGCTGAAATCCCATTGCTCCATGTGGTGTCCCCCTTCCTGATGGGAATCACTCACCAGGAAGGGTGATCAGCAGCAGCAGCTCCCAGGAGGGGAGGAAGGATTTGCTCTGGGCATCATTCACCTTGGCAGCTCTCTGTGGTGGCCTGGGGGAGTTTGGTGTGAGCCCAAAGAGCAGCAAGGGCAGGATTTGTGTTGGTGCAGCCTTTTTGGGCAATACCAGCTCCCCAAATTTTGCTAAGTGGAGCATTTTTCCTAAAGCAGCTCCGCTTCTTGCTGCCAAGACAGTCCTATCACCTCCAGATCCTCAGCACTTTCCAGGCTGGATCAATGGGCAATTGTTCCAGAAACACATGGAACTCCCCAGCCTGCCTCTCTCCTTCTGTTGTCTTGTGTTTTCATTGGGGTTTTTTCTTTTTTTCTTTTTTTTTTTTTTTTTTTTGAAAATTTTATTTCAACCTTTAACAAAACCCCCAGAGATCCGAGCAAAAATAGCACGAATAAGAAAACAAATTCTATCATAATTTTTCTCCAGGCCAGGGAAATAATTGCCCGGCGTGCTCTGCTCCTCCTTCCCAGCCCCAGGAAGGTTTTACGAGCTGGAGCAGCCGCTCTCTCAGGAGGTGCTAGAGAGGAAAAGGAGCCCACAAAGGCAGGGCCGTGTTTTCCATCTGCTGTTTCCCCATGGAAGCCAGGCCCAGCAGTGACAAACCCCTCAGATCCTTGTCAGGGAGCTGAGCTGACACCTGGCCCTGGAGCAGTGACCATTCCAGGGCACTGGCCTCAGCTCAATGCCACATTTTGGGTTTCCAGGCCCCTCACAATAATCACCTCTTAACTCCCCCTCCCTCCTCGGCCCTGGGCGCTGAGCAACAGCAGACGGGAGATTTCATGTGCCATAAATATTTAGATTGTGCCTGTGTGTTTATAACACTTGCTCAGGGTGGGACTGGAGCTGCTCACACTCACACCTGATGCTGGGGAAAGTTTTCCATCACCTCACGGGGAGCACGGAGAGGTTTTGAGCCAGGGGATCGGGGCCTGCCTTGTCCTTCCCTGTCCTCCTGCTGGAAAACAGCCCCAGGAACAACGGGAGGGGAGGGGGATTTCATGGAGCTGCTGCTTCTGAGGATCCAGGGGGATTAAAAAAAAGTTGTGGTTGGGATGGAATGGGAAATTTTTGCAGTGTTACCAGAGGAAAAAGGTCCCCTGTGTGCCACAGAGGTTGCAGGCTCCTCCAACATGAAATCCCAGTTTGGTTTGGGTTGGAAGGGACCTTAAATCCCTTAAATCTCATTCCACACCCTGCCATGGACAGGGACACCTTCCATATCCCGGCCTGCCAGGGGGAAAAGGTCCCCTGAGTGCCACAGAAGTTTCAGGCCCTTCCAACACGAAATCCCAGTTTGGGTAGGGTTGGAAGGGACCTTAAATCCTTAAATCTCATTCCATGCCCTGCCATGGACAGGGACACCTTCCACCATCCCAGCCTGCTCCAGGCCCTGTCCCACAGCACGGCTCCCCTGGAAAAGCTGGAATAACTAAAGCAGAGGATTTAAGAGCGGGTTAGACCACAGGAAGGGCATGAAAGGGGATTTTTGGAGTGCAGGAAGAGCCCAGCTGAGGCTCTCGGCCCTCCTCCACAAGGATCAGGCCAAGCTGTGCTGTGCTGGTGGCCCTGGCTGGGCTGGACTGGGCAGACTGGGAGATCCTGCAGGGCAGGGCAGGCCCCGTGCTCAGCCCAGCACTCTCCAGAGCACCGGGGCTCTGAAGTGTTATAGAATTTTTGGGGGCTTTAATAAATGTGTTTTTACCAATGTTTCTTTAGGGGAAAATATTTTTCTTTTGTTTCTCTGTGTAGCCTCTTTACGACTTGCTGTGGAAGTGCAGCCAATACTTTGAGCTCTGGCTCGTTTTTTCCCTGTCCTGTGCTTTTTTTCCCCTCTCCTTTTGGTGGTGGTTTTTTTTCTTTTTTTTTTTTTTTTTTTT
>JAYRCE010000134.1:4418120-4445409 GCA_036026295.1 Spinus olivaceus | reverse complement strand
AGGTTCCATCCCTGTCTGAGCAGGTTCCATCCCTGTCTGAGCAGGTTCCATCCCTGTCTGAGCAGGTTCCATCCCTGTCTGAGCAGGTTCCATCCCTGCCTGCAGCCGAGCCCACCTCGCGATGGAGAAGGGGCAGAGGCAATGGAGGGAGGGGGCAGCTCCGGGCGCTTGCCAGAGAGGCCCCTGCGTGCAATTGTGAGGCCGTGTCGGGTTTTTTTTCCCCTGTAAATCTTTGTAATTTCGTGCTTCAGAGCACACCAAAGTGAGGGAGCCAGCGGGGAGTGAATTAAATTCCCCCCTGAGAGGCGGCGCCGGGGCCTCGCTGCCACCCCGGGCCTGCCGGGCCTTGGGAAGGGAAATCTGAAGTTTGGGAAGAGAAATTCCGAGAGAAACCTCGTGCAGCACTTTTTGTGTGCTGGAGAAGTTTTGTGCAGCACTTTTGGTGTGCTGGAATCCTGTTCCTGAGGCTTTTCCCCCTGTTTTTCATCCCTTTCTGCACTGATTTTTGCTAGGCCGGGGCAAGGCCCTGCCCTGGCTGGGTCTCCTCTGTGAGGGGGTGCTTGTAAAAATGGCAGGAATTGCACATGGAGAAGCCAAATCCATGGAAAACTCTGCTAAAAGACGCTTGGAAAAAGCAGCTGAAGCTCAGGGATTTGCTGTGGGGATGTGGGAGGCAGCTCCAGCACCCATCCTGGTGGGAGCCTCGGGCCTGAGCTGCCATCAAGTGGATTCCTCCACCTTGGCTTTTAACTGGAATTACTGTTTTCGTTTCCAAAAGTAATTAAAATATCAGACCTTGAGCTGTCATAACTGTCACAGGGTTTTTGTGCTCACATTACCGATGCACATCTATCCCTGGTAATAACAGGGAAAAATAAAATGCCCTGAAGAAAAAAGAAAACGTTGGGGCTGAGGCAGCTTTGGGATCAGGACCGTGGGATTTTTCCCTCAGTGATTCCCAGCAGTGAATTGCAGAGTTTGTCCTCGAGGATCTGAGTTTTGAGTTGTTTGGATAAAGGAAGTTTGGGAGTTGTGGGTTGGGGGGTGCTCGGTGGCCACGGGGCAGCTCTGGGTGCACAATCCTGGGACACAGCTCTGGTAATTCACCACAGGAATTGGAAATTAGCACCCGTTTCCTTATAAAATTCCTCAGGTTTTGATTTTCTTGGGGCTCTGTGGTTCGTGTGAGTGACAAACACTGCCCAGTGCTGTGTCTGGGGTGTTTGGTTTGGGCCTCCTGCTATGAAATTACAATTTTTTAATGAATTAAGGCTGGGTGTGTTAAACCCTTTGCTCTCATCCTCCAGCTGGAAATTCCCTCTCATTTCCCAGGTGCCCTGGTAGTGCCTGTCCAGCTGCACAGAGAGGGCCAGGTGGGTTTTCCAGCCCAAGATGTAGCACAGCTGGGGCACCCTGTGCCCTTCCCGAGAGTTCCCTTGTGCAGAGGAGCCACAGGGAGGACCTGAAACGGGATCTAAAACACAGGGAATGGCTTTTCATGGATGCTCCATTTCAGGAGGGGCTCTGGGTCGGGGTTCTGGGGGTTTGCATCGACTGGTGAGGCGTGTGGGGATTTGTGGGGGGAAGAAGGGTGGAAATTTTTCAGAAATGTGCTCAAAAAATACCCAGAAGGAAGGAAAAGAATCCTTGCAAAGCAGAAATAAGGAGCAAACAGGTCTGGGAGCGCTGGGTTGTTTTCCTCAGAGCTTTACTCCTTTTCCTGGCTCCCAGGCTCTTTTCTCTCAGCTCATTTTTCCTCCTCATCCCTTCACAGGATTTTCCTTAATTTCCCATTTTCTCCAGCTGCTCACGGTGCTGGGCATGGCTCTCTTGTACCTGTATTTTTCACAAGTGCATTTTATCAATTTCTGTTGGTTTTTTCCCTACTTTTGTGTGATTCCCAGTGGGATTTTTGTGGGATTCCCTGTAAAAATCTTGAAGAATTCATCACTTGTTCTAGGCAACCCCCCTAAAAACAATCAGGTTTCGTGGTGGTCACTTGTGTGGGGTGCTGAGCACCTCCTGGATCCCCCTCACATCCACTCAGACACATTCCTGGATTGATCCAGGCTGGAATCCTGCACTTCACCCAAACCTGACTGGTGACTGGAACTTTCTGCTGCCCCAGTGCCACAATCCAATTAACCAAATTAAATACCCACGGTGGCTTTGGGCACAAGGGACAGCTGCAGGAAGGTGGTGGTGGCTCTGGAATAAATCAGCCAGGGGACAGATCCCTGAGTGGCTGGGCCAGGGCTGGGGTTTGGGAATGACCCTTGTGAGATGGGAATGCTGGAGCTGGTGGGGATTTTGGGAATAGGAGAGGATTGTCCCCATGGGGGCTGGGAGAGTGCTGGTCTATAGTGGGATGTACTGGTGGGGATTTTGGGAATAGGACAGGATTGTCCCCATGGGGGCTGGGAGAGTGCTGGTCTCTGGTGGGATGTACTGGTGAGGATTTTGGGAAGAGGAGAGGATTGTTCCCATGGGGGCTGGGAGAGTGCTGGTCTGTAGTGGGATGTACTGGTGAGGATTTTGGGAATAGGAGAGGACAGGATTGTTCCCATGGGGGCTGGGAGAGTGCTGGTCTATAGTGGGATGTACTGGTGGGGATTTTGGGAATAAGAGAGGATTGTCTGTCCCCATGGGGGCTGGGAGAGTGCTGGTCTATAGTGGGATGTACTGGTGTGGCAGGAGAGAGCACTGGGGAGTGCGGCCCTCTCTGTGCATCAAACCCATCCCATGAGGAAAATCCATGGAGAAGGAGGCAGAGCTGGAGGAGGAGGAGGAGGAGGAGGGAGCCTTCCTCATGCCCACCTGTGTCTCTCTTGCAGGCTCTGCAGGTGGCTCGGCAGTTCCTGCTGCAGCAGGCCACGGGGCTCAGCTCCCCCAGCAGCAACGAGGGCAAGCAGCCAGCGGTGCAGGTGAGCCCCAAGTGTCCCCTGTCACCCCCTCACAAACCTCTGTCACCTCCGTGGCTGGAGCACTGCAGGAGTTAAATCCTCTGGAAACCTCCAGAAGTTTCTTGGGAGGTTTTTTTGGGTGTGGGAATGGTTGGGGAGGGGAGGTCACTGTGTGTCACCACTTTTTGGGACAATGTTTTGGAGACAAAGTTTCCCAGCATTGGAGCATCCCAGGATTGATGCTGAGTGCTGTGAGGGTGGCACAGGGCTGGAAAAGGGAACAATCCTTCGGGCTGGAGCCAGGGCAGGTCCTCCAGGATGGGACAGAGGCCCAGCTGGGATGGGGATTTGTGACACTGGCAGGAAAACGGGCTTTGGGTTGGCACATCCCGCTCCTGGAGGGATGGGGCACCTCCCTTTGCTCCCCTTCTCTGCCAGAGGAAAGGGGCAGAAAATGGGCAGGAGAGGGGTGAAATCTGGAGGGAGGGGGAGGCAGGGAGAAGCAAAGCCCAAGCGATGGGAAGTGACAATTTAAATAGCTGTGCGGAGGGGCTCTCCCTTCAGGCTAATTAAATTTATCGGAGAACAGCAGGTTACCTTATTAGAGCCACGTGGGTTTAATTAACAAAGGAAAGTAATTAGCACAGGCGCTCTCGGAGCTGGAGGTCCTGCCTGTGCCAGGCTGAGCCGGGTGGCAGCAGGAGCCGGGCTGGGATGGGCAATCCCGGGATCCTCTCCTGGCTGGGAGTGCCAGGGCATGGCTGAGCCATCCGGCAGCAAATCCCAGAGCTGCCAGGGGTCAGGAGAGCCCAGAACCCCCCGGGCTGGGAAACAGCAGCTGGGTGGGAGCAGTGGGAATTAGTCAGGGCTCCTACGGCACAAACAGGCGGCTTTTTCCAGCGGTGCCGGCAGGAAGGAAATGCAGTCACTGCATGGAAAATGTCTGCAGAGGACAAAGGCGGCGAGGGTGAAGTCAGATTCCGGTAACCGGCGCCTCGCTCCCCTCCGTGGGTGTGTGTCCCTGCACTCCTCCTCCTGCTGCTGCTGCTGATCCCTCCTTGCTCTCCCTGGCATTCCCGGCTGGATGCAGCCAAACATCCCGTCCCGTGCTGCTCCCCAGCCTCCCCTCCCTGCCTGCCCATCTGGCCAGCGGCTTTTGCCGGAGAGAACTGGATCTCCTTCCTCTCTCTCCCTCCCTCCCTCCCCTCCTCCCTTTTTTCTCTCTCTCCGTGTTGCAAAAAGGACTTGTGAAAGTTGTAGACGTGAGTCAGAAATAGCTCATAACTCAGCAGCGCCCGGCGATCCCTCCCCCCGCGGCCCCGCCGGCAGCTGGAGCGGGATCTGACCGAGGGGAGATAGGGGATTAAGCAGACTCCTTTGAAAGGAAGTTTATCTAAGGCACCGTGGTGTGGATGAGACTGGCCAGGACGGCTGCAGGAGGAGGAGGAGGAGGAGGAGGAAGGCTGGGTCCCAGCACAGCTCTCCTTGGCTTGCAGGCAGCGGGAAGTGCAGCGGGATGGGAGTGTTTGGGAATTGGGGTGTCCTTGGGGTGCCAGCCTGGGTTGCTGCCTGTGGATGTGCAGCCCCACAAGTTTGGGAATGGATTTCCACATCCATGGGGAATTTTGTCTCCTCTCAGCTCTTTGCCAGCTGGGTCCTGGTCCTCAATCCTGGAGGAATGAGCAGGAGGGTCCCAGTGCTGTCCCGTGCTTGCCCACACTGTGCCCTCTCCTTGTCACCCCACTCAATTTTGGGGCACCAGGCCAGCAGGATTAATGACATTCCCGACAGCCTGAGCTTAAAAACAAGCAGGGAGCTGCTGGGCTCAGCAGCATCTTGGATTGGGGTTTTCTTTTGGAGTAGGGACCCTCTTCCCACAGATGCCTGGAGGTGTGTGTGGACAGTCTCACGTTGTCACTCCAGTTACAGCTGCAGGAAAGGGAAAAAAAAACCCCAAAACCCCATCCTTGGGTGTTCTAAAACATTTTAAACTAGGTTTATTTCTTTACAACTTTAAAACTCTTGAAAGCTTGGTGGGCACTGACAAAATGTTGCTTTTGGGGGCTTTTGGTGTTGCAGGGCGTTGTCATCATGGGATGATGGGAGCAGCAGATCCCCCTGGGATCCAGGAAAACCCAAGGGAGGAGGAGGTGCTGGGAAAGCAGCACCCCGAGCTGTCAGTGCTGGCTTGGAGGCACCTGGGAATGTTGGGGTGCCCTCTTTGGGTGCCCTCAGAGCTGCCTCTGCTGGGATCAAGTGGCTGGAAGGGGAGAGGGGCTGCAGGGCACCCGGGGAAGGGAGGAGAGGAGTTTGGAGCAAACTGTGGGAAATTGCTTTTCTTTTGTCTGCTGCAGCGGGGAGGGCAGCAGAGCGGAAAAGTGTATTTTGTTGATTTGAAACTTGAGTGAAATGGGTAATGAAGACAGATCAATACCAGCCCTTCTGCCTTCCCTCTCTGGGAAAAAAAAAAACCAGCAGCAGCAGCCTGTCCATCTGGGCTTGCACCGAGGTTCTTCCATCTGAACTTGGAGCATCCCTGTCTGTCCCTGCTCCATCCCAAAGCCCCCAGCTCTGCCAGCCTGGTGCCACTGCCACCATCCCACTCTGGGATTGCTGTTTTGGGTTCACAGAGGAGCAAAGTCACTTTAATTCCTGTAGAATCATCGGTGACAGAGCTGAGCCAGCACCCCGTGCTCATGGAGGGGACACAGGGACCCTGCTCTGGTGGTGCTGGGGGCAGGGGGCTCAGTGGTGTCACCTCTACTGCCACTGTCCCCAAGCAGTGACTGGAGCCCAGCCAGGTGTGATTGGGGCAGCAGGAAGGCTGCACTAACGAGGATGTGCTAATGAGGATGCTCTAACGAGGATACACATTGGGCTGATCATGCTGGGGATTGATTCCTCCTTTTCTTCACAGGAAGCTGAACATCAGGGCCTGGTGTCCTCCATGCTGGTGTCCCCTCATCTGCTCACCCTGCTGCCACCCCACCCCAGGCTCTCGAGCCTTTGGTGCTGGGGCTGTTCAGAGTGTTCCTAAAATTGCTCCTAAAACCACCCACAGCCTCAAAACCCATCCTGGCATGTGGGGCTGAGCTTCATTTCTCCTCTGACCCTGGGCAGATTTCTGTGCCTTGTTTCATCCCAGCCTGCTGAGGTCTAGGGGTGGCACAGCAGCGTTTGGGTGGCCCTGTGCCACCCCTCGGGGTTTGTAAGCCATGGCTGGGGTCACCTCGGTGTCAGTGGCATCATTGCCTGGCCCGGGGCACTGGGAGCACTCCCAGGCTGTCTGAGCCAGCTGGATCTTGGAGCTCACCCAGGGATGCTGAGTGCAGGAAGGGAGGCCAGGATGTGCCAGGAGGGTTGGGGTTGCTCTTGTCCTGTGAGAATTGGGTGCTCTGGGGTGGGATTTGCTCATCCCCTGCCCTTAAAACAGCACAGCTTGAAGCTGCTTTTGGTGGTTGTTTCCTCCCTTCTGTTCTCAGTCTCCTCAATTTGTTTCTGTTTGGTTTGGATTGGAAAAGAGTGGTTAAAATTAGAAAAAAACAGCACAAACATGTTTTCTGCTGTTTCTAACTGGGAGTTATACCCCAGGATTGGATCAGAGCAGGGAAGTGCAGCCCTGAGCTCTGTGGGAAACCAGGAGCACCCTCTGCAGAGAGAGAGAGGGGTGCTCATCCCTACAATCCCAGAGCCAGCAGGGATGGGGGGACGAGGGGTGCTCATCCCCACGATCCCAGAGCCAGCAGGGATGGGGGGATGAGGGGTGCTCATCCCTACAATCCCAGAGCCAGCAGGGATGGGGGGACGAGGGGTGCTCATCCCCACAATCCCAGAGCCAGCAGGGATGGGGAGATGAGGTGTGCTCATCCCCACGATCCCAGAGCCAGCAGGGATGGGGGGATGAGGGGTGCTCATCCCCAGGATCCCAGAGCCAGCAGGGATGGGGAGATGAGGGGTGCTCATCCCCACAATCCCAGAGCCAGCAGGGATGGGGGGACAAGGTCTGGGCTGTGTGGTTGAGGCGTGGAGCAGGAGCTGCCCCTTCCCGTCGTGGTGGTGACGTGCAGCCCTTGGGGACACGGTGGCTCCTGCGGTGACCTCCCAGCCTGGGTGACAGCAGAGCAGGGATGTTCAGAGGCTGATGGAGGATGTCCCTAGGCTGTGCCAAGCCAGCTGTCCCCAGGGTCAGGAGGGCACTGTCCCTCTGATGACAACCCCGTGGTGCTGCCGGCCAAGGCTGCCGGGCCGTGGCTTCCCCCGTTCCGCCTCGTGCCTGGGAGTTCAATCCTCTTCCTGTAAAAACAACCCAAAAAAATCCAGGAACAATTTCTCAAGAGCCTCGCTCCCCATCCTGCCTTGCTCCACACAGCCAAGTCCTGCTTCCCTCAGCTGGCTTTGGCTCGGGGAGGGAATATTCCCTGGAATACCTGCCTGCTTTTCCACCCACTGCCTGCTGCTCCCTCCCCGTCCTCTGGCACGGGGATTCCAGCCGGGCCCGCCTGGAAAAGCAGCCCCTGGAGATGCTGCTGGCCGGCCCGAGCAGCGCCGGCTGTTTCTGGGAGCAGCCAGAGCTGTTAGTAAGCAGTTTCTGCGGGGTGGCAGCCGGCCAAGGCGTGAGTCAAACCCTTCCTGACTCGGTGTCTGGCAGATGCCAGCTCGTGACGCGTCGGGCTGGTCCCCAGCCACTGCTGCTGCTGCTCCGGGGCTGCTGCCGGGACCTGCTTCCCCAGGGATGTGCTGGCTGCAGGGACATTTCCTGGCTGCTCCCGTGCCTGGGGGTGGAGGCAGCTGGGTGGCATTCACCCCTCAACTGGGTGGCACTCACCCCTCACAGCCCCTGTGCTGCTCTGATGTCCCGGGCTGGTGGCAGCTGGGTGGCACTCACCCCTCAGCTGGGTGACACTCACCCCTCACAGCCCCTGTGCTGCTCTGGTGTCCAGGGGTGGCACTCACCCCTCACAGCCCCTGTGCTGCTCTGATGTTCTGGGCTGGTGGCAGCTGGGTGGCACTCACCCCTCAGCTGGGTGACACTCACCCCTCAGCTGGGTGACACTCCCCCCTCACAGCCCCTGTGCTGCTCTGATGTCCTGGGCTGGTGGCAGCTGGGTGGCACTCACCCCTCAGCTGGGTGGCACTCACCCCTCACAGCCCCTGTGCTGCTCTGGTGTCCCGGGCTGGTGGCAGCTGGGTGACACTCACCCCTCACAGCCCCTGTGCTGCTCTGCCTGGCACCCTTCAGCTCTCACCTGCATCCCAGATTTTGAGGCAGGTGCCGCCCAGATCCTGCTGTTCTCCAGGGATGCCAGGCTGGCCTCATATCCTGCCACAGGGAATCTTGTCACTGAGGGCCGTGGCTGCAGGTGAAGGGGTGTCCCAGGGTCATCCCTGTGGGGCTTTTGGCCAGGTTGGGATGGACATTTCCAACCCCATTTCCATTCCCATCTTGTTTTGCTAGAGCAGCAGCTTTCCCTGTCCCTAAGAGAGGGAGCTGGCATTGTCACCAGAGCTTGGGACAGGAACCCCCCAGCACTGGGGTTTGCTGGCCCACATTGGGGTCAAGGCAGAGCTGGAACATTCCCAGCACCGGGGCGTGGGATGAATGGGAGCAAAACCTCCTGTAAGAGGGAATTTCCTCTTTTACCAAAAGTTGCTCCTTTCCCTGGAAACCTTAACTGGGAGAGGAACATTTTCCACGCTGTGGAGAAATTCTTCATGGGAACCAAGGAAGCAGTAGAGCTCAGATGCCCCTCTCAAGTTCACCCCATTCCCACCTCACCCCCACACGGATCCACCACCATTTCTCCGTGTCAGCTCCGCATCCAAGCGGGGCAGGGGGGGAGGGAAAAAAAAAAAAAGCCATTTAATGCAGACAAAGGTTGTATGAAAATATAATTCTGCTTTTGTTAGCAGCCATCAAACTCTAAAAAGCGTCACTTTTGTTTTCTTGTAACATTGTGAAAACCTCGTGTCGGATCGAGAGCTGGGGCCCTCTCGACTAATCGCCTCTCCTTTGTGTTTTTAGATTATAGGGGCAATTAGTGTTGTCAAAACCTCTGGCAATTCTCTTTGCTCTTGACAGGGTGTCAGTCCGCTGGGCGAGAAATGGAAGGTGTTATAACTCTCCGGTAATTAGGATGCCTCCGATTTGAAAATGCCAGCAAACGTGTTCGAGGGGCCGCGGGAGGGGGCGGGGAGCCCGCCCGGCCTGGGGGGGGATGTGGAGGAGCAATTAATTAGGGGCTCTCATTCCGAGCACGTTGCTGGCTGATGAATTGGCAGAGGGAAATTAGCGGCGCTCCCGGGCGCGCTCTCCTCGCTCTCCTCGCCAGCTTCCCTCCTGCCCAGATGTTCGCCCAGGGCTTGGCACAGCTGGCTGAGAGCACCTGGGTGCCCAAACAGCAGCTCTTCACTGGGTGCTGGTGCCACAGCGGGCTCAGGTGGGTGCTGGGGCTCTTCCTGAGCTCCAAGCCTTGGGTGGGAAGTCGGAGGAGTTGATCGATAGCTCCGCCACGGAGGTGGCTGGAGGGGGAAACGCTGGTGACAAACAGAGCTCGCCCCGTGGCCGACGCCTCCCCGCAGCAGAATGCCTGAGTAAATAGATAAGGCTTTGCAATCTCCCTTGAAGGTCAGCTGGACACCCATCACAGATGGGAGGGACTGCACGGGGCCACCCTGTGCTCCCATCCCCAACGGGGTGGCTGCAAGGGGTCTGGGCTGGCAGGAACCAGGCTCTCAGGGGGACTTTGCTGGGTTTCTCTGCTCTTTTGAGGTCCTGAGATCCTGGGCTGAGGAGTTGTTTAGTTTGGATCAGAACAGGGTCCTTGGTGTGCAGCTGGATCCTGCCCCATCCCACGTGCCAAGGAGCTGCTGCCTCTTCCTGGCATCCCCTGGAAGAGCTCGTGGCTGCTGGTGGCTCCTGACCAGCAATTCTTATTTGCTTTCTCAGGAATATAAGGCATCCAGGAGGGTCATTAAATTGCAATGAGGCCCAAACCCTGCCCAGAGCCTCAGGAAGGGCTTTGGGCTGGTGGGATCGGGGGAAGGCCAGGACAAGGCAGCTCCTGATGGCTCCATCCGGGCATTGCTCCACCTGGGCAGGACCCAGCAGGGCTGGGATCCATCACTGACACCTTCCCAGGAGCTTTGCCCGGGGTGTGGACCCGTGTTTTGATAACCAAAGGCAGGGGCTGGCAGGTTCCCTCGGCCCTCCCTCCTCTTGGCACAGTAATTGCAGGAGTTACTGGTGTCAGCTGGAGGTAAAGCTTTGATGTGTCTGGAGAACCCCGTAACCTCTTCCTCAGCACTCTGCTCTGCAGAGATTTGGGTGATCAGTATCTTCCCACTTCCCTGGCGTTTCCCTGCACCCTTCCCATGCTCCCAGCAGGGGAGGGAGCTGTGGTTTGATGCCCAGTTCCCCCAGCTAAATCGCATTTAAAGAAGAGCTCTCAGCTTGCAGGGGGACCTCATGGTTCAGGAAGCTCCATCTGGTGCCAGCAGCACCATGGGACATCTCCTGTCATTGCCACGTCCCAGGGGACAGACAGTGGCTTCATCCAGAGGTGACAGAGACGTGGGGGACACGGAGGATGCTCTGGGATGGGCACTGTTGGTGTTTGGGGTGAGTTGCACAGGTCGGGGTTGGGAGTGGTGACGTGTCCTTGCTGTCACAGGTCCCCGTGTCCGTGGCCATGATGTCCCCGCAGATGATCACGCCGCAGCAGATGCAGCAGATCCTGTCCCCACCCCAGCTCCAGGCCCTCCTGCAGCAGCAGCAGGCAATAATGCTGCAACAGGTAAGGCTGCACTGGAGCTGAACCCAGCCAGGCAGTTCCCACCGGGCTCTGGGAATGCTGGGGTTTGTTGGAGGCAGGAAAACGGGTCCTTTCCTCCTTCTGCTTTCCACATATTCCCTTTGGGATTCCCAGCACATCCAGCGATGAAAAAAGCTTCAGGTGCTGCAGTGCTGGTGCTGCCACCCTGAGCCAGGGTCTCAAAACCTGCAAAATTCCTGCTCAAGGGCTGATTTGGGGAGAAGCCAGGTCAGCTCTTGGTTCACTGTGCCCCAAGCAGAGCCCCCGTGGCCACTGCTGGGCTTTGGGCAGTGCCTGTGTCCAGCTCCAGAGCTGAGGTTTGTTTCTCATGGCCCTGCTCGGCTTTTCCAGAGATTTTAGTCGGATGGGGAGGGAAGAAAAAGGAGGAGAAGGAAAAAGAAGGAGATTTCCACTCTGAAACAAAATATGTCTGCTTGGGTAAACAGCTCCCGGCAGCGGGAAGGAGGGAGAGAGGGAGAAACCCCACAAGCATCCTCCACACCCTTCCTCCTGCCTCCAGTACCTGTTTACTCCAAACAGGCTGATAAGGATTCAAGGTTGGCCCCAGGGAAAGAACAAAGGGTAAACACTACCCTGGGTGGGTCCTTCCACAAGCCTCTTTGGAGCCGGATAAAGAAACACGTTTGACTGCAAATTAAACAACCCAGGCCGGAATAGCTCACATTCTCCACCGGCAGCAAACCAAACATCACACCTCTCACCCCTGACCCAATGTTCCTGCTCCCAGCCCGGCCACTCTGCAGCTCCCTGGCTCGGGCTGGCTCGGGGGTAAACACCCAGCCCCTCCAAACCTGTTCTCAGACACAAACAGCCGCTGGCTGCTGGCAGCCCCGGGCTGATAAAGGCTTCCCAGCATCCCCAGGGACATTCCTGAGCCCCTGAGAGGGGCTGGGGGGGTCTCACTGACCTCCCCGTGCCTTTCTCCCCCTCCCTGCATGCAGCAAATCCATCACCCACAGTTTATTTAGGGGCCAGGGTGAGAGCTGGTGGCGATGCTGGCAGGTCCCAGTGCTGCCTGTGGACCCTCTCTGGTGGCTCCCTGTGGATCCAGGGGGTTTATCCCTGTTTTAAACACCTCTGCTTTGATTCGAGGGGCTGTTTGACTGCAGGGCTGAACCCCCAGCTCTCACAGGCCAGGGGGTGAGGCTGCTCCTGGTCCTGCCCAGCTGGGACCCCACTGGCTCTCCCAGCACTTCTCAGGGGTGTTTTGGGGTCCCACCGTGCCCACACTGGGGTTTCCCCACCCTGAAGTGCTCTGTGATGTGCCAGAGCACCCCAGCCTGCTTTTCTCTCAAGGGACAGCAGGTTGGCATTAAAATAAACATCAGGGTGGGCACTGGAGGTGTTTGAGGGGTTCAAGGGCCTCCAGAGCCCTTGGCAATGCATGCCTGGGGTTCCTGTGCTGCCCTGACTCTCCTGGTGGGTGCTTTCCCTCCTGCCCTGCCCTGGGTGACACGGGGAGCCTGCCCTGGTGACAGTGCCAGGAGCTGGCGTGGCTGTGGCAAAGCCTGGGCACTGGGGTGGTGAGGTGGGCACAGGGGTGGTGAGGTGAGCACAGAGTGGTCCCACTGCTGATCCCCTTGCTCTCTGCCCTTCCCAGCTGCAGGAATACTACAAGAAGCAGCAGGAGCAGCTTCACCTGCAGCTGTTGACCCAGCAGCAAGCCGGAAAGCAGCAACCCAAAGAGGTGAGCTCACCTGGAGGGCACCGGGCTGGCAGCAGAGTAAAACAAGGTGTGGGACAAGCCCCAGGGAGCCCCTGGCAATGGGACATGGGACCTGCTGCTCTGGGGCTGCCAGGGTGACTGTCCAGTCCCTGGGGGCTGTTCCTGAGCCACTCTCTCCATGTCCCTGCAAGCAGGGGTGCTGGGGCTGTTTGTGGCCATCACTCCTCCCAAAATCCAGCAGCCTCATGCACACCCAGCACTTGAAACTCAATTTTTTGGCAAGGAGAGAAGATTTAAACCCAGGCTGTGTGTTGGGGTGGCACAACTGGCAAAGCCACGCTGGCATCAGGGGACCAGGGTGGCTGCCCTGGCTCAGGGTCACCTGCTGCAGCCTCAGGCAGGCTCTCACTGGGGCTGTTGGTGCATTTACAGGGTCAGGGTTATCAGAACCATCTCCAGGAGCTGCTGGTGCTCAGGGAAATGGGGGAGGTGTAAATGTGAGCTTCCTCAAGGACTTTCCTGCTGGCCCTGGTGATGTTCTCTTGCAGCACTGAGCAGGGATATAATTAAGCTCTAACAAAGCGCTTGCTTAGCGGGCTCTGCTTTAAAAAGCTCGTGTTAACTTTTAATTAAATGGTACAGAGGAGATGGGAAATTTATCCAACAAGAAAGGGTGTAGCAGGGGGGGAGGGGTGTTGGATGCTGCTGGAGGGGTGTGTGTCCAGCTTTCCTGCTGGGAAAAGCACTGAGGGGTTCTCAGCAAGGGGATGTCAGTGTTTCACTTCCTCAAAATCCTTGGATAAGCTTTGGTTTCTCCCCAGAAATTTGGGCAGCTGGTGATCCCAAAGTCTGTGTTCGTGTTTGCCTGATGGGAATGGTGGTGCTGTGGCTTCCCTGACACTCAGGGAAGAGCTGGAGTGTCTGGGATGCCTCCACAGAGCCACCCTTGGATCTTTCCTGGAAACCCATGGCCAGATTTAATTCCAGCCCTGCTGCAGGATTTGTGAACCCAGCACATTCTGCTTCCCCTCCATCTGATTCCAAGGGCTCCTCTCCATGAGTCAGCAGCTTGGAGTGGGATCTGCAGGTGGGAAGGACACCAGGAAGGAGCTGGGAGCAGGGGCAGAATCTCCGGGAGGAGCAGCTCTGATCTCCCCAGGAGCAGGGGCAGAATCTCTGGGAGGAGCAGCTCTGATCTCCCCAGGAGCAGGGGCAGAATCTCCAGGAGGAGCAGCTCTGATCTCCCCAGGAGCAGGGGCAGAATCTCCAGGAGGAGCAGCTCTGATCTCCCCAGGGGCAGCATCTCCAGGAGGAGCAGCTCTGATATTCCCTGGGGAGTGCCCCAGAGAAGGGACAGACAGACAAGAGGATGGAAATGTGTGGGAAGAGCCTGTCAGCAGCATCCTGTCCCTAAGGATGAGGGGATGCTCTGTGTCCATGGGTGCTGTGCCACGCTGGGGCCATGAGGAAGGGGCAGAGCAGGGAAGCTGATCCATGAATCCATGCATCCTGCCAGGATGGGGCTGAGCTGGGGCACATCCCAGCCCTTCCTGGAGCATTTTCCTGTGCTGGGGTGTGAGGGCCACCCCCCAGCCTCCAGCAGCATCCTGGGTTTGGGGGAAACAAGGAGCTGTGCTGCAGCCCCTCACTCTCGTGCCTCCCATCCTGCTCCTCCCACGATGCTTGGAGTGGGGTGCAGAGACCCCAAAGTCCCCTGGGAGGGTCCCCCTGTGTCCCCAGAGCTGCCGAGGGCAGGGGTTGTCCCTGCGCTGAGGCAGGCAGGGTGGGGAGGGGGGTGCTGCTGGCTCCTAACCCCGGTGTCAGCTTAATGAAGTGCTGCTGTCAGTCCCGCGTGTCACGGCGCAAACTCCTCCTGATGTGCTCATAAATCAAAGTGACGGCGCCTCTTGGCCCGGTGGCTGCACCCACTCAGCTGCGTCTAATGCACGGTGATGCTGCAGACCCCCGGCCCCGCGCCGGGAATGGGCTGGGGGAGCCAAGCCTTGGATAAGAATGGGCTGGGAACAGGCTGGGAATGAGCTGGGAATTATCTGGAGGAGAAAAGCCTCGGTGATGCTGCAGACCTCCAGTCCCGAGCCGGGAATGTGTTGGGAATGTGCTGGGAATGGGCTGAGAATGAGCTGAGAATGAGCTGGGGGAGTCAAGCCTTGGATTTGAATGGGCTGGGAATGAAATGGGAATAAGCTGGGGGAGCCAAGCCTCAGTGATGCTGCAGACCCTCATCTCCAAGCTGGGAATGTGCTGGGAAAGGCTTGGGAATGGGCTGGGAATACGCTGAGGGAGCCAACCCTCGAATTCGAATGAGCAGGGAATGAGCTGGGGGAGCCAAGCCTTGGATTTGAATGGGCTGGGAATGAAATGGGAATGAGCTGGGGGAGCCAAGCCTCAGTGGTGCTGCAGACCCCCAGCTCCAAGCCGGGAATGTGCTGGGAATGAGCTGGGAATGGGTTAGGACTGGGCTGGGAATGAGCTGGGGGAGCCAAGCCCAGGATTCAGCCCCATCTCCTCTGGGAGTGGCTTTTCCAAATGGAAATGAGAGTAGTGAGGATCAGCGGGGGGGTGAGATTTTTGGGAAAGCTGGGGCTGTCATCCAGGCTCTCCCCAGCCTGGTTTCCCCAGGGAAGGCTTGGCTTGGAGCCCTTGGGCTGGTGGGTGGCTCTGCATCGCTTCACCCATCACTCTGTGGTGCCACACGTGTTCCCCAGGGGTGACAGATTGGCTTCCCCTTGGATCAGGCCTTGGTTTGGCTTGAATTGGTGTTCCTGGGGCTGCTCCTCCTGTTCCTGGGGAAGGTGGAGGGACATGGATTTGAGGCTTGTGAAGGTTCAGCCTTCACATCACCAGGTTCAACAGCATCCCTGCCAGAGCCACGAGTGGCTCAGGGGGCTCAGGGGGTCTGAATCCAGCCAGGCCAGGTCAGGGGAGCACAGCTGGGCTGTGGGATGCAGGCAACGTGCCCAGGGATCCTCCTGACCTCATCCACTCCCAGCAGCTCAGCCTGGAAGTGACGTGGATGAGGCTGAGCTGGAGCCAAGCTCGGGCTTGCCCCGGGGCCCTCGGGGAGGGCGGTGGTGGAGCTGGGAAGAGGAGGAGAATCCTGTCCTGTCCCATCCCATCCCTTCCCATCCCAGCTGCTGTTTCTAAGCAAGGCAAGGACAGTGTGTCCATCCCACACGGTGGCAGAGCTTCCCCTCGCCAGGAGGGGACACCCTGGGGGACAGAGAAGCTGCTGTTAAAGCTCTCAGGCTGCAGCCTGGTCCTGCCCTTTTCCCTCCATCCTGCTGATCCCATGGCCTGGAGCCCTCGTGGCTCAGGAGTCAGGGATTTCTCTTCACTGAGCAGGAATTGCTTTGGTTTGTGCCTTGATTTTTAAGCCTCAGAGGTGCAGGGCTGAGACAGAGCCAGGGAGGATCCAGGTCTGGGATCTGGGAAGGCAATTCCACTGTGGCCAAGAGGTGGAGAGGACAGGCAGAGTCCACACATCTCTCTGAGGCTGAGAAACTGGAATTAAACTCAGTCTGTACCCTAGGCAGGACTCATGGTGGTGCCTGATGTTGCAGAGAGGCGTTTGGAGTCCATCCTCACCCTCGGATTCACAAAGCCAAGGCTGAGCATCAACAACATCCACAGGGATCCACCTGCACCCAGAGAGACCCTGGCTGTGACCCCAAACTCAGTCACGGACTGGGATTGCCACAGAGAGTCTGCCTGCTGCTCCCTGTTGATGCAGCCTCAGGGATCACCAGTTCCCTGGAATTCCCAGTGCCTGGGAGGGCCTGAATCCCCTGATGCTCACAAAACAAGGCCATCCTGCCTGCAGAGCTCTCCCGCTCCTCAGTCAGAGCACAGACATGGAAATACTCCTTTGGGGGGGCTGCAGAGTGCAGCCAGGGGGGGATGTGCCCCAGCCTGGCTCCCTGCCGGCACCGTCTGCCCAAGCAGGGGGGTTTGGGGGGGGGTTCACGGGGTCACGGAGCCGCCTGCCCCACTAATGAGGCCGGGCAGCCCCGGGGCAGCTCCCCTGTCCCGGCCAGCTCGGATTAGCAGCTGCCTGTCCCCAGCCCTAATTGAATTCTCTCCCCTTCACTTAATTCTCATGGATTTCTCGGCGCCTCCCCAGGGACCCATCCTGCCTAACTAGTTTAGGGCCAGCGATGCTGGTCAGAGCCTGGCCAGCTCCAGGGGGTGAGGGAGGGTCACCTACTTGGGGGGCTGGCTGTGGCTGGGGTGGGGACACCAGCACTGGCACTGGGCACCCCCTTCCCTGCACCGGTTTCAGCCCCTCACCAAGAAAGGGCTCATAACAGTCATTTTGGACAAACAGGGATAAATTTCTGCCTTAAAGAGGGTTCTGTGCCTGTTGCCTGCTGGGACCCCCCTTTTTTTACACCAACCCCACTGCTGAGCCTCCCCCTTGTGCCCCCCCCAGCCGAGCTTTGCATGTTCCTCCCTGCCCAGCTCCGAGCAAGCCCCCAGCTCCTCTCACTCCCTTTCCTTCCAGCGCTTTATTTTTCCCTTCCCCTTTTCCCTTCCCTTCCCCTCCTCTTCCGATAGATCAAAGCCTGTGAGCCGAGCAGGCCCCGCAGCAGGATGGAGGCGCCGCCGGGCGCCGTGTCCCCAGCGCTGCCACCCCTCGCTGCCAGCGCCCCTCGCCGCGCCCTCCAAATCCCTCCTGCCCCGCCAGGCTGGGAATAACCCTTGGATTTGTCCCTCCTTTTGTCTCAGCAGCCGTTGGGGAACAAGCAGCTGGCCTTCCAGCAGCAGCTCCTGCAGATGCAGCAGCTCCAGCAGCAGCACCTGTTAAACCTGCAGCGCCAGGGCCTGGTGAGCCTCCCGCCGGGGCAGGGCACGGTCCCCCTGCAGACCCTGCCCCAAGGTAAGGACCACGGCCCAGGGGGGCTTCCTGGGCTGGAGCTTGCCCAGCTCTGGGTGAGGGGGGCTGGGGAGGGGCTCTGCTGTTGGGCTTTTTGATGCCCCCAAAGTTTGGGGGGTGGTGGTGTCAGCAGTTGGAGCCGTGCGGGGTTGGGGTCTGGGTTCCAGAGGGGGGCAGGGTTGGGGCACCTCTTCCTCTGGCAGAAGAGTGCCAGGATTTGGGGCACCTCTTCCTCTGGCAGAGGAGTGTCAGGATTTGGGGTACCTCTTCCTCTGGCAGAGGAGTGTCAGGATTTGGGGTACCTCTTCCTCTGGCAGAGGAGTGTCAGGATTTGGGGCACCTCTTCCTCTGGCAGAGGAGTATCAGGATTTGGGGCACCTCTTCCTCTAGCAGAGGAGTACCAGGATTTGGGAAGTCAGGCCCTTCTCCCTTCTGGGAACAGCTCTGTGAGTGCTGCAGGTGCTTTGGTCTGGGTTTCCCTGTAGCTGTGCCCAGCTCCAGGTGATGCTCTCCATTGCTGGGTGAGATCTGGGGAGTCAGGGAGCAGGGAGGAAGCCCCGGGCGCTGCCTCGTGTCCCTGCTGACCTTGCTCACTCTCTCCTGTGCCACAGCTGTTTGCCCCTCAGACCTCCAGCAGCTCTGGAAGGAGGTCACGGCCACCCAGCCCGTGGAGGACAGCATTAAGCAGGAAGGTCTTGACCTCACCACCAACACCTCCAACTCTACCTCGTTTTCGGCCGCCAAGGTCTCGCCTCCCATTTCCCACCACCCTCTGCCCAACGGACAGAGCACCATGCACACGCCGAGAAGGGACAGGTAGAGCCGGGTCGGGCCCTGGCACTTTGTGTTTTTATTCCTGGAGAGGTGGAAGGGGCTGGGATCCACCACCCACAGGGCTGGGAGGGACGGGCACTTTCTGCCCACCCCATAAAAGAGGCCTGGCACTGTTTTGCTGCACCCACAAAGGACAGGGAGCTATCACTGTGGGGTGTCCCATGGGTGCCCCGGGGCTGTCCCCATGCCTGGGAATGCTGGAGCATCCCAGCTGTCCCATCTGAAGGCTCCTTTCCCTCTCGTGCAGCTCTTCCCACGAAGAGGCCCCCGGCTCCCACCCGCTCTACGGCCACGGAGAGTGCAAGTGGCCTGGCTGCGAAACCCTCTGTGAGGACTTGGGGCAGTTTGTCAAGTAAGTGTCACCTCTTTGGGGGGGTGTTTCTGTCTCAGCTGGGACAGAATGCACCTGGTGGAGGGGAAGATGCTGGGAGTTGGTTCACCCTGAGCCAGGTGACCTCATGGAGAAGGAGGAAACACAGCAGGAGTTGCTGCTGGTGTTGTCCCATCCTTGGGCTGGCTTGGAGTGGAAGGTGACCCTGCCCGTGGCAAAGGTGCAATGGGATGAGCTTTATGAGCACTTCCAAGCCAAACCATGGGCTGAGTGCATGATGTGGAGGAGGGCAGAGCCCGAGCAGGCGCCAGCAGCAGGCGAGGGGGGCTGGCAGCCCTGCTGGGGACACGGGGGGAGGCAGCAGATGGCAGATGGCACCGCTGACACCGCTTGTGGGCTCCGGCGCTGACTGATTAACTCTGCTGTCAGAGAGCCCTCTGCTAGCGTCAGGGTCAAACAAATTGTTTTCACGCTTCGTCAGAGGTTTACTTAATTAGTTCATTTGCAATTAGATCTCTTTGTAGCCGGGATTTTTAGCAAAGACATCAGAAGGAGCTGACGGGGCTCCTTCCCCCGCCTCCCCGGCTGTCTGCTCGGCGAGCACCGCGCTCTGCAGCACCGGCAGGTTTTGGGGTTTTCCAAACTCATCCTCTGTCCTCTGCCACCCTCTGAGGGCTGGCTCTGGTGGGAACATCCCTTGGACTGTGCCAAGCCACTAGAGGCCTTGCCCAGGAGGATGAGGAGGTGAGAAGGCTGCCAGGGGATGAGTGAAGGATGATTCAGCCTCCTGTGTCCTCCTTCCTCTGCCTCTGAGTCATGGGGTGAACCCAGATAAGGCATCTCCTCCTGCCTGGCTGGGCTTGTTCGAGTGGCACGGGGCAGATGAGCAAGCTCCAGGTTGGGCACTGCATCTGGAGCTGGCAGGGAATGCCCAGAGCTGGGTGACAGGGCTGGCAGAGCTGTGCTGTGCCAGCCAGGGTCCCTTCCTGCCCCCCTGGGCACGAGGGCAGCACTGGGGAAGGGTTTCTGTCCCCTCCTTGCAAAAGGGGCACGTGTTGGGCTGTGGGACAGACAGACAAAAAACTTGCAGCTCCCAAAGGCCAAGCCCAGCTGGAGTCTGGAGCCTGCCTTGAGTGTGGGCAGCAGCTTGGAGCCTCCTCTGGGCATCCCCTCCATGGGCTGGGCTGGGCTGGGCTGGGCTGGCTGGGCTGGGCTGGGCTGGGAGGGGCAGCGTGGCCCTGGAGCTGTGCTTGGTAAGGGGGGGGGGTCAGTGGGAAATGGCTCCCATGGCTCTGTTCCCCTAGAGAAGCAGCCATGCCCTGGCTGTGCCCTGCAGGGAGAGCAGCAGGGCTGGGGCTCTGGGGGCTTTGCTCACGGATGGGTTTGGCAGCAGGGCCTGGCTCCCCGACGTGTCTGTGCACGCTGGGGCTGCAAGGCTCTCCCAGGCAGCAGGGTGAGACTCCTGCCCTCCTCCTGAGCCAGCCTGGGGAGGCTGAGGCACCTTCTCCTGGGGGCTCTCAGCCTTAGTCCTGGGGAACATGTGGTACATGGCCCCTGGGACCCAGCAGCACCTTTTGGGGTGTTCCAAGTGTAGTGTTTTCCCAGAATCCCCCTCCAAACCATCCCGCTCCTCCAGTGAGGTCCCCCCAGGTTTGTGCCCCCCCCAGCAAGGACATGGCCTGGCCTTGTGACATCCTCAGGGCTGGCTGTGTCCCCAGGCTGGTGCTTAGCTGGGTTTGGGGGCCAGGTGATGCCAGGATGTCCCTGGCCCTGCAGCAAGTGACAGCTCTGCCACCAGGAGCCCTTCCCCTCCCTGAGGAGGAGGGAGGGCAGTGAGGACCAAAGGCCCAGGTGCTTCCTAAAGACAGCACCTCATAAACACGAGGCAGGAAGGTGGCAGGATGGGGACCAGCCTGGAAATGGCTCCTTGTGCCCTCAGGGCTTTGCTCAGAGCGTGGATGGCAACCTCCCATGGCGCTGCCTCTGTCCTGGGAACCTGCTCCTCAGGTCCTCCTGGCACCTCCTGCCAGCAGCCTGCTCCAGGAACTTCCACGGGCTTTCCCTCTGCCAGAGGCTGCTCCTGCACACCCTGGGGCAGGGCTGAGTGTCCTCCAGCCTGGCTTTGGGGTGGTGCCACAGCCTGCTTTGCTCGGTCACCTCCGTGCCTCAGTTTCCCTCGTGCTCACCCCGCTTTGGGCAGCGGTGCTGGAGCGTCCCTGAGCAGTTTGCAGGTCAGGGCTGATCCCAGGCGTGGCCCCAGCAGAGGGGCTGAGTTTTGGGCATGCCCAGGCCTAACCAAAGCTCCGTGTTCTCCTCCCCAGACACCTCAACACAGAACATGCACTTGATGACCGAAGCACGGCCCAGTGTCGAGTCCAGATGCAAGTGGTACAGCAGCTGGAGATACAGGTGGGTGTCCCACCCCAGCCCCCATGGGCACGGGGACAAAAAGCCACCTCTTTGTCACCCTGGGCTCCCCTCAGGAGAGGGTGACAGGGTTGGGGATTGTAACCACCCCAGTGGGGACTTGTTTTAGACACCCTTCCCAGACAGGAATCCTGCATCCAGGTGGGAATCAAGCCCTCAAACTCATTCCTCTCTCATCCCAAAATGTCCTGTGGGTAAAAGGAGATGGCACAGATGTGGAAAGCAGGAGGGTTTGTCCCCACATGGGCTGTGCCACCTCCCTGGGAGCCACGGGGCTGCTTGAAAACCAGGCCACTTATTTTGGTGGCTGAGCGTGGTCTTTGGAGCCCAACTTTGGGGTGCTATTTTTGGCCAGGCAGTTCTTTAAATAGTGCTTTTCCCAGCCTCTCCAAGCCCCCAGCGTGCTCTGCATAATTTGGTTAATGGAGAAAGGAGGGGGGAAAAAGGGAGGGTTGGAAAAAGGGATGGGGCAGGGGGGTCACCCCCATGGTGGGACAGTGCCTGGGGCTGGCAGGGGCTCAGCGTGCTGTGTGTGACACCACAGGGGACACCAGCCCGGGACACAGCAGGACAAGATGTGCAGCACCCTTGGGACCCCCCTCCACCCAGAATGAGGGGCCTGGCAGGGGCTGTGGGACAGGGGGGGGACACAGCCAGACCTGGGTGGCTGTGGGGGCTGCGTCCCCCCGGGCTGTCCCTGCCATCCATCCTGCTCCCCACAGCTTGAAAGCAATTACTGGGGCTTAAAGAGGGGAGGGAAAGGAAAAGGGGAGGAGGGAAAAAAAATAATAATAATAATAATAAAAAAAAGAAAAAGCTGAAGGGTGAGAGCAGAGCTGTGTGTGCAGAGAGGAACCTGCCACGGAGCCACCAATTAGAAAGTTTGGAGCGCGGAGCTCCCGCTGTGCCGGCTGCATCACGAGGGGAGAGCTGTCAGCTCTAATGAGCACCGCGGCACAGAAAGCAGCAGAGCTGCTCCAAACTTGCTGCAAACTCCTGCTTTTAACCCCTTCCTCGCCCAGCTCTGCCAGGGGGCTTGGCTGGAGCGTGGGGACTCCCCCGAGCTTGAGGGGTCCCGGTGGAAAGGGAAGGTGACGGGAGGGGAGTGGGGTGTCAGATCCCATCGGCTGCGCCGGGCTCAAAGTCTCTCCTGGTGCCACAGTGAATATTTCAGCCTCTGCTCACTGCAGGGAGTAAACAGGCAGGGAGCAATTACAGCGATGTGGGAACGCTGGGGGATGGATGGACCGATGGACAGGGAGCTGCTGGGGAGGCAAAGGGGGACAGGACAGTGACGGCAGGCATGGGGACAAGATCACCCAGGGCTGTTGGGGGTGGCCCTGCTGGTGGGTGGCAGCCTGGGGGCTCTGGGAATGGCTCTGTGGATCTTTCCCCAGTGCACACACAGAGCTGGAGTGGCCCCTGTCCCCTCCATGGTGGCTGCAGCAGCCCCCTGGGGCTCTCAGGAGCCAGCATCAGGCAGGAGGTGGCACCTGGGGGGACACCCTGGGCATTGCTGCCTGTCCAGACCAGGTTTGGGGGCTCATGGCAGCTCCTCCAAGCCGTGGGCACTTTGTGGTGACTTTGGCACTGTGTGACCATCCCTGTCCTGCTTCCTGCCTCCCCCAGCTGGCCAAGGAGAGCGAGCGTCTCCAAGCAATGATGGCCCATCTTCACATGAGACCTTCAGAGCCAAAGCCTTTCAGCCAGCCTGTAAGCGTGAGTCCCTTCCTGCCCTCTACGTCCCCTCCCTGGTGGCTGCTGTCCCCTCCCTGCCCTGGGCACGGTCACCTGGCTGGGCTCTGTGCGTTGGATGTGCCCTGGCCACCCTCTGGCAAATGCAGCTCTGACGTGGAGTGGGTGCATCCCCATCCCACGGGTTCATCCCCATCCCACGGGTTCATCCCCATCCCACGGGTTCATCCCCATCCCACAGGTTCATCCCCATCCCATGGGTACATCCCCATCCCACGGGTTCATCCCCATCCCATGGGTTCATCCTCATCCCCTGAATTCATCCCCATTGCACAAATTCATTCCCATCCCAGAGAGTCATCCCCATTCCACAGGTTCATCCCATCCCACTCTTGCACCCCCATCCCACAAATTTACCTCCATCCCATGGGTTCATTCCCATCCCAAAAATTTGTCCCCGTCCCATGGGTCTATCCCCATCCCATGGATTCATTCCCATCCCACGGATTCATTCCCATCCCATGGATTCATTCCCATCCCATAAATTCACTCCCATCCCATGGATTCATTCCCATCCCATAAATTCACTCCCATCCCATGGGTTAATTCCCATCCTACAAATTCATCCCCATCCCATGGTCCATCCCCATCCCATGGTCCATTCCCATCCCATGAGTTAATTCCCATTCCCATGGGGAAATTCCCATCCCACAGATTCATCCCCACCCCCTGGCTCCATCCCACCCTTTCCAAGCCCACCACATTCCCCCCCTTGCCATCCCCTCCCCACCTCCTTCGGAGCCGCCGCCATTCCCGGGGCTCTCCCAGCTTTCCCAACCCCTTCCCTGCATTCCTGTCCCTGCAGCTGAACCTGGTCTCCAGTGCCACCCTCTCCAAGAGCACTTCTGACACGTTTCCTGACGGTTTACCTCATCCCCCCACCTCGGCCACGGCGCCCATCACCCCCCTGCGGCAGGGCCCCTCCGTCATCAGCTCTTCCACTTTACACAGCGTGGGGCCCATCCGCAGGAGGAACTCGGAGAAGTTCTGCACCCCAATCTCTTCAGGTGAGCTCAGGGCTGGGGCTGGGCGCCCTCCTGGGGGGCTCGGTGGGTCCCTTCACTGCCCTGCTTGTTGTCCCCCTGCAGAGCTTGCACAGAATCACGAGTTTTACAAAAACGCCGACGTCCGGCCGCCCTTCACGTACGCCTCGCTCATCCGGCAGGTGAGAGCCACAGGCTCTGGCTGTGCCCCCCTCAGCCCCCTCCCCACCTGCTGAACCCCGTCTCTGCCCTTTGGGATGGTGTCAGACCCCACAAGTGACAGCCTTGTCCCCTCTCTGGCTGCCCAGGCCATCCTGGAGACCCCCGACAGGCAGCTAACGTTGAATGAAATCTATAACTGGTTCACGCGGATGTTCGCCTACTTCCGGAGGAACACGGCCACCTGGAAGGTGAGAGCAGCCCTGCCTGGCACCCTGGGCTCTCCCTGACCCAGCCTGGGCTCACCCCATTTCCCCCAGGTTCACCCCAGCCCACCTGGGCTCACCCCATTAACCCCAAGCTCACCCCAACCTACTCTGGGCTCACCCCATCCCAGCTCAGGCTCACTCCATCCTATCCTGGCTCATCCCAGCCCACCTTGGGCTCACCTCATTTCCCCCAGGCTCACCCCAGCCCACCTGGGCTCACCCCATCCCAGCTCAGGCTCACTCCATCCTATCCTGGCTCACCCCAGCCCCCCTTGGGCTCACCCCAGCCCACCCTGTTCTCACCCCATCCCACCCTGGGCTCACCCCATTTCCCCCAGTCTCTCCCCAGCCCACCCCAGGCTCTCCCCATACCACCCAGTCTCACCCCAGCCCACCTTGGGCTCACCCCATTTCCCCCAGTCTCTCCCCAGCCCACCCTGGGCTCTCCCCAGCCTACCCAGTCTCACCCCATCCCACCCAGTCTCAACCCAGCCCACCCCAGGCTCACCCCATCCCACCCCAGTCTCTCCCCAGCCCACCCCAGTCTCTCCCCATCCCACCCTGGGCTTACCCCAGTCCTGGCTGCTGCAGGAGATGCTCCTGTGCTAAAGGACCAGTTCATTGCCCAGCTCTAAAATGCTGTAAGAAATTATTTTAGGACCAAATCCCACATTTTTACCCCCCCAAAACGCCTTGCTGGGCTGTGGGGATGCATCACCCCAGCAGTGGGATACAGCAAAGGGCTGTGTGATAAAACCCAGGGATTTTCTGTGCAGAACAAGGGCAGGAGGGAGAGACTGGAATAGCAAATGAGGTTAATGATAACCTGGGGGCAGGTGACACTGCTGGTGGCTGGGCATGCAGGGAGGGATGAGAGGGGGTGGCAGGGGGACCCTCAGCAGGGAAACCCCTCTGCCACCCCCCAAGCAGCTGCCTGTGCCCATCAGGTTCCCCCCACAGATAAAAGTTTTTGTCACTGAGGAGGTTTTGTCACCAGCCTGGGCTGCTGGAGTGAATTTTGGGGCAGTATGTGAGGCTGGGGCTGCTCCCTCTTTGATTTTTTAGAAATCAGAGCTGGGAAAAGCCATCAGGGGGGTGTGGAAGGAGCAGCTCTGTGATTCTGGGATTCACTTCTTGCCTCAGCCAGGGAAGATTTATTTATTTATTGTTTCCTGCTGCCCTTATTTACTGAGAGGCAGCTCAGCTCCCTCCTGCTCAGGGCAGCAAGGAGTGGAGTGGCAGAGGGAAAGCTGCTAGTTTAAATAAAAATAATTAAAATCAGCAAGGTGCAAACGAGATGGAGCTTTTGGAGAGGCTTGAGGAGGAGGAGGAATCCATTCTCCAGGAGCTCAGGGCCCCCGTGTGTCGCTGCTGCTGCAGATCCAGGCTTTGCTTCCATGGGAAACTTTTGGGTGGATATCAAACCCCTGGGATGGGGACAGGGTGGCAGAGGGGGCAGAGCCCTCTGTGGCCATCACTGCCTCAGTTTCCCCCTCTGCAGGGAGGTGAAATTGCCTTTTTCCTGCCTTTTTGTTGCTGAAGGGAATAAATATTTTGGGGTTTTTTTTGCAGTTTCCACTTACCCTGTGTTAACAAGGGCAGAGTTGGAGAAGGGCAGCTATCAGTTTTCTGCTTCCCTTTTTTTATTCTTTATTTTTTCCTGTTCTACCACCAAAAAGTGATGGCAGGGGATTAAAAAGATCTGAGGGGGGGGAAAGCTAATTCCCTTCACAACTTGCACTGCCCAAGGCCAGGCTTCTTCTGGAGGGGGATAGACAGTAAAAAATAACAGATTTCCTCTCCTTGAAAACCACTTTTCTGGGGTTTTTCCCTCCTTTCCTGCAGCTCCCCCCTGGGGTGGGACAGGAGTGCTGGGACCAAGGTGGGGAAGCCACAGGGAGACCCCAGCAGGGCCCAGGGAGAGGGTGGAGGGTGCAGAGCAAACATCATTAGAGGAGAGAGATGAGAAGCAAACAGAGCAGCTGGGCCTGGCTCTGAGCAAACACTGCCTGGAAACACAAAACCACCTCAGGCTGAGGCAGGGGACACGTCCCCTCTGCCCCAAACAGGGGCTGGCCTGGCACCTCCTCTGTGACCTGGGAGCAGCACCGGGATGGGGCATGCCAGGCTCCAGGGGTGCAGCATCACACCCTGCCCACTGCCAGGGTTTATTTTATTTTATTTTATTTTATTTTATTTTATTTTATTTTATTTTATTTTACTTTATTTTATTTTTTTTTATTTTTTATTTTATTTTATTTTATTTTTTCTTTTATTTATTTTATTTTATTTTATTTTATTGATTATTTTATTTCATTTCATTTCATTTCATTTCATTTCACTTTTTAATTTTTTTTATTTCTTATTTTATTTTATTTTATTTTATTTTATTTTAGTTAATTTTATTTTATTAATTTTTTTATTATTATTTTGTTGTATTTATTTTATTTTATATTTAATCCCCACCTGAGCCTTCCCAGGCCCATCCTCACGGTGACCCAGAGCAGGGGCTGTCACCAGGGCAAGGAGGGGACCCTGGCCAGGGGGGTTCTGGCTCTGCCACACTCCTGGCTGCTGCCAGGGCTTTGCTTGGGCAAAAGGGAGGAGGGAGCGTGGGCAGGACCCAGCCTGGCAGGGAGGGACATCCTGTCAGTGCTCTCAGGGACAAGGACAGGGACAGCACAGAGTGGGGACCAGAGCTTGTCCTGCTCCCTCAGGTCCCTCCCCAGGGAATTCCAGGTCCCTGGGATGTCTGTCTGTCCCTCTGCATCCCAACCCCCCAGTCTGGGTGATGCCAGTGCAGAGTTCGGGGCCAAGGGGTGCCAGGGCATGGCCCAAGTGCAGCATTCCCTCTGGGTGACAGTGACAGTGGCACGAGGCTGGGACACGGGGCCTGGCTCCAGCCACAGCAAGTGTCCCCCGAGGAGCTGGGTCAGCCCAGTCAGGGCTTCCCCCCAAAATCCCACCAGGCAGCCCCGGCTGGGCCTGGATCTCCCTCCCCAGGGACCCTGGGAGCTGCTGAGAGAGTGTCCCCAAAGGGTCAGAGGGGCCTGTGCCTGCTGCTTGGCACCCTGGCACCCTGGCACCACGGGATGGAGGGAGGGAGGGATGGATGGATGGATGAATGGATGGATGGAGGGATGGATGGATGGAGGGATAGATGGATGGATGGATGGATGGATGGATGGAGGGATGGAGGGATGGAGGGATGGAGGGATGGAGGGATGGATGGATGG
>JAYRCE010000134.1:4356041-4369255 GCA_036026295.1 Spinus olivaceus | reverse complement strand
CTCCAGGGGGCTGGGACAGCACTGCCACCCACCCCAAAATCCTAGAAACCAGCAAGGGGGAGAAATCAGCCAGAAATGGGGGGAGAAATACCCAAAAATGGGGGAGAAATCACCCAGAAAAGTGGGGAGAAATCACCCAGGAAAGGGGGGAGAAATCACCCAGAAAGGGGGGAGAAATCACCCAGAAAGGGGGGAGAAATCACTTCAGAAAGGGGGAGAAATTATCCCAGAAAAGGGGGAGAAATCATCCCAGAAAAGGGGGGAGAAATCAGCACAGAAAAGGGGGGAGAAATCATCCCAGAAAAGGGGGAGAAATCACCCCAGAAAAGAGGGGAAATCACCCAGAAAAGGGGAAGAAATCAGGACAGAAAGGGGGGAGATATCACCCCAGAGAGTGGGGAAAAATCACTTCAGAAAGTGGGGGAAAATCACCTCACATGTGGGGAAAAATCTTCCCAAAAGAGAGGAGAAATCACCCCAAAAAGTGGGGAGAAAACACCCAGAAAGGGGGGAGAAAACACCCAGAAAGGGGGGAGAAGCCACCCAGAAAGTGATGGGCAAAACCACCCAGAAAGTGGAAAGAAACCATCCTAAAAAGTGGGGAGAAACCACCCAGAAAGTGGAAATAAACCACCCAAAAGTGGCGATGCTCAACAGAACCAGCCCAGGAGCTCCAGGCACCCCCAAGCTCACGGTGCCACCTGCCACCAGCACAAGGTGACAGCGGCCACCCCCTGTCCCCGTCCCAGAGCCAGAGGCGCTCTCAGCACCGCCTCCCTCCCTCCCTCCCTCCCAGCCCCATGCTGCTGCAAGGATGTAATATTTATAAATACGCCATGTCCAGCCCCCAGCACCCAGCCCCAAGGCTCGGTGGAGGCAGAGCTCGTGTAACCAGGCCCCAGGAATAAATAAACAAATTGGGGACAGCCCCTGCCTTGCCCTCCCAAACCAGCCCTGGCCATGCCATGCCCCCCTGGCATCTCCTCCCGTGCCCACCCAGCGCCGCTCACCCGCTCCGGAGGGGTTGGTGCTGTGCCCTCCTTTGTGCCAGGCTCTGCCCGGAGCTTTTCCTGCTCCCTGAAGGTCAAACTGCTCCCCGGGGAGCCCCTGCTGCCAGCCCAGCCCCTGGCCTGGCACGGTGCCTCCTCTCCCGGGCACGTTGCTCCGGTTGGAGCCCTGCAGGAGCTCGGAGGTTTTTTTCCCACCCAGCCGGGATTTCTCCTTTGCCTGCCTAAAATGCTCAGCCAAACCTGCTGGCAGGCAGCTCCCTCCTCACCTGGCAGCAATCTGGCAGCAGGGTGTGCCAGGTGGGCACAGCCCACTCCTCATTTCCTCCAAAATATTCCCACCCCCTCTGAAATCCTGGGCAGGAGCCAGCTCTGCTGCCCTCGCTGGTCCCTGAGGCTCCAAGAACCCCTCCCTGGCCATCCCCACGCTGGGAATTTCAGGTTGATCCAGAATTTGCACCCGTTCAACCAAAAGAGGGGAGCTCAGGGTGTGGGGAGTTTGTCTGGAGCCAAAAGTGCTCCGAGGAAAGGTGACAAAGCCCCGGGGGCGATTCCTAGAAGAGGCTTTCAAGATAAGGTGGCACCACCTGTAGGGACATCGGGGACACCTTGAGCCCTCCCAGCCGGGTGATCCCACCCAGATCATCCCACGGTGCCCATCCCAACGCTCCTGCAGCACAGCCCTCCCCAAACCCCCCCGGACCTGCCCCATGGCCCCCAGGGATGGAGCATCCCCCATTCCCGGTTTTCTCAGCCTCCCAGGAAGGTGAGGAGCAGCACCCAGAGCTCATCCTGGAGGACGGGACTCCCCCATTCCTGGGAATTCCTGGGAATTCCACCTCAGGGGAGCCCTGATGTGCAGGCAAATCCGCAGGGAAAACCTGCTCCGAGCACCAGCCAGGTGCCAGGAGGAGGGGCAGGAATTTGGGAGGGATGAGGGAAGAGCCATGGGGGCTCTTCCCTGCCAGCGAGAGGAAAAAAAGACGAGCACAAAATCCCTGTGTGGTCAGGGAGAGATCCCCCCCTTTGACCCCCCAGGTGTCACAGAGCTGGTGACAAGGGCCACGGAGCCACCAGAGTGACCCCAGGTAGCTTGGAACAGCTCACGGAGGTGGTGCCACCACAGGGAGGTGACAGCACACCCGGCACCTCTGGGCACCCTCTGCTCTTTGATGGGGCTCCCTGGGGTCCTCCCGGGGTCCCCAACAGCAAACTGGGGTCTGGGAAGTTGTCACAGAGCTGCCACCCCCAGCACAGGACACTGCTGCTGGCCCCTGCCCGCTTCCTCTTTCTCTGGGATGTGGGATAACCCCGCACAGGGCACTGACAAAACAGCGCCCTTGGGGCAAGCCCAGCCCCTCTCAAACCACCCCAAAAAACTCCAGATGGGAGTTCCTGTCCCCACAGAGGGGACAGGGCTGTGGCAGCTCCATCCCTGAAAGGTGGGACAAACATCAAATTCAGGATGAGACCCCATCACACCAGACCCCCATCACCCCACAACACGAGGATGTTTTTACCCTCAGCCCTGTGGATTTTTGGAGGGGGACACCCCCCCAAAAACCCATTTCCCTGTTTTTTTGTGCTGCTCAGGCCACCCCACCCTGAGCCCTGGGAATGTCCCCCCCTTGCTCTGGTGACCCCCCACCCCCATCATCCCAAGGGGCTCTTCCCATTCCCCTTCCAGCACTTCCAGGAAAACAGGGCAGGGCAGGAGGGACCAGGAACACACAAATGCAGCGTGGAAAAAGCAATAAAATCTAAATCCCCTGGCTGGGCTCAGGGCTCCATCCCAAACACCCGGATGCTGGATGGCCCCATCCAGCAGCTCCACCCCGCCCTGCAGTTTGCAGTTTCCTACTGATAAGGGCGGGCAGATCCCTCGGAAAACACAAAACACGCGGGGCCGGCATCCCTCGGGAAGAGAACCCAGAATCCCTCAGGAAACCAACCCAGCATCCTTCGGAAAACACCTCCACGTGCTGCCCCTCCCCAAATCGGGCTGTTCCCCCCCAAACCCACCCCCATCCCGAATTCCCACCCTTCCCCAGCTGCCTTTTCCACCCTCCTGCAGCAGGTGAGCCGGGGCAGGCTGGGAGAAACCAGCCCCGTTCCCGGCTCGGGCCGGAGCAGCCGTGCATGAAGCCAAGCAAACATGGCAGGGAAGTAGAGAGAAGGGGGGGGAAAGAAAAAATAACCCCCCCAAAGCGTCCCTTCGCTGCCTGCCGGACTCTGTTATATAAAAAACACCAACTCCCCCCGTGCCCCAAGGGGGGGAACACGCCGGGATTCCTGGAAGCGTGCCCTGCTTTCCCCGGACTCGCACCGGTTTATTTATTTATCTTACACCAGCACAATAACCACCAGATTTTCTTCGTGTTTCTATTCTTTTTCTTTTTTTTTTTTTTTTTTTTCTGGGTTGGTTTTGTTGGTTTTTTGGTTTTTTTTAAGGAAATTTCCCCCATCATCTGACTGCCCCAAGCTCTGGGGGCTGCGTAATCCTTTCCTGCCTCGTAATTAATTCATGAATGTCATTAATTAATCCGTCCGGGGCAGCCCCCTCTATTCCCCCCCAGATTTCCCCAGGAGGGGGGGACACGCTGTGTGTCCTCTCGGTGACCCCCCTAAAAGCCGTGTGACACTTGGTATCCCAATTTTCCCATCTTTTCAGACCCCAAGGGGGGTCCCCACCTGGCGTCCCCCAAAGCGGGGGGTGCCGGGGACGCCCCGGGTGTCCCGGAGCATCCGTGCCTCAGTTTCCCCACGCGTGGAGCACCGTGTTCGGGGGGGTTCCCGATGGGAACGGCGACCCGGGCAGGTCCCCCCGAGCTGCCAGGGGGTCTCACAGCCCCCGGCACCGCCGGTTTTTGGGAGAGGGCACCGGGACGAGCTGCTGGAGCCCCCCAAAACCCCGCAGCAGCCGCGCTGGAACGTCCCGAGGGCCGCTCCCGTGGGCGAGGGAGACACGGAGGGGCAGGGGGGGGGGCGATTATTTACAGCAAAAGAAGGGGAAATAAAACAACTCCGAGATCAAAGCGCCCCGCGATGGCGCAGGACGGGGGGGAGCATCCCAACACCCCCCCAGCACCCCAACAAGGTGGGCTCCGAGCCGAGGGGGTCCCGCTGCGCGGCTGCCGAGCCCCCCTCCCACCCCCGGGACCCCCGGGACCCCCGGCCCCGCACTCACCCGTGGGGAACGGCGAGGAAACGAAGTGGTTCGGCTCCGCTCGGGTCTGCTCGGCCTCGCTCGGCTGCTCTCGGCACGGTTCGGTTCGAACCCTCGGCTCGGTTCGAACCCGTTCGGCTGCGCTCGGCTCGGTTCGGGTCTATTCGGGCTCACTCGGCTGCGCTCGGCCCAACTCGGCTCGGCTCCTCGGTTCTGCTCAGCTGAGTTCGGCCCCGCTCGGCTCGGTTCGGCTGCGCTCGGTTCGACTCCTCGGCTCAGTTCGGCTCCACTCGGTTCTGCTCGTCCCGGCTCGGTTCTGTCGGGCTCCTCCGCTCGGCTCGGCGCAGTCCGGCCCGGTTGGGCTCGGCTCGGCCCGGCTCGGCCCCGTGCCGAGGGAGGGCAGCAGCAGCGCCCGCCCGGCCCGGCGCGGCCCGTTCCGCTGCCCTCGCTGCGCTCCGCCGGCCCCGGGCACGCCGGGAGCTGCAGTCCGCGCCTGCCGGGACTTGTAGTCCCCGCCCGGCCACGGCGGGAGTTTGGGCTTGGCGCTTCCTGCCCTGAAACGGGGGGGCGTCCTCCCCAAAAATGTTTGTTTTCTCCTCCAAAGTGGCTGTTTCCACCCCAAAAACGGGTCGGGAGAGGAGGGACGGGGTGGGAGGTGAAGGCAGCGCTGTGTTGGGGTTGTGCAGTCCCATGAACCAGGATGGTGCATCCCTTTGGATTAGGAACACAGGGGGATCGTGGAGCTCCTTGCACCAGGATCCTAAATCCCTTTGGACCACGATCCTAAATCCCTTCGGACCATGATCCTGCATCCCTTTGGACCACGATCCTAAATCCTTTCGGACCACGATCCTGCATCCCTTTGGACCACGATCCTGCATCCCTTTGGACCACGATCCTGCATCCCTTTGGACCACGATCCTAAATCCCTTTTGGACCACGATCCTAAATCCCTTTGGACCACGATCCTACACCCCTTTGGGCCGCAATCCTAAATCCCTTCGGACCATGATCCTGCATCCCTTAGCACCAGGATCCTGCATCCCTTTGGGCTGGGATCACACGGGGCTCATGGAGCTCCTCGCACCAGGGTTTTACCCCTCCTTGCACCACGATCCTCCAGCTGTTTGTGGCCCTGGCCGGGGGGCGATGTCCCCACATCCACCCTGATGTCCCCACATCCACCCTGATGTCCCCACATCCACCCCGATGTCCCTCCTGACCCCCAGACCAAGCACGGACACCGATAAAAAGCCAAACGCCGCCGTTATCACCCAATTAAAGGATTTTTCTCCCGCCTTCAGCCCCAGCTTTCCGGAAAACAAAGGCACAGCCACACACGCCCCTTCCAGCAAGTGGAAATTCCTGCTGCTGGTGTTCTGGGAATGGGCAGGAGCGTCCCAGGTGCCCGCAGACCTGCTGGCAGCTTCCATCCAAACGTTTGGCCATGGAATGATGCTGGGAATCTTCAGAAGCTGGGGAAATCCCCACGAGGTTCCTGATGGCTCTGCCTTGGCCTGGGCAGGTCCTGCGGGGAGCAAAGGGGACAGCAAAGAGCAGAGGGACGTGGAAAAGCAGAGTCAGCCTTTGCTGGCCGCCACCACCCTGTTTCCAGCAGAAAATTCCCATTCCAGAGGGAGCAGGAGGAGGAAGAGGAGGAGGAGGAGGATGAGGAATGCCCTTCCCCGCCCAATCTCGGTCTCAGGGAGCTCAATATTTTCTCGTCTCAGCCTGTGTCAATATTTTGACTCAAAGCTCGGAGCACTTTGTGTCCTTCCCCCGGGAGGTGACAGAGCCGGGAACGCATCTGAGAGCGAGCTCCGGCGATAAAGAACTGCTAAAAACCTCAAAAACGACTCTGGATGAACTGCTAAAAACCTCAAAAACGACTCTGGGTGCTGGGAGAGAGCGGGGTCACCCATCCTCCCCCTGCCCGGGGTGTTCCCCATCCCCTCGGGCCACACCCTGCCATTCCCGGTATTCCAGTGCGGTTTTCCCAGGCTTTTTTCAGGGCTCAGGGGTCATTTGGGGGTCGTGACTCAGCTCTGGTGATAAAGAACTTCTGAGAAACTCTGGGAAACAGCGGGGTCACCCAACTTCCCCCTGCCCAAGGTGTTCCCCATCCCCTTGGGCCACACCTCCCCTCAATTCCCGGTATTCCAGTGCGGTTTTCCAGCCCCACTTCAGGCCTCTGGGGTCATTTGGGTGTCCTGACTCACCTCACAGCCTCAGGATTCCCCCTGGACACACCACAGGGCTTTGGCAGAGCTTTCCCAGCTGCAGCAGGGAGGCTCGGGAGCTTCCCCTCTGAGGTTTCCCAAGGGGTGGAGGTGGGGACTGCCCCTCCCTGGGGATTTATCCCAGCTCATCCCAGCACTTACCTTGCTGGAGCAGGGAATTGTGAGCCAGGGAACCCCTCAGGCTGCTCCCCACAAACCCAGGAGCTCAGAGACCGTTTGGGGTGGCATTTGGGGTTTATTTGTTACAGGATCCGTGGGCGCACAAATCCCAAGGGATGGGAAGGAGCAGAAATGTCCCTGGGAATGCTGTGGCACCCCTGAGCCAGGATAAGGGCTGGAATTTGCTTCCTCTAGGCCGAGAGGGCGAAGCCCACGCGGCTGTTGGCCATGTCGAAGATGGTGTAATATTCCTTCAGGAAAACGTTTCCCAGGATCCAGAGGGGCTGCCCGTCCTGGGAGGGCAGGTAGGTGGCCTCGATGGCCAGGGTGCAGTAGCCATTGCTCTGGAGGGGGGGAAAACGGGGGGTCAGCACCTCCAGCAGCACAGGGGGAGCAGCGCTGCTGGCCACGGAGCTACGGGCTCTTCCCGGGGCCTTGGGAATGCTCAGGATGTTCCTGGTGCCTTGGGAATTCTCAGGATGTTCCTGGTGCCCCAGGAATTCTCGGGATGTTCCCAGTGCCTCAGGAATTCTCAGGAACTCTCAGAATGTTCCTGGTACCCAAGGAACCCTCAGGAACTCTCGGGATGTTCCCAGTGCCTCAGGAACCCTGGGGAGCCCTCAGGATGTTCCCAGTACCCGTGGAGCCCTGTGGAATTCTCAGGAACTCTCAGGATGTTCCTGGTGCCTCAGGAACTCTCAGGAACCCTTGGGATGTCTCCAGTATCTGGGGAACCCTGGGGAACCCTTGGGATGTTCCCAGTACCCGTGGAGCCCTGTGGAATTCTCAGGAACTCTCAGGATGTTCCCAGTGCCTCAGGAACCCTGGGGAACCCTCAGGATGTTCCCGGTACCTGTGGAACCCTGGGGAATTCTCAGGAACCCTGGGGATGTTCCTGGTACCCAGGGAACTCTTGGAACCCTCAGGATCTTCCCAGTGCCTCAGGAACCCTGGGGAGCCCTCAGGATGTCCCCAGTACCCGTGGAGCCCTGGGGAATTCCCAGAAACTCTCTGGATGTTCCCAGTGCCTCAGGAACCCTGGGGATGTCCCCAGTACCCGTGGAGCCCTGTGGAATTCTCATGAACCCTCAGGATGTTCCCGGTGCCTCAGGAACCCTGGGAGCCCTGGGGATGTTCCCGGTACTGAGGGAACCCTGGGAGCCCTGGGGATGTCCCCGGTGCCTCAGGAGCCCTGGGAGCCCTGGGGATGTCCCTGGTGCCTCAGGAGCCCTGGGAGCCCTGGGGATGTCCCCGGTGCCCGCGGAGCCCTGGGGAATTCTCAGGAGCCCTGGGGATGTCCCCGGTGCCCGCGGAGCCTGGTGGGATGCGGGTGTGGATCCCAGACGTACGTTCAGGACGTAGGCGGACGGGGAGAGCGCCAGCCGAGCGCCGCCGATGCCGAAGGTGAGGGAGGGCATGCTCTGGGTGTCACTGCAGTCCACTGCGTACTGACGGGACAGGGACATGGCCTCAGGGGACACGGTGGGGGGGACAAAGGCCCCGCCCCTGGCAGCGCCACACCGCGGGATCACGGAGAGGTTTGGGTGGGAAGGGGATTTAAATCACCCAGTGCCACCCCTGCCATGGCAGGGACAGCTCCCACTGCCCCGGGGTGCTGCAGCCTGGCCTGGGACACTGCCAGGGCTCCAGGGACAGCCACAGCTGCTCTGGGAATTCCAGCCCAATATTTCTTCCCAAAATCTCATCTAAACCTGCCCATGGAATTCTGGAATGGTTTGGGTTGGAGGCATCTCAAAGTCCATCCAGTCCCACCATGGCTCCCACACCTCCCACTGCCCCAGGGTGCTCAAGCCTGGCCTGGGACACTGCCAGGGGTGGCACAGCCACAGCTGCTCTGGGACATCCACCCCAACCCCTCCCCACCCTCACAGGGAGCAATTCCTTCCCTGAATCAACCCTGAATTTCCTCCCTTTCAATCTGAACCCATTGCCCCTTGTCCTGTCACTCCAGGCCCTTGTCCCAAGTCCCTCTCTGGCTTCCCTGCAGCCCCTTCTGAACCTGGAATGGGATGTGAGGTTTCCACACAAAACCTCTTCCCCAGGTTGAGCATCCTGGTGTCCCCTGAGCATCCCCAGCTTTCTCAGCCTGATGTCACCCCTGCAGTCCCTTTTCCTGCAGGTGCGCCCTGAGTTTTGTGGGACCTGGTGGAGCCCAGAGCTCTGACTCCCGTGCAGGCCCCCCCAAACCCCCACACTCACCCCATAGCTGGTCTCCTGGGCTCCCAGGGCCTCCAGGATGCTCTCTAGGTACTGCTGGGGCACGGTCAGCAGGAATGTCCCCGTGTCCACGATGGCCTGGCAGCCCTGGCTGCACCAGCTGGTCACTGACTGCCCGGTGGCAACCCTGGGAGGACAGCAGGGACAAGGACGTGGCTTTGGGCACCCCTAAAGGCAAAGCAGGGAGCCTGGAGCCCTGCAAAGCAGCAGCTGAACCGGGGGGTGATGGCCAGAGGTGCAAACACCACTCACTCCTCCAGTGCCACCTGCCAGTAGAGCCTCTGTGTCACCGGTGCCCAGGTGATGTCCCCCTGGAAGAGCTGAGGGTCCACGCCCCCCAGGATGAGCTCTCCCCCGAACTCGAAGGTGGGCTGGCTGTGGGAAAACAGAGCCCAGCAGCAGAGATCAGGAGAGCCTGGGGTGAGAGGGGGGAATCCCCGAGGGACCCTCAGGGGGCAGCTTGATGGGAGGGATGGGGACAGCAGGACATGAGAGCAGGAGACACCAAGATGTGAGGGCAGGGGACAGCAGGATGTGCAGGGGACAGCAGGGTGTGAGGGCAGGGGACAGCAGGGTGTGCAGGGGACAGCAGGGTGTGAGGGCAGGGGACAGCAGGGTGTGCAGGGGACAGCAGGGTGTGAGGGCAGGGAACAGCAGGATGTAAGGGCAGGGAGAAGACACCAGGATGTGAAGGTAGGGGACACCAGGATGTGAGGACAGGTAGGGGACACCAGGACATGCAGGGGACACAAGGACATGCAGACAGTGGACACCAGGATGTGAAGGAAGGGGACACCAAGATGTGAGGGCAGGGGACACCAGGATGTGCAGATAGGGGACACCAGGATGTGAAGGAAGGGGACACCAAGATGTGAGGGCAGGGGACACCAAGATGTGAGGGCAGGGGACAGCAGGACGTGCAGACAGGGGACACCAGGATGTGAAGGTAAGGGACACCAGGATGTGAGGGCAGGGGACACCAGAACTTGCAGATAGGGGACAGCAGGACATGAGGGATGGGGACACCAGGATGTGCAGACAGTGGACACCAGGATGTGAGGGCAGGGGACACTAGGATGTGAAGGTAAGGAACACCACAACATGCAGGGGACACCAGGACATGCAGGGGACACAAGGATGTGCAGACAGGGGACACCAGGACATGCAGGGCACACCAAGACATGCAGAGGACACCAGGACATGCAGACAGGGCACACCAGGACACGCAGAGGACACAAGGATGTGCAGACAGGGGACACCAGGACATGCAGGGGACACCAGGACATGCAGACAGGGCACACCAGGACATGCAGAGCGCCCTGAGGGGCTCTCACCGTGAGAAGTGGAAGCTGAAGACGGGCTCAGCCAGCTGGTTCTGCTCCAGCATGCCCCCCAGGGCCGTGGCCGTGCCCCCCATGGCCAGCGAGGGGAAGGCCATGCCCAGGATGCCATCGAAGGCTGCGAAGTAGAACGGCTGCGTGGGCTCGGCCTGGCTCAGCCCCAGCTCCTGCTCGGTCACTGTGATGCTCTGGATCTGCAGGGAAGGGGGGCTGCTGCTCCAGAGGTGCCAACAGCACCAGGCAGAGGGGAAAATTGGGAAAAACCCCCAGGATTTGGGTTAAAATCCAGCCAGAGCTCAGCTGGTGACCGAGGGTGGCAGAAAACACTTTTTATCCGTTTTGCCAGGGTTTGTGCAAGTCCAAGCCAGGACAGATCAGCCCTCAGGCTGCTCCTGGTGGGGACACCCACCAGGACACAGCGGGGGTGGCACGGGGGACACAGGGGACACTCACCCTGAGTGTGTCGGAGCCCAGCACGAGGGTGACAGAGCCACTGCCGTAGGACACGTTGTAGGACTGGCCCCTGGGGGTGAAGGTGGCCGAGGCACTGGGCTGGAATTTGGCGTGGTTGACTGGGGAGGGAGAAGAGGGAAAGCCCTGGGCATGGGCTGCACTGGGATGTGACTGCTGGGTGTTCCATTGGGATAATCCCCAGGGATCAACTTCTGTTCTGCAGTGGGATGTCACTGCTGGGTGCTCCATCAGTGGGATTTCACTGCTGGAAATGCCACTGGGATAATCCCCAAGGAGCAGGTCCTGTTCTGCAGTGGGATGTCACTGCTGGATGTTCCATCAGTGATTTCACTGCTGGATGCTCCCAGGGATAATTCCCATGTGCTGGGGATGGGGACAGGGAGCACCCAGAAGATTGCTGGGATGGCCATGGAGCACAGCTGAGACTCCTGGAATGATCAGGGAGCACCCAGAAGATTCCTGGGATAGCCATGGAGCACCTCTGAGATTATTGGGATGGCCATGGAGCACCCAGAAGATTCCTGGGATGATCAGGGAGCACCCCTGAAATTCCTGGGATGGCCAGAGTGCACCCCTGAGATTCCTGGGATGGCCAGGGAGCACCCAGAAGATTCCTGGGATGGCCAGGGAGCACCCAGTAGATTCCTGGGATGGCCATGGAGCACCCCTGAGATTCCTGGCATGGCTGTGAGGATTCCAGGGCTCTGAGCTTCCCAAGGAAGACACCAGCAACCCCAGATCAGCACCCCAGCGTCATTTTTTTGGCACTGTGATGTCCCCAAGGTGACAGGGGAAGGACATGGAAGAACAGAGACAAGGACCTGTGGCACCCAAACCCGTCCTGGGGTGCTCAGAGCCTCGAGCCCCGCAGTGCTGGGATGATTGGTACTAATTAGTGAGTGCTAATTACTCCTAGGAGCAGGAATGGCTCTGCCCATCCGGGGCTACTCACAGCAAGCAGGACTCTGGCAGTCCGTGGAGGGCACCCACAGGTTGGAGGAGCCAGTGTCAAAAAGCACCAGGAACTTTTGGGGCGGCTCCCCGATGCTGATCTCCCCAAAGTAGGAGGACTGGGGGAAAAAAAGGGAATTTTCATTGGCCACGGGCTCAGGGACAGACCAGGATCCCTCCTGGCATCCCCCAGCCCGGCAGGAGCAGGCTGAGCTCTCACCCTGTCTCTACTCCCCTCAAAAAAATAAAATATTAAATAATTATTGTGGGTTTGTTTCATACAGAAAAGCCTGGCTCTTTGTGGCTGGGGGTAAACTTCCTTGGGGTTCAAAACAGAAGCTGAAAGAGTGGGGAAAAAAGCAATTTAAGAGTGGGGAAAAAAGCAATTTAAGAGTGGGGAAAAAAGCGATTTAAAGGTGGGGAGAAAGCAATTTAAAAGTGGGGAGAAAAGCAATTTAAAGGTGGGGAGAAAAGCAATTTAAAGGTGGGGAGAAAAGCGATTTAATAGTGGGCAAAAAAGCAATTTAAGAGTGGGGGAAAACAACTTAAGGGTGGGGGGAAAAGCAATTTAAGGATGGGCAAAAAAGCAATTTAAGGGTGGGCAAAAAAGCAATTTAAGGGTAGGGAAAAAAGCAATTTAAGGGTAGGGAAAAAAGCAATTTAAGGGTGGGCAAAAAAGCAGTTTCTCACTGCTGGAGGCTCAGGGGTGTCCAGATTGCTGTGGCAGCTGGGAGGGAGGAAGGACAGGCAGGAGGGCACTCACATCCAGGTGGTTGGTTATGGGCTCCCTCACCACAGAGCCCTGGCTGGGCTGGTATTTCTTCACTGGATCGTATTTGATGTGCTTCAGGAAATCATCCAGCACCCCAGCTGCCCTCATCCTGTCCCGGATGGACAGGCCTTTCCTCAGACTGATCCTGCACAGACAGAGACAGAACGCAGCAGGAAAGAAGAAAATGTCAGCGTTTCCAAAGGCTCGGTGCTCTGGGCTCATCTGAGACATGACAGGAGCTCTGCAGGTCCTCAGGAACTGCTCTCCACATCCCAGGAACTGCTCTCCATGCCCAGGAACTGCTCTCCATGCCCAGCATCTCTCCATCCTCCAGGATCTCTCCATGCTCTCCCAGGATCTTTCCCCATCCCAGGATCTCTCCATCCCCAGGATCTCTCCATGCCCTCCCAGGATCTCTCCCCATCCCAGGATCTCTCCCCATCCCAGGATCTCTCCATCCCCAGAATCTCTCACCATCCCAGGATCTCTCTCCATCCCCAGGATCTCTCCATCCCAGGATCTCTCTCCATCCCAGGATCTCTCTCCATCCCCAGGATCTCTCCATCCCCAGGATCTCTCCCCATCTCCAGGATCTCTCCAGGCTCTCCCAGGATCTCTCCATCCCCAGGATCTCTCTCCATCCCCAGGATCTGCTCTTCCCATCCCAGGATCTCTCTCCCCATCCCAGGATCTCTCCCCATCCCAGGATCTCTCCATGCTCTCCCAGGATCTCTCCCCATCCCAGGATCTCTCCATCCCCAGGATCTCTCCCCATCCCCAGGATCTCTCCCCATCCCCAGGATCTCTCACCCTCCCAGGATCTCTCCCCTTCCCAGGATCTCTCCCCTTCCCAGGATCTCTCCCCCT
>JAYRCE010000134.1:4338565-4354122 GCA_036026295.1 Spinus olivaceus | reverse complement strand
TCTCAGCATGGTTTAGGGCTCCCAGCAGGACTTAGGGCTCCCAGCAGGACTTAGGGCTCCCAGCAGGATTTAGGGTTCCCAGCAGGGTTTAGGGCTCCCAGCAGCAGAGATCTGGTGATCCTGCAGGGGCTGTGCCCTGGGTTTCCCTCGGGTCAGGCTCTGGGCATTCCCTCTGCTTTGCTTTCAGTTTCTCTTCTGTGTTGGCTCGGTGGCCCAGCTCCAGCTCAGGGAATTCCAGCAGGAGATCTCCCGGGATTCTGCAGTGGCTGAGCCCAGCACCCCTGGAAGCTGCAGCAAGGGAGGTTCTGGGGAGACCTCACGGCCCCTTCCAGGACCTGGAGGGGCTGCAAGGAGCTGGAGAGGGGCTGGAGAGGGGCTGCTCACCAGGAACTGGAGTGAGGCACAAGGGGAAGGGCTTCAGGCTGAAAGAGAGGAAATTCAGGTTGGGAATTAGGAAGGAATTCTTCCCTGTCAGGGTGGGGAGGGGCTGGTGGAATTCCCAGGGAAGCTGTGGCTGCCCCTGGAATTGTCCCAGGCCAGGTTGGATGGGGCTTGGAACAATCTGAGACAGTGGGAGGGGTCCCTGCCCATGGCAGGGGTGGGATGAGATGATTTTTAAGTTTCTTCCAACCCAAACCAGGCTGGGACTCTCTGCCCCCGGAGCAGCTGTGTTTATGAACCCACACAAGCACTGGGAGCCTTCACCAGCTGCTTTTAGAGTTTTGTTTCCAAAACAGAGGTCACAGCACACAGGAACAGTTTCCATCACATCAAAATAAAGATTCCTCTTTTTCCTGTGAGCAAAAGGTGGGTAAATAAACTGTAAATGCATGGCTGGGCTCCAGGTCAGACATTTAAACCCCCAAACCAGGTGAGGATCAGCCACTTCTTGATGATCAAAACCTAAAGGGGGCCCTAAGGGAGCTGGAGAGGGATTTTGGACAAGGGGATGGAGAGACAGGACAAGGGAAATGGCTTCAAACTGGCAGAGGGGAAGCAGCACCAGGAGTTGTCTTGTGAAGGGTCACCAGCAGGGACAGGCACCCCATTCCATCCATCCATCCTGCTCCATTCCACACCTCCAGGCAAACCAGCAGGGACAGGCACCCCATTCCTTTTATTCTGTTCAGTTCCACACCTCCAGGCAAACCAGCAGGGACAGGCACCCCACTCCATCCATCCTGTTCAGTTCCACACCTCAGGGCAATCCAGCAGGGACAGGCACCCCATTCCATTTATTCTGTTCAGTTCCACAGCTCAGGGCAATCCAGCAGGGACAGGCACCCCATTCCATCCATCCTGCTCAGTTCCACACCTCCAGGCAAGCCAGGAGCCCTCCCCAGGTGACAGAGCTGTCCCTCAGAGAGGCACAGCCTGGATTTCCCTGGGAATGACCCCAAGGAATGATTGCACAGCAAGCCCTGCCTCAGAGCAGCCCCCAGAGCACCTCTGCTCCTCTGCCACTTCAGAAATGTTCAGAAGGCACCAGCACAGGTGACAGTGACAGGAGGAGCTTGAGGTGACACTGAAGCACCTGGGGGTTTCAGCTGGAAAAATCCCATTCGCTCAGGGAAGGAAAACAAATTAAATCCCATTTTACCAGGAGCCTTTTCCATCCCCTGGCCTGTAATTGCCAACTTCAAAGCTGCCAGGGCTCTCAGTAATGAACTCACCTCCAGCAGCAGGAGCCCAAACCTGCTCTGCTGCCTCTGAGCAGCACTTCCAGACCAGCCAAGTTTGGGGAAAAGACAGAATTCCCAGAAAGGCTGAGGGCAGCCTTCCCAGGGGCTGGGATTAGGAAATGGGCTCGTTAACAATCCTTCATTAATGATCCTCCACTTGAGCAGCGTCACACAGAGAGACAATGAGAAAACAGAGAGCTGGAAATGCCACCCCTGGTTTGGTTCTGCTGCCAGTAAAAAGCACAGCTGAGGTAAGAAAAACAAGAATTCCTCAGAAATAGCAAACACATTTGGGTCTCTGCAGAAATAATGATCCTCTAATGATCCTTCACCACCTCCCCTTTCAGAGGCACAGCTCACAGATTCCAGCCTCCTTCCCTGAAGGAAAAGCAGGCACTGAAATGGGTAAGAAGGGAAAAAACCCTCCCAGAGGAGCCCATGGAGCACTGGGAGAAGCTCTGCTCCTGTCAAAGGGTTCTTGGGAAGGGGAAGAGGGGGAAGATCTGTCTGTGCATTCACCAGGGGGGAAACAGCAGGGGGAGAAATCGGATGGATTAACTCAGACTCAAACAAGAACCACCTACAAATGTCAGGCAGTGACATTCCCTCTGCTCAGCCCATGGCTGCTCACCAGACATTTCACAGAGCAGAGCAAGGCACAATTCTCCCCAAGAATATTTCTGGGTTTCACATTCCCTGAAGCTCAGAGAAAGGAAAAGCAATTCTTATCCTTTGCTGTGCCTGTGTTTGTGCCACAGCAGAATGCAATGTGGGGATTATTAACCCACAGTGATGGGGTTTGGCTCCTTGGGGCCAGGGGTGCAGCCCCACATTTCTCTTCACAGAGCAGAGCAAGGCACAATTCTCCCCAAGAATATTTCTGGGTTTCACATTCCCTGAAGCTCAGAGAAAGGAAAAACAATTCTTATCCTTTGCTGTGTTTGTGCAAAAATAGAATTGGAGATTGTTCACCCACAGTGATGGGGTTTGGCTCCTTGGGGCCAGGGGTGTGTGTGTGTGTCAGCAGGGTCAGGACAGTCACCAGATTCTGTGCAGAGCTGAGTGCTTGGCAGATTCAGTTTAGATGTATATAATATAGAATAATATAGTATAATAAAGTCATTAATTAGCCTTCTGATATCAGTTCATCCTCCTCATCATTCACAGAGAAATTCACCTTCACAGAGCAGAGCAAGGCACAATTCTCCCCAAGAATGTTTCCGGGTTTCACATTCCCTGAAGCTCAGAGAAAGGAAAAACAATTCTTATCCTTTGCTGTGTTTGTGCAAAAGTAGAATTGGAGATTGTTCACCCACAGTGATCGGGTTTGGCTCCTTGGCTGTCAGGGCCAGCAGAGGCTCCAGAGGGAATTGTGCTGTCCCACAGGGTGACACTGACAGCTTAGAAACTCTTTATTTAAATACTTTATTTAAAGCTTAACGCAGTTAACTTTTATATATTTATATATATATTTTTATATATATATATATAGAGATAGATAGATATAAACAATTTCTTCTCTCACTTCCCTAAATGAAAGCTGGATTTAGGGGGATACATTACTTGGGGTGGGACTTGTTTGTTTTGTTTTTTTTTTTTTTTCCTTCAAATAAAGTCATTTGTTATACATATAAAAATATATTACTTGGGTCTCCTTTCAGTTACAGGTGACACAAGGGACAGATGGAAGAATGGAAGACGAGCACAAGGACTTCCAAAACAAAAAGGAAAACCAGTGGATTGAAGCATGGGGCACACCTGGAATTTATAGTGCAACAGCAAGCCAAGAACTCCACGTTCTGCGACACAAACATGGCACCACTCGGACTGGGGACACGTGGCCTTGCTCCCAACAGGGTCACGGCTCAACAGGACATGACAGCACCAAAAACCAAAAAAAAGGCTGAACTTCCAAGCCCTGGAACTCGAGCTGCTGGCCTGTGGAGCTGGGGGATGGGGCTTCTTCCTCTTCCAGGGGATTTAACAGCGGGAAACATCCAGGGACAAGGGGGACACAAGGCTTGGCACTGCAGCCAGCTCCTGTCCCGGGAGGAACACGGGCACAGCCAGCAGGGAGGTGGGGATCCAGAGCACCCCAGGGCATCCCAGGGCATCTCAGAGGATCCCAGAGCACCCCAGGGCATCCCAGAGCATCCCAGAGGATCCCAGAGGATCCCAGGGCATCCCAGAGCATCCCAGGGCATCCCAGAGGATCCCAGAGCACCCCAGGGCATCCCAGAGGATCCCAGAGCACCCCAGAGAATCCAAGGGCACCTCAGAGAATCCCAGAGCACCCCAGAGAATCCCAGAGCACCTCAGAGCATCCCAGAGCACCCCAGAGAATCCCAGAGGATCCCAGAAAATCCCAGAGGATCTCAGGGCATTCCAGAGCATTCCAGAGGATCCCAGAGCACCTAAGAGGATCCCAGAGCACTGCTCTCCATCGGGACAGGCACAGAAATCCAGGGAAAGGCCGAGGTGCCCCGTGTCCCACAGGGAGGGACGAAGGGACATCCCAGGGCGGCTCAGCGCCACCCCGGCATCGAGACAAAAACCCACAGCAAAAGGCCACGAACGCAGCCGGAATTTGAGCCCTTCCAGGTCCACAGCTGAGAGAACAAACTGCACATTTCACTCCTGACACGGAGCTGAGCTGCTCCCAGCCCCAGCCAGGCACGGGGGCGCACCAAGGGCTTTGATGGCGCTCCAAGCTCGGCTGCCCGGCGGCTCCGCTCCCACTCCCACGGCTCCCATTCCATTTCCCACCCACCCCACGACGCCTAGCCCCCAGCTCACTCACTCTTCATTCCCAGCCTCTCCTCTCCACAGTGGTTTTTCCCCGGTTGGTGGCTCAGCAAAGCCACCAAGCTCTTTGGGGACCTGTCCCCCCCACCCCGGGCAGGAGCGAGCCCCGGCGAGCGCAGGTCGCAGGCTGGCACCAGTTTGGCAACGAACTGGGATGCAAAGGAGCAGTTCATAAATATAAAATAAATAAATAAATAAACCCACAGCACTTCTCAGCGGCTGCCAAATAGAACCCTCGTTAAAAAAAAAGAACAAAGCAGGGTATGGCACGAGTGAAGTTTTCTAGACCAAGCTTCCAATCTCCCTCATGGTTGTGGCCTTTCCCTCCTCTTTTAAAGCAGGGGAGGGAATTTAAGGATTTAGGCAATCAGGTTTCTGTGATCACAGTGTGTGCCCATGGCTCTGTGTCCTCCTGGTTTCATTGCAGCTGCCCAATTGAAATTGGATCTGAGACAGGGACAGAAGGATAAAAAGCTTCAGGAACAAACAGTGAGCTGAGGGGGGAAAGGCCACGGCGTGAGCTCCGTCATCTCCAGGCACCACAATCAAACCCCAGCTCTGGAGTGGCCTCACCACAGAGCTCTCCTGGAGGTGAAATCCCTCCCGGAGGTAAATGTCACCTCTCCTGGAGGTGTGAAATCCACGGGTGTGGAGGTGTGAATTGCAGAGAGCTCCTGAAGCAGCTCAGTTTTGGCAGCACTGCCCCAGGCCCTGCCCAGCCCCCGGCTCTGCCCTGCCCCACCCCAGGCCGCGCCACCTCCCTCCCTCCCTCCCTCCCGCCCGGAATTCCACCCTCAGAATCACCAAACATCCCACAAGGCTTGAAAAACGAGCAACACAGAGAGGAGAGGACAGACAGACAGACAGACAGACGAGCCTCAACAGCAGCAGCAGCTGCAGGAGCCACGCCGGGCCCCAGGGGGATGGCAAACGGGGAAGGCAACGGCGAGAAGGAGCCACACTCAGGGGGGACAGGACACAGCGAGGGCCAGGGACCGAAGCCACGACACGGGGCTGGCACTTGGGGCCCTCAGAGGGGCAGGTCAGTGCTGTTGTGCCGAGTTTTCCTCGAGGTGCCATCGTCCCTGGGCAGGGCCCGCTGCAGGCTGGACATGGCCGCCGTCTTCTTGAGGTCGATGACGGCGTAGGAGTCGGTGCGGCGGGCCCCGGGGCTGGCGGGGGCTGCCACCCTGGGCTCCTGCTGTCCCTTGCAGGCCTCGGGCTCCAGCTCCACCTGGATGTAGTTGAGCTGCCGTGGAGGCTCCGGGCAGGGCCGGGGGAAGTCGAAACTGAAGACGTTGGGCAGGCGGCTGCGCCGGGGCCTGGGTAGGAAAGCGCGGCGCGGCTCCGAGCCCGCCGGGTTCTGCAGGGGCTCCTCCTCGCCAGCCTCGGAGAAGCCATTTGGGGACGGCGTGGGTGCCGTGGCGGCGTCCTCGTCCCCGCGCTGGGCCGGCTGCAGCTCCCACACCGGCGGCAGCACCGGCAGGTTCTCATAGTGCAGCAGCGCCGAGCGGCGCTGGGAGCAGCTCCCGTCCTCCGGGGACGCCTTGGAGCGAGCGGCCCGGCACAGGGACGAGGAGCTGGGGGCCACCAGCCCGTTGAGGTTCTCGTAGACACACTGTGGGGAGGGACAGCCCTGCTGGCACTCGTTGTTGTTGTTGTTGGGGGGGCAGAGGTGAGGCCGGCATTGCCGGGGCTGCCGGCACAGCCGGCGGTAGCCGGAGGTTGGAGCCAGCACGAATTTCACCTCCCCTGGCTGCAGGAAGACCTGGGGGTTTCGGTCTTCCAGGGAGCAGCTGTGGTTCCTAGGGGGGAAAGGAGGGTGGGCTTCAGGCAAGGAGTGCAAACGGTGCCGGCCCCTCGGCTCCGGCTCCCCGGTGTTGACGTAGGTGTGGGACTGCAAGGAGAGAAGCAGAGGGACAGTGAAAGGAGGAGACAGCACAGACCGGAGCAAAGCAGCTGAGAAACCACCAGGAGAGGGGAACTGGTCGGTGCGTGAGGAGGAGAGAGGATTCTGGAAGTTGGGAAGGTTTTGGGAGGGCAAATGTAGAAGTTGGTTTGGGTTTTGTGGGCTGGGAGAGAGATGATGGGTGCAGCTGCAGATCCACACTGCGTGTCCTCATGGATGGACAGCTGCAGGAATTTCCTCATGGAATGGGTGGTCAGGCTTGGGAAGGGGCTGCCCAGGCAGGTTTGGAGTGCCCATCCCTGCAGGTGTCACCTGGATGTGACACTCAGTGCCCAGGTGGGGATGGGGCACAGGTTGGATTTAATCTTTTCCCAGTGACTCTGGGGTTCTGTGTCATGCTCGATGCACATCTCACAAACTGTGTCCTCCAGTGGCTCACAGGTGACCCCACAACCCTCACACCTGCCCAGGCCTCCCTGGGGGTGCCTCAGACCAGCTGGGTTTTGTAGGAAAAACCAAAAAATTCCACAACTGCCAGCAAAGAGCTGAACCTCCAACCCAAACCCAGCAAAGGTCTGAATTTAGGGCTTGTGTGACAGCTGGCAGGTCACTGCCACCCAAATACCAGTGGCTTGAGGATAGAACTCAGGTTTTTTTGACAGAACACCAGTTCTAGTGAAGTATCAAAGAGCAGGAGCCTCCAGGAGCAAAAATGAAGCAAAGGGAATAAAAAGAGTGACAAGGTGTGAGCTTTGAGTGAGGGAAACCCAGAATGGCACCCAGCAGAGTTTAGGATGGGTTTACCTGCTCCTCAGGGCCCAGGAGGGGGTGGGTAGAGTCTTCCCCCACAGAGGAATGTCTCAGGCTGCTCCCTGAGGGGTGCTGGGCTGCAGAGTAGGACAGGGATTCTCCAGGGAAGCTGTGAAATCCATTGGGAAGTCCAGTGTAGCCCAGACCTGGGAGGGAATCGAGGCAGAGGAGCGTTAAATTGGTACAAAATAGAATTATTACATTTTAAGAGTGAGCTGGGCTCTTGTGGACACCCTGGAAGGTAAAACCAGCCTGTCCAGGGGCCACCCCAGAGCTGGAGCACACACACAAGGGCCAGGCCCTCCTTTAAATCTCAGGAACTCCTCGTGGAGACAGGAACTCAATGCTCCAGCAGAGCCACAGCTGGCACTGCAGGAGGGCTGCAGCCACCATGGGATGGCACTGCTGCCACCTCCCAGACCCACAGGGTGACAGCTCCTGCTCTGACTCTGTCAGGGCTGCTTTGTCTTATTGCATTTTTATTTTATTTTTTCCCTCATAAAGACCTGTCATTCCTCTCCCCTACCTCCCCCTGAGAACCCCTTAATTTCAAAATTAAAACAATCAGCAGGGAGGGGGGTTCACATTCTCCATTTCAAGGCAGGTTCCTGCCTTCCTCAGCAGACTTTCCCAGCCAAGAGCCAGCCCAGCCCCGTGTCCCCTGTGCTGTCCCCTTACTGGTGGGGCCCTGGGGGCTGTGGGCCAGCTCCCTCTCCTGGGGGTGGCTGTTCCTGGTGATCACCACGGGCTCCTCCACCACGTTGATGCTGTTGCACTGCATCAGGTCCTGCAGCAGGTTGAAGATCTCCTCTGCTCTGGAGCACTTGAAGGCAAAAATCCCTGCCAGGGACAGAGAGGAGGGTGAGAACAGCAAGGAAGAGATCCTGCTTTAAAAATAAGTGTTATTTCCATTTTTAATGCATTCTGGTTTATTCTGCTGTTGTTTAACACCATCAAGAAACAACCAAGAGCCCTGTGGATTATTCAGGAAATAACAGCAGGAATAATGGAATGGGTTTGGGTTGGGAGAGACCTTAAGGATCATCCAGCTCCACTCCCAACCTGCCACAAGCCCAGGCTGCCTTTAAACCCCCTCAGGGCTGCCTTTAAACCCCACACAGGTGTGGGGGGCCAGGTGAACTGCTCCCCTCTCCTACTGAACCCCCCCGGCACCCCCTCCATCCTTTTCCAGGGGAAAATCCAGGCAGTGACTCCTCCAAGCTGGGCTGGGCCCTGTGCACAGCAGGGAGGGATGGAAAAGTCACGTTTTTAAAAATCTCTGGGATTGAAGAGTCTGTCCCCAAAGGAGCAGCCCAGGCCAGGAGCCAATCCCAGGCTGGCACACACACACACACAGCACAGCCATGGCAACAGGAGCAGCCTGGCAACAAGGGCTGCTCCCAAAGATCCTCATTTTCCACCAAAAAAACCCAGCTGGATCTGCCTTGCATCAGGTGGGGAGCAAGGAGGGCTCCAGGTAAAATTAATCAGCAGGATAAAATCCTGCAAGGGAGGGAGAAAATTGAACAAAACACATCACCCCTCTCATTTCTGCCTGGTAAAAACTCTGCAGGATGTGAGAGCTCTGCTTCCTCCCCTCTGCCTGGACCTGAACAGAACCAAACCACGCAGAGGGCAGAACTTTTATCCCTGGATTAAATCTGCACCACTGATCCTCACCCTTCAAAAGGCAAAAAAAACAAAAAAAAACCAAAAAAAACCCAAAAAACAAAGGACAAATTCCTTGGTGGGAGAGGAAAACCCCACTGAAATAAACATGAAAGAGCAGCAGATGCCAGTGCAGACTCACACAGACCCTGAGCCCTTTTGGAGTTTACAAACACATCAACAGAATGAGGAAACAACTTCTTCTTTTCTCCCAGGGGATGCAGATGCCAAGGAAATGTTCAGCTCTTTTAAAAAGCAACAGAGCCAGACTGGTGAAGGAAGCAAGAGGCACCAGTGTAAAACTGCAATTCCTCTATTCCCAGACCATTCCCAGGGCTGCTGTGACTTGGCATCAGCTCCTGGGTGAGTCACTTCCCTCTCCGTGCTCACAGCATCAGGGAAACGTGGTGGGAAACCTTCTCCTCTGTCACAAAGTCCCAAAATCAGAGCTCTGAGCAGAGCAAGCTGGGAGGATGGGACTGCAGAACCTGCAGCTGGGATTGGACAATTAACCCCAGGATGGAAATGCACCAAAACTTATAAAAGTGTGAAAACTCGTGGAGCCATGGCCAGGCTCTTGTACTGCCCAAGGTGTATCCTTGAAGATTCCCCTTGGGCAGGCAGGACAGGGGACAAGGTGAGGGGACAGGGACAGCCCTTTCCCAGCAGCTCTGTCACTATATTTTAATAAACAGGGGTCACTGTCACTATATTTTAATAAATCCCTATTTTATTCCTTGAACTCTGTCTAGTCTCTGTTCCAGGTAGCCTCTCTAGGCAGCAAGGGGAGAGAAGTCTCAGCATTGCTGTCCCCAGGGAACCCCTCAGACACTGACCCTGGCTGTGCCCTGCCCTGGCACTGACCCTGGCTGTCCCTGTCCCCTGGGTCACTGACCCTGGCTGTCCCTGTCCCTGTCCCTGTCCCCTGGGGCACTGACCCTGCCCGGTGTGGCAGTGGGGCCGCTCTTGAAGGAGAACAGGTTGGAGTCAGAGCCGCCCTGCACCAGGCACTGACCCTGCCCCTGTTCCTGTCCCTGTCCCTGGCTGTCCCAGCCCCTGTCCCTGTCCCCTGGGTCACTGACCCTGCCTGGTGTGGCAGCGGCGGCCGCTCTTGAAGAACAGGTTGGAGTCAGAGCCCCCCAGCACCAGGCACTGTTCCTGTCCCTGTCCCTGACCCTGGCTGTCCCAGCCACTGTCCCTGTCCCAGTCCCTGTCCCAGCCCCTGACCCTGGCTGTCCCTGTCCCTGTCCCAGCCCCTGCCCCTGCCCCTGTCCCAGCCCCTGTCCCTGTCCCCGGGGCACTGACCCTGCCCGGTGTGGCAGCAGCGGCCGCTCTCAAAGGAGAACAGGTTGGAGTCGAAGCCGAGAGCCGCAGGCTCTGACCCTGGCTGTCCCAGCCCCTGTCCCTGTCCCAGCCCCTGTCCCTGTCCCAGCCCCTGTCCCTGCCCCTATCCCAGCCCCTGTCCCTGTCCCCAGGGCACTGACCCTGCCCGGTGTGGCAGCGGCGGCCGCTCTCGAAGGAGAACAGGTTGGAGTCGAAGCCGTAGCGCCGCAGGCTCAGGTACGGCCACCGCACGGCGTCGCGCTTGTGCGTGTGCAGGATCAGCTCCCGCGGCGTCAGCTCCATCACCCCCGAGCCCAGCTCGTGCCCCTCGTCGTCCACGTTGGTCACCTGCAGGGTGACCAATTCCATTTCTTAATTAATTGAGAAACCGCCCTTTGGTTATCTCCGTAACGCATTCACAGGAACAGGGCTGTAAGTTAAGATCAGAATTGGTTTTCATTCTTTTTTCTGATCTTCTCGCAGCCTTTCCAAGAACAAGGATTGGAAAAGTTGTGGGGAACTCCCCGGGCACTTCCAAGGTATGACCACCCTTTCCATGAAGAAATTCCTGCTGATTTCCAGCCTAAGCCTCCCCTTTTTGGGACACACAAGACTTTGCACCTGGTTAGCAGAAGAGATTTGATAATCAGGATAGAACAAACAGCTCTGAAGATTGCAAGAAGATCAAACCAGGCTGACTTATTGGATAAGAAAATTACAGCAAGATTTCTGCAAGTGAGAGATGCTGCGAAATGCTAAAGTTTGTTTATGTGATGATTAACCCAATCATGGTAATAAAACATTTCCAGCCTTTCCAAAATAATATATGAACATAGGCAGTCCACAATAAATTTGGATTTTTTAGTCCACAATAAATTTGGATTTTTTAGTCCACAATAAATTTGGATTTTTTAGTCCACAATAAATTTGGATTTTTAGTCCACAATAAATTTGGATTCTGACCATCTGTCAGAGTCTCTCATCATCACTGACATCCCCTGGCCCAGCCTGAGGCCGTTCCCTCTCCTCCTGTCCCTATTCCCTGGGAGAAGATCCCAAATCCCCCCTGGCTGTCCCCTCCTGGCAGGGCCAGAAATTCCCCCCGAGCCTCCTTTGCTCCAGGCTCAGCCCCTTCCCAGCTCCCAGCTGCATTCCCTTCCCTCCAGCCCCTCCATGCCTCCCTTGCTGTGAGCACCCAGAGCTGGACAGGGCTCCCAGGTGTCCCTGAGCAGCTCCAGGCTCTGCAATTCCATGGATTCCCCCCATTTCCTGCTGCCTTTCTCCCAGCTGACAGCAGGGATCCGTGGCTGGCAGGAGCTGGCAGCCCTTGGCAGCTCAGCTGCTGTGGCTGAGCCCAGGCTCTGGAACACAGCCCTGAGCAATCAAAGGTTTTTCTCTCCAGTCCCCCATCTCCTTGCACTTCCCAAGAAGAAGCAATTTAGCAGCAAGTACAAACACAATTTTAGCAAGAATTTCTTAAGGAAAGAGGAAAAACAAAGAAAAAAACCCCAACCAGAAGTGATGAATTTTGCAAATCCTCTGCAGGGGTGTTGGTGGGCAGGAGTTTGCTCTGCCCTGGTGCAGCCAGAGCCATCCCAGACCCTCTGCTGGGGTTGGAAGGACAGAAATTTACCTTGAATTTGGTGGGATGGTTGTCTGGGATGCTGTCTGGGCACAGACAGCTGCAGCAGCTCCCCATGACTCCAGGCAGAGAGGCAATCCCTGGGGGCAGGACAGCAAGGGTGGCACAATCAGATCCCAGATCCACCTCTGCCACCCTCTCCCAGCACCTCCAGCTGTGCCCTCCCCATCCCAGCGGGCCTGGAGCTCCAACTCTTTGCTCTGCTCCTTGATTCATGTCAGAAATGTTAATTAAAACCAATTCTTACCATTAGGCAGTTGTTGGATTTGTTGTGGGGGAGTGAGAAGGAGTTCCCACTGCAGTCCCTCTATCTCCCTCGGGATTTCATGGCAGGCAGGTTTCACCTAAAACAGGAGGGGAACACTCCCATCTTCCACCTGGCAAGGAGAACACAATTAAACAATGATAAAAGCAGAGAAAATGAAAAAGCAGGGGGTGGGAGAGTGACTGAACCTCCCTTCAGACAACCCAAGGAAAGCAGGTGTATTTTGTGTTTAATTAATTCTATTTCTATCAACACAGAAAAACTCTGCCCAGCAATGAAAAATACACAGCTAAAAATAATTTTACAAAAATTATTTTTATTTCCTGGCTTTGGGATCCTAGAGAGGAGTGGAGCAGCCAGGGGTGGTGAGGCAGCTGCTGCTGCTGAGGAATGTGAAGGTGCCTTCACTGCAGGGAAGGTCCTTCAGGGTCAGAGAACCCACAGCTGCTCTGCTTGGGAGGAGGAGAAACAAAAAAAAAGGCCAGAAAACACAAAAACTCTGATATCTGACCCAGAAAACACCAAAATTCTGATATCTGACCCAGCCAGGGTGAGGATCAGGCAGGGAGGAGGCAGTGAGGAACACTCCTGTGTTTTGCACTCACTGTGAGAAATATTCCTGGGTTTTGGTGGTTTGGTTTTTTTTTATTGTAGTGAGAAATGGGCAATTCCCTGATGGGAACTTGGGCAGTGACAGGGGATGGTGCCAGGTGTGCCCTGGGAGCAGCTCAGGGGGATCCAGCTGATCCATCAGGATCCCCAGCCCGGCACCAGGGCAGGAAATGGCAATTTGGGAACCTCTTCCATTGGGAACCTCCTTCCACTGGGAACCTCCTTCCACTGGAAACCTCCTTCCACTGGAAACCTCCTTCCATTGGGAACCTCTTCCCATTGGAAACCTCCTTCCACTGGGAACCTCCTTCCACTGGAAACCTCCTTCCACTGGGAACCTCCTTCCACTGGAAACCTCCTTCCACTGGAAACTTCCTTCCATTGGAAACCTCTTCCCATTGGAAACCTCCTTCCACTGGGAACCTCCTTCCATTGGGAACCTCTTTCCTTGGAAACCTCCTTCCACTGGGAACCTCCTTCCACTGGGAACCTCCTTCCATTGGGAACCTCTTCCCATTGGAAATCTCTTCCCACTGGAAACCTCTTTCTCTTGGAAACCCCTTTCTGTTTAGCACCCTCTTTCCATTGGAAACCTCCTTCCATTGGGAGCTTCTTTCCATCGGGAACCTCCTTCTATTTGCAACCTTCTTTCCATTTGGAACCTCCTTCCATTTGGAACCTCCTTCCATTGGAAATCTCTTTCCACTGGGAACCTCTTTCCTTGGAAACCTCCTTCCATTGGGAGCCTCTTTATTTGGGACCCTTTTCCCATTTGGAACCTGCTTCCATTGGAAATCTCTTTCCATTGGAAACTCTTTTCCATTGGAAACCTCTTTCTACTGGAAACCTCTTTCTATTGGGACCCTCTTCCCATTGGAAACCTCTTTCCATTTGGACCCTCTTTCCATTTGGAACCTCTCTCCATTGAGAACCTCCTTCCATTGGAAATCTCTTTCCCTGGAAAGCCCTTTCTACTGGAAACCTCTTTCCATTTAGAACCTCTTTCCATGGAAATCTCTTTCCATTTGGAACCTCTTCCCTTTGGAACCCTCTTCCCATTGGAAATCTCTTCCCACTGGAAATCTCTCTCCATTTCAAGCCTCTCCCTCTGCCAGACTCTGCCTCCCCCTCTCCAAATGAAACCACAGCTCACGGAGTGCCAGAGCTGCCCTGGGCCCCTCCCAGAGTGGAGGGAGGAGGGGGCAGAGCCCCACTGGAGCTGCCCAAGGGTCCCGTTCCATTTTCACATCAAAACAGCTCCATAAATCACCTCCCACTGCACCTCTTCCCTTTGGCCCCTGGAGCATTCCCCACCGTGCCCCAGCCCTGCCAAGCGCCCAGGAGAGGGAAGTTTCTCTCTGTGCAAGCTGAGAACAAACAGAGGCGGTGCCAGCCGCCCTCCTGCACACACCTGCCAGCCCTAGAGCAGCACCAGCCCTTCCCGTGCCACCCCACACCCTGCCCCAGCCAGCCCGCTGCTTCTCCTGGCGTCTGCTGGCATCTACTCCCTTCTCAGCACAGATCCTGCTCCAGCTGATCTGGGCACTGGGGGCTGGCTCCTCTCTGCCTGGGCTCTCCCACTCCCACCTCAGCAATTCCCTCAGGAATAAGAGCTGGGAGAAAACATTCTGCCTTTCCCGCTCTTTCTTCACTCCTCTCCCTCCACCCCCACCTGTGAGGGGTCAGCCTGAAGTGCTGTGGCTTACCAAGGACAGTTTGTACACTGAGAGCCGAACAAATGAACTAAAAAACCACCAGGAGCTCCCTGAGCACTCCCTGGGTGCTTCCCCTGCTCCCTGAGCACTCCCTGGGTGCTTCCCCTGCTCCTCACTGGGGAATATTTCAGCAGCATCCCTTCCACACAGCCACTGAGATTCCCGACTCCCCAGGCTCCTGCTCAGCACTTCCAGCTCACCTCCCCACCCCTGATTGCCAGTTCAGAGCCCACCAGTCCCTAAAACCACCCCAAGAGCCCAGCAGGGTCCCCACAGCAGGACTGGGTCCCTCCTAAGGCCACCAGCCCCGTCCAGGCTCCCAGGATCCCAACCCAAACCCTCCTCAGGCTCTCCCGAATTCCCAGGTTGTTCCCATCCTCCCAAACCCCCCAGGCTGCAGAAGCCCCCCGTGACTTCACCCTCCTTAAAGCCAGAGCTGGAGAAGGAGGTTCCCCCAGTCCCAAAGGGTCAGGGGGGCTCCCTGACACCCCCTGCACAGGGACAGACGGACACCTCGTGTGGAAAAGCAGCTGGTCCCACATCAGCCCTCCAGGACACGCAGGGACAGGGCCACCAGGTCCTCCCAGGAGAGGGAGGGAGCTGGGGGACAGCTCTGGGGGCAGGAGGGGCAAAAAGGGGATGGAGGAAAGAGGAGAGAAATGAGGGACTGAGGAGGGGCTGCAGGGAGGAAGAAGAGGATGGAGAGAGGAGGAGAGGGGTGGAGGGATGGGGGAAAGGATGGAGGAAGGCAGAAGGGGCTGCAGGGACGAGGATGGAGCTGCAGGGATATGGGAGGTGATGAAGGGATGAGGAAGGGGATGGAGGGAGGAGGACAGGGATGGAGGGATGAGGAAGAGGATGGAGAGAAGAGGAAGGGGATGGAGGGATGAAGAAGGGGATGGAGGGATGAGGAAGAGGATGGAGGGAGGAGGACAGGGATGGAGGGATGAGGAAGAGGATGGAGAGAAGAGGAAGGGGATGGAGGGAGGCGGAAGGGGATGGAGGGATGAGGAAGGGGATGGAGGGAGGAGGACAGGGATGGAGGGATGAGGAAGAGGATGGAGAGCCCGTGGGAACGAGGGGCCTGAGGAAGGGGCGAGTCCCGGGGGCTCCCGGGGAATTGGCT
>JAYRCE010000134.1:4303833-4316469 GCA_036026295.1 Spinus olivaceus | reverse complement strand
GCTGGGGAGGCTCAGGTTGGACATCAGCAGGAATTTCCTCATGGAAAGGGCTGGAAGGGGCTGCCCAGGGGGGTTTGAAGTGCCCAGGGTGGGGATCAGGCACAGCTTGGACTCGAATGAATCTTTCCAAAATTTTTTCCAAGCTCTGGGATTCTGTGATTGCAGGAACCTGCTGCTGAACCTGGGGCTGTTTGCCGCCGGGGTCTGGGTGGCCCGGAACCTGACCGACATCGACCTGATGGCCCCGCAGCCCGTCCCGTAGCTCCGGTCAGCCCGGGGGAGGGACCGAGGGGCGGGATCGGGAATGTCCTGAACTGGGAGGGACCCACGGGGATCAGATCCAGCCCATGCCCTGCACAAGCACCCCAAAATCCCACCTGGGCATCCCTGAGATCCCAGAATCCCACCTGGGCATCCCTGGCAGCCTGGGGGCCGTGCCCATTCCCTGGGCAGTGCCCAGCACCCTCTGGAGAAGGAACCTTTCCCAAAATCCACCCTCAAGCTCCCAAACCCAGCCCTTTCCTGGCTGCTGTCCCTGCTCAGCAGAGTTTGAAGCTGCAGCCCCCCCGAGGCTGAACAAACTCCCCAGACTCACCCTGCCCCTCCAGGACAGCGCTGTCACCACCTGAGGTGACACAAATCAGGGGTGAGCCTGCCCCAACCCCACAGAACCCCCTTTTTACCCACCTTTTAAAGCAGAACCAGCTGCCCTGACGGTGCTGCCTCCTGTCCCAGGAAGGAGCCGGAGCTGCCAGGAGCAGAGCTCGCCCTCCCACCAGGACTGGAGCTGTGGAGCTGCTCTGACCCCCCTGGAGCTGCTCTGGTTCCCTTGGAGCTGCTGAGATCCCACCTGGAGCTGCTCTGGTTCCCTTGGAGCTGCTCTGATCCCACCTGGAGCTGCTCTGGTCCCCCCTGTCCTGCCTGGAGCAGTGACAAGGACAAAAGGTTTAATGGTGAGAGGAAGAATTGGTTTCCCATTCATTCCTTTGGGAGTTGTTTCCTCGAGGATGTTCATGGAATTTCCTCCTGTACCCCCCCACCCCCAGATGTTTATTAAATTTCATGGAATAACAACACAACCCACTGGAATTTCTTTCTTTTTTTTCCTCTTTGTTTGTTTTTTTCTTTTTTCTTAATAAGAAATTTCAGCTTACAAAAAAACAAGGTGTAAAAAGAGTAAAGATTTACAAAATAAAAAAACAAAACAAAACATAAAATCATAAAAACATGATTTCTATTTCACACCCGAGAGAGAGACAGGGACGAGCCCAGCCCTGGGAGCCAGCAGCTGCTGCTGCCAGGGAAATCCAGCCTGGGATGGAAATCCAGGGAAAATCCAGCCTGGGATGGAGCTGAAATCCAGCCTGGGATGGAAATCCAGGCTGTGCTCTGATCCCATCCCTGCTCTCCCATGCCTGCTCTCATCTCTGATCCCCTCCCTGCCCTGATCCCATTCCTGCTTGATCCCATCCCTGATCCAATTCCTGTCCCATCCCATTCCTGCCCTGACCCCATCCCTGCCCTGATCCCATTCCCATTCTCATCCCTGATCCCATTCCTGTCCTGATCCCATCCCTACCCTGATCCCACTCATGCCCCATCCCATCCTTGCCCTGACCCCATTCCTGCTCTGACCCCATCCCTGCCCTGATCCCTGATCCAATTCCTGTCCCATCCCATCCCATCCCTGCCCTGATCCCATTTCCGTTCTCATCCCTGATTCCATTCCTGCCCCGATCCCACTCCTGCCCCGATCCCATCCCATCCCTGCCCTGATCCCATCCCTGCCCTGATCCCATTCCCACTCTCATCCCTGCCCTGATCCCATCCCCACCCTGATCCCATCCCTGCCCCGATCACATCTCTGCCCTGATCCCATCCCTGCCCTGATCCCACTCCTGCCCCGATCACATCCCTGCCCTGATCCCATCCCTGCCCTGATCCCATCCCTGCCCTGATCCCATCCCTGCCCCGATCCCATCCCTGCCCCGACCCCATCCCTGCCCCGATCCCATTCCTGCAGTTTCCCCCCAAATCAGGGGAAGATGAACCCCAGAAGTTCCCAAAAGCAGCTGGGAGTGTTTCCCCTGGTGAGAATGTCACTTTTGTGTCCTTGTCACTGGTTTTGGGTGGCAAACACCTGAGCTTGGAGTTGTTTTTCTGGGATTCCTGCTTTGTCCTGCAGCGTTCTCTGAGTGTAGAAGAGGATGTAGGCCTGGGTCTTGCACACCTCCTCCACGCTACATACATTCAGTTTGGAGTCATTGCAGTGCACCCAAAAACCTGGAAAAAGGGAAAAAAACCCTCTCAGCTGAGGCAGGATCCCTGTGGATTTTGGAACTGCTCACAGGAAACATCCACAGGAGAAAAGGCAACTCTTGTCTTCTCCTGTTAGCTGGAAAATGGTTTTAACATAATTTTTAATATATTTTAATATAAATAAAATGGTAACACAACTGTTTAAATATATTATTGCATAAATATTAGAAATATATATTATAAAGATTATTTAATATAACTTTTACATAATTTTAAAATATAGTTTTAAATAGACTTTTTAAATATCGCTTTTCATATATTTTTAAAAATATTATTTAAATTTAATTTTTAAGCTATAATTTTTGGGGTGCTTTAGGAATATCAAAACATCATTTAATCAGCCCAAAAGCTGAATCAGGCAGCCAAAAATTCCCAATTTGTGCAGCCAGGAAGGCAGAGCCTGTCCTGATCCAGCTGCTGGGATCTCCCAGCCCCCTGCGGATGTTGCTCATGAATAGTTCCTGTTTTTCCAGCTTCAAAACACTTTCTGTTCATCTCCTCAATCCCCAGGATCCTGAGCAAACCCAGCTGCAGCAGCTTTGGCAGAATGAAGAATTCCCACCATTCCCAGGGAAAAAAAAAAAAAAAAAAAAAAAAAAAAACAAAACCAAATGACAAGAAAAATGTTAAAAAAAATTAAAAATAATACAGTGAGGAAAACAAACCACTGAAGGGCAGGGAGTGGATCCCAAGGAACTGAAATCCTGGGGAAAGATTCCAAGGGAGGGAAAAGCCAAGGGATGTGAGGAAGGGGAGAGGGTTGGGAGGGGATTTGCCCGGGGCCAGCTCACGCACCTCCCTCCGTGTTGTAGCAATAGGCTGTGTAGTGTCCTGAGCCAAACCCCTTCCCGTGATGCATCACCACAGCTGAGAGGTCATAGACACAGGTCTCTGTGGCAAGGGAGGGCAGAGAGTCCCTGCAGCAGTAAGGTTCCATGTTTAATACCTGCTCAAAGAGGACATGGACCCCGATCTTCTCGCGGTGATTGCGCTCAGACCACCTGCAAACACAAATCCTGCGCTCAGGGGGCTCAGCAGAACCAAATCTGGGGGTTTGAACCAAAATCTCCTGCAAAAACCCACCAAATACACAAATCCCACACTCAGGGGGCTCAGCAGAACCCAGTCTGGGGGTTTGAACCAAAATCCTCTGCAAAAACCCACCAAATACACAAATCCCACACTCAGGGGGCTCAGCAGAACCCAGTCTGGCGGTTTGAACCAAAATCTCCTGCAAAAACCCACCAAATACACAAATCCTGCGCTCAGGGGGCTCAGCAGAATCAAATCTGGGGGTTTGAACCAAAATCTCCTGAAGAAACACCCCACACACAAATCCTGCACTCAGGGGGCTCAGCAGAACCAAATCTGGGGGTTTGAACCAAAATCTCCTGCAAAAACCCACCAAACACACAAATCCCACACTCAGGGCACGCACCATAACCAAATTCAGGGGTTTTGTCCCAAGATCTCCTGCAGGAACCCTCCACATACAAATCCCACACTCAGGACACTCACCATAACCAAATTCAGGGGTTTTGTCCCAAAATCCTCTGCAGGAACCCACCAAACACAAAAATCCCACACTCAGAGTGCTCAATGCCACCAAATCCAGGGGTTTTGCCCCAGAATCCCCTGCAGGAACCCCCCAAACACACAAATCTCACACTCAGGGTGCTCAGCCCTGCGTTTCACCCCCAAATCCCCTGCAGGAACCCCCACCCCACACAAACCCCACACTCAGGGTGCTCAGTGTCACCAAATCTGGGGGGTTCACCCCAAAATCTCCCTTTGCCATTAAAAACTTTTATTTTAGGTGGGGTCTCCCCCTGCCATTGATATTTCTTGTTTTAGGTGGGGTATTTTTGAGGCAGATTTCTCCTCTGACCACCTTTAAAATCCTCAGTGCTGCCCATAAACTCATCCTAACCACTTCAGAGATTTTGCCTCATATTTTGAGGAAAATTTTTCTGCTTTCTGTTCCACAGGTAAACAGCCAATATTGGCACTGAACCCTCTCAGTCTCCCACCTTTCACTCAGCTCCCTGACTTCTCCTTCCGAGCTGCCTGCAAACTCCAGTAAAACCCAAAAGAAATGAAGGATTAAAATGCACAAAATATTAAATTGTGACAGAGAAAAAAACCCTGCAAAGAGGCAACACGAGGGGGTTTCACTGATGTGACGGCTCAGGAGTTACACAGCTGCTTTTAGCAGGAACTGAGGGCATTTAAAGTCCCATTTTTGGTCATTTTTTCCCCAAAATCCAGGGCTCAGTGCCTCACCTGAAGCGTTTAAGGTGCAGCCGGAGGACCTGAGGTAGTCTGTAGATCAGCAACTGCTTTTTAGCTTCGCTCAGAACAAGAGGTTTGGGAGAAGATTTTCGCCGTTTGCCTGCCAAAAAAAAACCCCAAACCCCCCCCAAGGCACAAATGATCAGGATCCTGTTAATTCCCCAAAGAGAAAAACCAGCACAGGGTGAAATCTGTGGTTGTTTTTTTTTCCAGCACAGAAAAAAACATTTCAGAATTTCTTTCTCCCCATCACACAAACATTTGTCACCTCTCAGTGACAAATCGGAGTTTTTCCTGTTGGAATGTTGAGCCAAAGATTTCCTGGGCTGCAGCAGTTCCAGCAGAAGAATTCCAGCTCACAAATATTCCATATTTTATTCTCTCTGCTACTTTGAGCTTCTCACAGAAGCATTTAAAAAATGCTCCCAGCAATGGCAAAGCTGGAAAAGAGGAAGAATTCCTCCCTCCTCTCCCCAGGAAAGGCTGGAGCAGAAGGGGCCAGGTGGCTGCCAGAGATCCCAATTAGCACTGCACCTGTTAATTGGATTTGTGCAGCCCCAGCTCCTGCAGCAGCTCTGGCAGCAGTGCCCACACTGCTCCTGGCACTTGGGGCCTTTGCCCTGACTCTTTCCAGCTGGAAAATGCTTCCTGAGCCACTCAGAATTCCTTAAAAATCATTCAGAATTCCTCAGCCATTCAGAATTCCTTAAAAAACATTCAGAATTCCTCAAAAGTAATTTTAAATCTCTTATTGATCTAGAATTCCTGAGCCATTTAAAATTCCTTAAAAGCCATTCAGAATTCCTTAAAAGCCATTCAGAATTCCTTAAAAGCCATTTAGAATTCCTTAAAAATCATCCAGAATTCCTTAAAAGCCATTTTAAATCTCTCAGTGATCTAGAATTCCTGAGCCATTCAGAATTCCTTAAAAGCCATTCAGAATTCCTCAGCCATTCAAAATTCCTTACAAATCATTCAGAATTCCTTAACAGCCATTCACAATTCCTCAGCCATTCAGAATTCCTTAAATGCCATTCAGAATTCCTTACAAATCATTCAGAATTCCTTACAAATCATTCAGAATTCCTCAGCTATTTAATTCCCAAGTATTAAAATTCATTTCAATGCTTTTTCCTCCCAGAGAACCAAAGCAAACCGAGTGAAGCCGAAGCTGAACTCCCCCAATTTCTGGGGCAGGATTTATTCCAGGCTCTGTTCCAAGCACACCCACTCAGGAATGATGCTTTCCCACCCTGCAGGGGCAGGGGGCAGTGCCAGGGGGTGGTGGCACTCACTGTTGCACTGGTCACAGGCGTAGATCCTCCCCTCCAGGGCTTCTGTCTCGGTGAATTTGGCCAACATCTCAGTGAGCAGGCACTCAGCCTGGGGCACGGGCAGGATGCCCTTCTCCAGGGCATGGTACCGCTCTGGGAACTCCAGGGACAGGTCCCAGAAGGGCTCCACCGTGTTGGATTTGTAGTTGCACGTCCTGCAGGTGACCTGGGACAGGGACACAGGGACACACACAGCTGGCTTTGTGGTGGAATCTAAAATGCAGGGAATTCTCACCATTTTGGGCCTTCCCCAAGTGGAAGGGCCATCAAATCTGACTCCTGGCCCTGCCCAGCACACCCCAAATCACCACATATGCATCCATCCATATCTCACAGGAGGTGTTGCTGCTTTGGGGGGCAAAAACCACAAGGGGAAAAGGGTTTTAGAGTTGTAACATGGATCTGAAATCTCCTAGTAGGGTCATTGGAAGGGGGCCTCGGTTAGGATCACCACATCTGACTCCTGGCCCTGCCCAGCACACCCCAAATCACCACAGGTGATGCCTAAGGTTTTAGCTTTTATATATATATATATATTTTTGTCCAGCCTCATCATGTTCTTCCCAGGCACAGAAACAACATCAGAAAGAGGCAAAAGAAAGAAAAAGCAAAGGCACCTTAAAAACACATTCAAAGCCTAAAACCTCAGAACTAAACTCATTCAAAGTCTAAAACCTCAGGACCAAACACATTCAAAGCCTAAAACCTGAGGACTAAACACATTTAAAGCCTAAAACCTCAGGACCAAACACATTCAAAGCCTAAAACCAGGGGCTCAGGACTTCTGTGTTTGTGCAGGTCTCATCCACAAGTGGCACAACTGAAGTGAATTTGTGCTAAATGTGACAAGGATGGAAATGGTGGCAATTCAAGGGATTTTTCCCCTCAGGAATTGGGAGTTCCTAAGAGATTCCTAAATGGGATCCTCGGCGTGCAGAGCCTTTGCTCCTCGGTGCGAACGGCTCCAGCTGATCCCCTGTGGAAAAGCAATTCCATACCTGGCTGAGCAACTGCCCGTGGAAAATGGTGTTGACCACCTTGAGGACCTGCTTGGTGAGCTTCCTCTGCGAGAAGGGGATGAGGATCCTGCGCCTGCTGCCCTCGGACTCGAGCTCCTGCTGCACCTTGTCCAGGAGCTCGCACAGGAACTCCTGCGCGTCCTGCTGGTCGTAGCCGCGGAAGGCCGGGATCAGGCTCCACACGGAGTGCAGCATGGCAAACGGGGACACCAGGGCCCACTTGCCAGACCACATCACCCTGAACAGGGTGTGCAGCTCGTGGCACAGGGAGATGTGCTTGGAGCTGGGCTCCTTGGGCTGGATCAGCTCCAAGCTGCGGCTGATGGAGGAGCCCCCGTTCAAGCCGGCCGGAGAGCTCTGAACCTTGTCAGGCTTCCCCGGCTCGTTAGCAGCGGCCCCGTTCGCCAGCTTGCCAGGCATCCTGGCCCTCCCGTTCACAGTTTTAGCTAAAAGTTCTTCTGTTTCACAGAGATCAAGAGTCAAGAAACATTCTCGGAACTTCTGGAGGTGGCTGAGCACCTGCAGGATGGAGTTCATGTAACAAGTGTTGCCCAGGTTCCTCAGCCCCGTCACCCCGGGCGTCATCAGGGGCTGCCGCCGGATGGAGTAGAACTGCTTCAATCTGCTGCTCTGCACCTGCCTTGAGGTAGGGGAAGCTGTGGCCACCTCCCTGAATTTCCTTGGGATCAAGGTCTCCCTGTGCACGTGGGACAGCAGCCTGGCGCTCTTCCTGGGGGGAGTGCTGGCCAGCTCCTCCAGGAGCTGCCTCTTCATCTCCTGCCGCCGCTGCCGAGCCGCCTCCTTCTTCTTCTCCAGCTCCTCCATCTGTTTTTTCTCCTTCAGTTTCAGCTGTCCCCGGGAGCTCTTGTGGAACCAGGTGCGCAGAGCCCTCGCCAGCAGGGCCTGGCGCCGGTGCCACAGCGCCGTGAGCATCTGGGACTGGCCCTGGGGGCTCCTCCTCCTCCAGGCGTCCTCGGCCAGCGCCATGGAGCGCAGCGTCCTCCCGCTCCTCTGCCCCTTGATGGCCGACAGGGAGCTCCTCAGCAGCTTCAGGTCACCCTCGGGGTTGTCATTGAGGACGTAATCCTGGCAGAGGTAACAGAAGACGTAGAGCTCGTGCACTTCCATGGCCAAGGGGTGCCGGGTCTCCTGGAAGTGCCTCAGGGCGTGCTCCTCGATGTAGCGCCCGCAGGCCACGTGGGAGCACTTGAGGCAGGCCCAGAGGGACTCGGTGGTGTGGCAGTCCACGCAGTGCCACTTCTGGGGGTTCAGGATCGAGTGGTCCTGGGCGAGTCGTAGCCGCCCCACATGTTTGCATCTATCCATGTCTCACAGGAGGAGTCGCTGCTCCGACCTCGGGGGCAAAAAACACAAGGGAAAAGGTTTTAGAGCTGTGACAGGCAGCAGAAATCTCCTTGTAGGGTCATTGGAGGGAAGGGGATAGGGTTAGGGTTAAGATCATCAAATCTGACTCCTGGCCCTGCACACAACATTCAAAATTCCCCACATTTGCATCTGTCCATGTCCCACAGCAGGAGTAGCTGCTCCAATCTCGGGGGCAAAAAACACAAGGGAAAGAATTTTAGAGCTGTGACATGGATTTAAGATCTCCTTCTAGGGTAATTGCAAGGATTAGGATCATCAAATCTGACTCCTACTCCAGAACAGGACATCCCAAATTCCCCACATTTGCATCTATCCATGTCTCACAGGAGGAGTCACTGCTCTGACCTCAGGGGGATAAAACACAAGGAAAAGGGTTGCAGAGCTGTGACATGGATTAGAAATCTCCTTGTAGGGTCATTGGAAGGGTTAAGATCATCAAATCCAACTCCTGGCCCTGCACAGAGGGCGATTTTCCCACATTTGCATCTCCCCATGTTGCACAGGAGGAGTTGCTGCTCCAACCTCGGGGGGAAAAAACCCCAAGGAAAAGGGTTGGAGAGCTGCAATGTGGATTGGAAATGTCATTGTAGGGTTATGGGATAACCCCAGCTGGAAGTAGACAAAAAGGGTCACCAAATCTGACTCCTGGCCCTGCACAGGACACCCCAAACTCCCCACATTTGAACCTTAATCTGCCAATTACAGCTTCAGGTAACGAAGTCACTGACCCCAAGTTTGCTCCCCCAGCTCAGTTTTGTTCACATCTCTCACGGTCTGAGGCACTGAGGTGTCCTTGACTCCCAGGTCTGGAGAAGAATTGTGTCAAAATGGGAAAGCAGCAGCTGACTCTGGATATGGAGTTTAGAGTCATACACTAAAGAATTACAGGACTATAAATGTATGAAAAGCTAAAATTCTAAATCTTAATAAAAGATTGGTTTGATAAAAGATCCCCAGTGAATTGTGGATCCTTTCCCAGTCCCTCCAAGGCTCTGGGGCAGGAGGGGTCAGATCCTCAGGCTACTCACAGGGTGCAGCTCCACATCCTCTCCTCTACCACTAGAGAATTACAGGATTATAAATGTATGAAAAGCCAAATTCCCAAGGCACCAGTTGGACAGAAGATGCCCAGTGAACTGTGGATCCTTTCCCAGTCCCTCCAAGGCTCTGGGGCAGGAGGGGCAGATCCCCAGGCTACTCACAGGGTGCAGCTCCACATCCTCTCCTCCACCACTAGAGAATTACAGGATTATAAATGTATGAAAAGCCAAATTCCTAAGGCACTGGACATCTTCAGTTGGACAGAAGATGCCCAGTGAACTGTGGATCCTTTCCCAGTCCCTCCAAGGCTCTGGGGGCAGAAGGAGGGGTCAGATCCCCAGGCTACTCACAGGGTGCAGCTCACACATCCTCTCCTCGGCCCCGCCGCGTCCCGGGCGCGCAGCAGCCCCATCATCCTCCCACTGTCCTGGAGAATTTAATTACTGGGAACTCCTCATGGTCAGGCAGCTTCAAAGCCCTGGAGAGAGAGGGGAAAATATCCTGGTGAAGCACAGAAAGCAAGGCTGGAATGCTGGCAGGAGCATCATTAACCCCTCAGTGCAGAACTCATTTATCCCAGAGATAATTCTCTGGAATTACCCCCAGGATCCCGAATTCTCACACACAAAATTCCATTCCATTTCACTCCCTGCTTTCATTTTTTTTTTTTTTTAATTTGAGCAGGGCTGTAAAAAATCTGCTGATCACATGGAGCCTCTTCATGGTGAGGCTTTTGTAGTGGCTGACCCAACATATGGCAGAGGGAAAAAATGGGAGTCAAAAAAAAGAAATAAACAGGAGGAAAAAATGTGGCCCTCCTGTGATCACTTGGATTTTTGGCTGCTTCAATTGCCTGGTGAGAGACAGAGGGAGAAGGGGGAAAGATCAAAAAAAGAAAAGCTGTGCTCAGTTAAATTTCAGTTCTAGGTGCTTTTTCAAACAATAAAAAGGAAGCAATGAGGAGCTGGCAGGTGCAAAGTGCAACAAAATAACCAGAGAGGAGAAAAAAATGGGAAAAATTGGGAAAAAACCAGAGCTAGAAGAGAATGGAAAACCAGATCTGAATGAAGTGAGTTACACAGGGGCCTGGCACACAGGACGTGTGGTTAAAACATCATTTTATGAGGTGCAAAGTGGAACCCTTGCCAAAGCTTTGAGGCAGGGACTGAGCCCTCACCTGCATGGGTGGGCAGGGAGCTGGCCAGGTGAAGGAAATGCATTTTTAGTGGCCCCAAATGACACAAATTTGCTTTAATTACCACCTTTATCAGTGCTGTTGCTGTGGAGGATGGAATCTCTTAGAGAAATATCAAAGCTCTTCAGTTCTTTCTCCTGGACTCCACTGAAAGCTCAAGTGGCCACTTCAGCACCCAAAGAACCACTGAGGTTTTTATTTAAACCAGCTCAGAAATCCCCACATTTCCCCTGGGCTGGGCTCACTCCCAAATCCCAGGATGTGGAAAGTGCATTTTGGAAATCCTCACCTAAACAAAGGATTGATTTGGTCTCTTTTTTCCAACTTGGAACAATCTCTTCCTCACCTTTTCCCCTCCCTGAGCTGCTTTTCCTCCTCTTTCCTCTTAATTTCCCTCCTCAGGTGTGGATATAAAAATCCTGGAATTTTATTTAGAATCCTTCACCTCAGTGAGAGCAAGTGGCAGAAATTCCAGCTTGCAGGAGTGCAGACACTGTGGTAACACTGACAGCCTTCATTTACATAAAAGAATACTAATTATGTTGTATCATCAACATCTGTGATTCTGCTCACTGCCATATGCGACAGTGTGGGGAATTTAACCCTTCAGCCTCCCCAGCACATCAAATTTCTACTTTGGAACAAAAAATAGGCCTGAAGGACAGAATTTTGTAGGGATTCATCAAACAGCTGGTTGCTCATGGATTCTGTGAAGTGTGATTTTCAAAAAACATTGAATTTCTCCTCAATTCCCAAGGAGGAAGAGCTGCTGGGTTGTCTCAGGAAATCACTCCCACAGCAGATCCAGGGAATTAAAAATAAAATAAAATAAAACCAGAGGAAGGAATCCTGTGTGACAATGCAGGAGATAAATCAGCAGCCTTTTGTCAACTGCTCTGGCTTTTCCTGTGCTGGGCCAGGAGATTTCCTGCTTGAAAAAGGGAAGGGATTCCAAGCACCTCAGCCAGCTGACAAAGCAGCTTTGTCATGTCCAAATTCAGGAATTCCCAGCACAAAAGCACCTTTGATGCTGTATTTGATATTCCCCTCTTCTCTTTTTTAGGTATCCAGAGATAATTCCCTCACAAATCCAGGCCATAATTCCACATCTGAATGTTAGGAAGGAATTGTGTTTGTTTAACCCCAAACCACTTGGATGAGAGGTTTTTCCCTCGAAAGTGAAGCTTCTCCACCCACCAGAGCTCTTCACATTTCTCCTGCTGACTCAGATTTTTGACTCTTTCCATAAAAAAAAAAAAAAAAAAGGATTGGAATAAATTTTCCCACATTCCAAAGGCAGCTGGAGCAGCTGCAGGTCCAGCTCTGCACACCAGAGTGTGAAATAATCCCTGGAAAAGCTGGCACAGGACTGAGGAGAGAAGTTTTCCTCTCTTTTCCACATGCACACAAACACTCTGTGACAAACTCCTCCTGGGATTAAAGGGGAACAGGATTTGTGAGTCAGGAGCTGTAAACACAGGCACGAGGTGAGGGAAAAACAAACCTCAAAACAAACCTGGCACAGATCACAGGGCAGGAGCTGCCCCAGAAATCCCAAACTGGATGGGACAAGCCATGAGCAACACCAGGATTTAGGGATGGGGAATGAACACCTGGGATTGCAAAAGCTCTGGAAAGAAACACTCAGAGCTCTGCTCTTTGTAATTATCAGGTTTAACTCTTGGGCTTGCTGCTTTTTTTTTTTTTCCATAAAAGCTGATTTTAAGGAATCTCTATAAAATCTTCCTTTTCTCACTTACTTAGATCTTTTCCAGAGAAGGGATGGGGAGGGAAAAGAGGGAGAAGGGAAAAAGAGGGAGAAGGGGAAAGAAAGAGGGAGAAGGGAAAAAGAGGGGGAAGGGAAAAAGAGGGAGAAGGGGAAAGAAAGAGGGAGAAGGGAAAAAGAGGGAGAAGGGAAAAAGAGGGAGAAGGGAAAAAGAGGGAGAAGGGAAAATAGGGATAAGGGAAAAGAGGGAGAAGGAACCACTTGGATGCTCTGCATGGAGATGGGGAAGAAAAAGAGGGAGAAGGAATCACTTGGAGCACTGCA
>JAYRCE010000134.1:4285717-4303733 GCA_036026295.1 Spinus olivaceus | reverse complement strand
AGAAGGAAAAAGAAGGAGAAGGAAAAAGAGGGAGAAGGAAAAAGAGGGAGAAGGAAAAAGAGGGAGAAGGAAAAAGAAGGAGAAGGAAAAAGAGGGAGAAGGAAAAAGAGGGAGAAGGAAAAAGAGGGAGAAGGAAAAAGAAGGAGAAGGAAAAAGAGGGAGAAGGAAAAAGAGGGAGAAGGAAAAAGAGGGAGAAGGAAAAAGAGGGAGAAGGAAAAAGAGGAAGAGGGGAAAAAGAGGGAGAAGGGAAAATAGGGATAAGGGAAAAGAAGGAGAAGGAACCACTTGGATGCTCTGCATGGAGATGGGGAAGAAAAAGAGGGAGAAGGAATCACTTGGAGCACTGCAATCCATTAAAGATGAGTAAAACTGAAAAAAAAACCCAGGGAATAAAAGCAAACTAGGGGTATTAGTTCAGCTAATAACATTTTAGAGGCTATTTGAAAACTTCTCACCTTGTAAATCACTTAAACACTGGGGCAAACCCCACTTTCCTGCCTTGCATGGCTCAGAATCCTGGAAAAAAAACTCACAGTGAGCTCCTCTAACAGCTCCCAGAACCAACTGCAGCAGAAACAATTTGGCTGCTGCCCCTAAAAGAGAGTTACAAGAAACCACCCGAGCTCCTTCTGCTCCTTTGTGCCATTGTTGCACGTTTGGAACCTGATTAAAGCCATCTGCAGGCATCTGGTGACAGCAGCCACTTTCTTTTTCTAAATAAATCTGCAAGAAACCAAAAAAAAAAAAACCTAATCCAGGGGCCAGGAGAGGTGCTGGGTGTTCAACCCTGGAATGATGCTGCTTTTATTTGTCCAAAAGGTGATTCCAGAATAAATAAAAGAGCACAAACTCCTGGCAAGCATCTGCCAGGACAGGTGGGAAGCTCAGATTTTTTCACTCATTCCTTCACCCCCCTCCTGGGGATGGCAGAAGTGAAGCACAGAACCATTGGGAATTGGTGTCACATTAAATAAAACATTTGGGGTTTTTTTTTAAATTTTTTTTTTTGCAACACTATAGGAAAATCTGGATAAAATAACCCAATCCTGCCCTTTTTTTGCTGTTTCTGGTGGAAAAAAATCACCTCCCTCTGCTTCTCCTGGTGAATTCCAAGGAGTCAGAGAAGGCACCAAACTCCTTCTGGGTTGGTTAGGAGGGAAATTTATGACTCCACCAAAAGCCTTGGCCTCTTCCAAGAGCTGGAATTCCAACTCCACACAAAGAGCTGCACATGTGTCTTCTATTGACATTCCTGAAGATCCCTGGGAATGGAGCAGGGTTTGGAAATAATCATGGAAAAGGCAAAGAGGAGGTGAAATCCTTCACTCCACAAAGGGATGAGCTGTGTGTTTGCACTGCCACGTGAGTTTAGAATTTTGAAAATTTAAAGTAGGTGAAACCAAATCACCCCAAGGTGACAAAGCAGGAGCAGAGATCAGCAGCCTTCCCTCAGATTCCTACTTTTTTTATCATTCCTTTAAATCACAGCCAGCCACACAAATCCCAAATTTTCCAGCCTGCTGGAAGCAGTTTTGCTTCTCCCCACGCTCTTGAACCATTCTCATCCCATTTACCAGGAAAACAACACATCCAGAGCTGAGACACTTCACAGATGATGGACTGCAAATCCCAAAAATCAGCCTTTCCACAGGGAAAATCCTACTCCAACCCCACCCAGCTCCCCAAAACCACCAAAACCCAGCAGCACTTTGGACCTGATCACCTTAAAGGTCTTTTCCAGTTTCAGCCATTCTAGGATTGAATGCAGACCTGAGCTGGTTGTGCTCTGACCTGGAGCACCTCCAGCATTCCCAAATTCTGTCTCAAAAAGGGGAATTCCAGTGAAATTAACCCCTGGCACAGGGAGGAGGGGAAGTTTGGCAGCTGCAGCACCTCGGGCTCCTGTGGCAGCAGTGGAATCCCAGCCTCTGGCAGGATCCCTTTGTGCCAGACACAAAGAGGGATTACAGCACGCAGGCAGCACTTGCTGACTTCTGGGCACTCCTCTGCTGCTCTTTTTGGAACAAAACTCAGCTCCAGGCTGGTGAAATCCCTGCTGGATTAGGCAGGAGCCCATCCTGGGAGCAGATCTGCTCACAGGGAGGTGGCAGAGGCCATGAAGCCCCAGCAGGCCCTGCCTGACTCTCTCCCCAGGCAGAAGGAAAAGAGGAGAGCACAATCCCACAGGGAATTGTGGGCTTGGAGCAGGGAAGGAGCCTCTGATGCTTTCAGGATCCCCAGACAAAAATAACACCAAGTTTTCACAGCCCTCTCCATCATTTGCTTTGCCAATCAATTATTTGGGGTTTTTAACCCTAAATGAGTGAGGCAGAACAGTAGAAAATTTTCTGTGGGTTTGTGTAACAGCAGAAAATTTTCTCTGGGTTTTACAACAGCAGGAATTGTTATAAATGGGTAAAAAGGAGGAAATCACAGCCATTTATCCAATTTCTCCCAGCACAGGGAGGGGTTTGGTGTTTGATTTGTCTGCCCAGCAAAGCCCAAGGTGCTCAAAGGGATTTCTGTACAGGATCCATAAGAATTCCCACATTCCCACGTGGAGAGAGCTGCTGTGTGCCCAGCTCTGGAAATAGAAAATCTCTGAGCCCTCCACTTGCACCCTGGGGCTCCACCAAGGGCTTCTGTGTTTTCTTGCCAACAAAGAATTAAGGGATTTACACATCCTCTTCTCCTGCTCAGCTGCTGGGCCTGCTCTGTGCTGGGAAAAGCCAACCCAGGCAGCAATCCCTGCTCATCCAAACAGAGATCTGAAATAAAAACTAAAACACTAAAACTAAATTTGAAACGAAATTTGTTCAAAATAAAACAAAACCAAAATTTGTCTTTTCAGCCCCAGCCCTGCCTGAGGTTTGTGCCTCTATTTTTTGGTACAAAAAGAAGAAATTCACTTGTTCAAATCTAAAATTATTCCTGATTTGCTGAAATTAGGTTGAAATCCTTTTTTATTTGTGGATTGCAGGATGTGAGTGGTGCCTTTGTCCTGCCCACAGGCCGAGGTGGGAGCAGGACCCTGATTTGTGAACTCTCAGGTTGTTAATCTTCCTTAAGAGCTGCAGATCAAGCCAGGCCCCGTCCTGCAGCATCTGTTATTTTAATAAATTATCCTCCTAAGAGGTTAAAGTTCATCCCTTCAATTTGTCCTCAGATGAAACAACAACAGGACAAGGAGAGTGAGGAGGGAGAGGTGAATTTGGGTTTGATGCCACAAAAAGCTGTTCCTAAACCCTTCTAATTTTAGGATAACCAGGATATTTCCTTCCTATTTCTGATTTATTTCCACATTATCCAAACCAGCAGGTCCAGCCATCCTGGGAAGTGCAGGAAAAAAGCAGAACAAATTCCAAAGGAGATTTTTTTCCCCCCTTTTGAAAGCCACTTGCTGTTTCCTCTCTCCATCATGAATATTTTTTATTTCCTCCAAACAAACTCTGCTGAGCAGGATCTCCATCCCTGCTCTGCTTCAGGTGAATTAACTATTCTTAGTTAAATAGATTTGCTTCTAGTCTTAGTCTGATGACAGATTAACTCCTGACTGGTGGGATTATGGATTTACCTCTGGAACTAAATCACTTTTGAACCTCACTTAGAGCTCTTAGTTCTTTCTAGCTCAGCTGAACAGCTTTTAGTGCCTCCTTTGTGTTTTTGAAAGAATGATTAAACATCATTAAATCCAAGCTCAGGACTCTTTCTCACAACTCCAGGGAATAAACAGCTGATTTCAGGGCTTTTTTAAAGAATAACTGAGTTTTACATGGATTGTTTTTTTCAGAATAATTAATGCCATTCTAATAATGGCATTTTTTCAGCATAATTAATGCCATTTTCTTTTAATCTAGAATGTTTTTGTGGTCTACACCATCCCCCCCAACCAATTATTTCCTTTAAAATCCAAGTTATTTAGAGGTCCCAGCCTTGTGGGGGGATTCCTGAGGATGTGCTTTGGCATTTCAGTCAGCAAACTCCTTAAAACTGCTGCAAAACCACCTCCTCAGTCAGAACCTTTCTTTAAATAGTCCATTTGTCACGACAGACACGTTACACAAGACACATCTCAGAGGAACTTGGAGCTGTCACATCCCTGGATTGCAGCTCTCTGTCTCCATTTGGAAAAGCAGCTGAAATCTGAATTCCAGAGCCCAGCAGAGAGAGGAGAGAAGTGGGAACGCCGTGGGGAGGAACAAGAACAGCTCCTGGTTTTCAGGTATTTTTGACTCCCTCAGCAAAGCCAGATTTCTCAGTGAATAATCACATAATTAGCTAATTAAAGGAACTCACCTAGCCAGTGTTCTTTCAAAAATCTCAAGGTGGGTCCCAACAATTTGCTGTTTTCTGAGGGATTTCAGCTGATTTGTCACCAGCTGGAGGTGTAACAGCTCACGTGCTCCTCATTATCATCTTGCAAGCTAAAAGCTCATTAACAACAATTAGGAAAAACATATAAACTTGGCAGCTTTGTGTTCTTTTCTGCCTACTACAGACACTCCTTCACGCTGTTGCAAAAAGGGAATTATTTTTTCCTTTCACAGCCAGCAGAACAGTGGGTTTTAATCTGAATTTTCCTCAGTGCAGCAGGATACCAATTACAGCAAACAGACAAATAATCAGCTTTAGCTCACCTAAAATTCCACCCCAAAGGCCCTGGCAAAGGGCAGAACCTCACCTCCAGTTTTACCTCCTCTCCCTTTTCATCTGTTTTGTTCTCATGGGGTGCTCTGGAATTCCCTGGCTCCTGAGCCACAGAAGCCTCACCTGATCCATCCTGGAGCTGAAACCTCCCAAAACCCCGAAGTGAAGAGAATTGGTGGGCACACAGGGAAACATCAGCCAACAAGTGAGATATCCTCAGCTCTGAATGGGACTTTAAAATCATTTCTGTTCAACAGTTTGGGTTTGCTCAGCATCCTCAGGAGCAAAGGCTCGTTAAGGGTTTGACACTAATGAGGGTCCTCCTTCTTTCACTGGAATTCAAGGGAGGCTTTTTCTAGACAAGAGTCTGGGGGGGAAGATTTTGGGAAAAGGTGGAGGGGTTTGGGAAAGGGGAAGATTTTGGGAAAAGGTGGAGGGGTTTGGGAAAGGGGAAGATTTTGGGAAGAGGTGGAGGGGTTTGGGAAAGGGGAAGATTCTGGGAAGGATAAAGGGTTTTGGGAAAGGGTGAAAGGGTTTGGGAAAGGTGGAGGGGATTTGGGAAAGGGGAAGATTTTGGGAAAGCGTGATGGGATTTGGGGAAGGGTGAAGATTTTGGGAAAGGGGTTTGGGAAAGGGTGAAGATTTTGGGAAAAGGTGATGGCATTTGGGAAGGGTGAAAGGGTTTGAGAAAGGGGAAGATTCTGGGAAAGGTGATGGGTTTGGGAAGCCTGAAGATTTTGGGAAGGTGAAGGGGTTTGGGAAGGGTGAAGGATTTATGAATATCAGGCTGCTGAGATAAAAACATCTCCCAGGGTTTCATTCCCCAAAGGGAAAAATAAAAAAAAAATAAAAACCCCAGCAACAAACCCAACCCTTGATGAAATATTCAAGCTGAAAACCACAAATGTTGTTAAACAGAGTGAGAGAAGTTCTCATTCTCACCGGAGAGGATTCCTGCAGAAAATCAAGGGTTGGAGGGGAGACCTTTAAACAACCCCATCTCCCCATTCCTCCTGACCTCAGCCACTGCTCCCACTTACAGTCAGAGCTGTCACACAACTTATTTATTATTCCTCTGTTTATTTATAACCATTCTAAACCAAACCCCTCGGTTTTGTTCTGCCTCAGAGCTAGGGTCAACTTCAGAAAACCTTCCAGGCTTCCCCAAAGCTAAAAACACTCAGGAAGGAATCCACACTTCCACACCAGCAGCTGAATTTTGCAGGATTTTTTAGAATTTTGTATGATTTTGAATTATTTCCATTTGTTAGCTGTTCTAAATCAATCCATTAATATCTTCTGAGGGCTGAGAAAACATTAAAATTTCACTTTGTGAGCACTGTGATATTTCAGTATAAAAACAGTTAAGGAAGGGGGGGAAAAAAAGGGCAAAAAACCCCAGGATCTAAAAGGCATTTTCAGTCCTTTATACTGAATAAACCACTTTTGGTGCTGAGCAAGTGCTTCTTGTCACGTGTTCAGAGGTGCTGAGACAACAGAGGGCTGCTTAAAAATAATAATTAACAAGTGAGTGTGTTTAGCACGGAGGAAAACGACCTGCAGCATGTGATGTGGGCAGAGCTGCAGCAGCCACAAGAAATCCTCTGCAAAAAAATAAAAAAAAAAAAAGCCACCCAGAACCTGAATGTGCTTTTTTCTGTCCCCACTGAGCAGTTGTCACCACTCCCAGCCCCAGAACACGAGGCTGGTCCCAAATTTCTCCATCCTCACAAGGCTTGGACCACATGGAGCCGGAATCTCGGCAGGAATTGCAGCAAGAGATTCCTTCCTAACAATCCTTGGCCACACAACAGCCAGAAAAAATCCCCAGTTTGGGCTTTTTTGGCTCTTTTCTAGCCCCTAACCCGTTGCATGTGTGACTATTGTCCAAGCCCTGCTCCTGAACAAGCAAAATTCTCTTGTAACAAACCCAGCTTGCACAAAACCCGGAATTATTCCACGCTGGAAATAAAAAAAAAAATCTGCCAACTTCAAAACACCCTTTTCCACTTGGAGTCAGCTCGTATTCACTGGGAGAATGATCAGGGGAGGGATAAATGCACATTTATGGTTTGCTGAAAGCACAGAGACATCAAATGCTGCTCACACTTGGCACATCACTCCCAAATATCTGCGCCCAGCCCGTTCTCCAGGCAATTAAAAACACCAAACGCTTTTGTTGCCTTCTCCTTTCTGGGTTTTTAAACATCACCCAACCTCTCTGACCCTGTATAAACCACAGGAGCTCCCCCAGGGCAGCTGCCCAAGGCAGAACAGCCAAATTTTGGTGAAAATTCCACACGGGGCAGCTCCCAACACGTCATTTAATCCAAATTTAATCCACACTGCTCGCATCCACGGGGAGTTTTTAATTCACAATTCCACTAGTTTATCCCCTCTCATCCTCCAGCTCTTTCTCCCATCCTCATCCCCACATCCCAGCCACATTTCCTCAGCTCTCAGCCCCCTCCACAACACTTTATTTTTTGCCTACAAATCATCCCTTTTAATCCGCTGCTTTCTGCCTTTTTTTTTTTTTTCCCCTCACAAGAACGCCTGAAAACTCCAGGAAAAATCCCCGCTGCAATCCATCCGCTTTCCCTGGAATCTCCACCTCCATCCCTGGGCTCCAGGAGCATCTTCCCCGAGGCAGCGAAGCGTGAAAGGACCAAATTTTGCCTCGTTTCACACCAGACGAGCCCAGCCACTCCAGGCATCTCTCCCTGACTAAAAACTACAGCAAAAAAAAAACCCAAAAAAACTCCGCAAAGTAAAGATAACTTCCCACTCTCCCAGCTCCAAGATTTCGGGATAACGGGATGCTCTCCCACCCGGAGCTGCTCTGACACAAGGATCGGGCTCGTTCCCTACGTGTAATGCGATTAACGAGCGATTTTTTTCCCTAAAATTACGCCGGATTCCCGTTTTTAAAGGCTCGCTTATCCCTGATCCGTGATTCCCCTGGCTCCCGGAGCCCTCGTGGCAAAGGGGAGACCCCCTTGGAGGTTTAAAAAGGGGGATTTTGGAGCAGTTTTGCTGCCAAGCCCTCCCCCTGATTAAGTTCAGCTCTTCCCCTCTCTTGGGGACACAAACGCACGGCTTTTTAGGGTTGTTTTTTTTTCCTAAATAAACACAAACCCGCACCGAATTTCCCCGTTTTTGTGCCTTTTCCCCGTTCCAGCTCAGCACGGAGGTTTAAAGGGAGTTTTTTAAAGGTTTGTTGTTTTTTTTTCCCCCTCCCAGCAAAGCCACGACCCCCAGCACCCCTCACGGTCCCGGCGAAGGGGGAGAGGGTCCCGGCAAGGAGGAGGTGGAAGGAGGATTTGGGGGGATTTTAGGAAGGGGAGGATAAAGGGGGAGTCTGGAGAGGTGGGAGTGGATCCCGAGGATGAGGGGGGGAACGTGGAGAGGGGAGGATGTTCCCTCAACAAAGGCAAAGTTGCGGAGCCGCCGAGCCCGGCGCGGGGGTCCCGCCCGCACACAAAGGCGGCGACCCCCGTGAGGGATGAGGGGGGAGCGTAGCGGGGTCCGCCTCAGCCCCACCACGGAGGACGGGGGGGGGGTCCCTTTGAGGGGGGGAGTACCGAAGACCCCTCCTCTCCTCCTCCTCAGCCCCCATATCTCCCCAGCCCTCGGTCCCTCTGTGCCCTCAGAAGGGGTCGCGTCCCGTGTGTCCCCCCCCCCCCTCCCCTCGCCCCCCCGTCCCCTTTATTTACCGCCATCACCAGCACGCGCGAGCTGTCACCCAGCGCGAGACGCCCCGGCCGGACACGCCCCCTCCCCGCCCATTGGCCGCCGCGCCCCGCCCCGCCTTTCCATTGGCTGGAGCGCATGCCAGTTAACGCCAACACCCACCTCCCTCTCCGCCGCTTACGCCGAATGCGTAGCGCGGCACACAGGCTAAGAGCGCGGGTGTTTAAGCTGCTTGCGCAGCGTACGCATCCCGCCAGCGTAGCGTACGCCGCGGCGCGCAGAGCGGTGTCGGGGCGTACGCAGTCTGCGCAGGCGGCAGGGGGCGCTGTTCAATGGGCGCCGGGGGGGGCGGGCCGGCGCGGGTTCGAGTCCCGCCCCCTCCCGTGACGTACCGGGCTTTGTGAATCGCGGGGCCGAAGTTCGGTTGAGGCTCGGGAGGGTAAATAAGGGTGTCTCGGAGACAAAGAGGCTCTTAAAGGGGCGGCGCGGGGGCCCCCGAGGGGGTGGCGTGGGGTGGGAGGGACCCCACGGGGGCCCTGAGGTGATGGGGGTGCTGAGGTGATGGCGGGGGCGCGCCCCACGGGGGCTCTGAGGTGATGGGGGGGCACAAGAGGGAGGCTGTGAGGGCTTTGAGGTGATGGATGCCTTGACATGGAGATCGTGAGGGGATGAGGGGGCACCCCGGGGTGAAGAAGGGAGTTCTGAGGTGATGAAGACCCTGAGGGGATTGGGGGGACACCCCAAAGGGTCCCTGAGGTGGTGAGCCTGATAACATCACCTGTATAAATTTTTCAGGGAAAAAGAGTAATTTTGGCTATCAAGGGAGTGAAAGGAGCAATAGAAAGCAGCAACAGGCTTGGCTGGGACATAAAGCTACAAATCCTCCTCGTCCTCATTCTCTGGAAACCCACTGACATCAAGGGGTTAATTAGGTTTGAAAGTATAAACAACAGAGCATCATATTTATAAAAAAAACCAAACAAACAAAACAGTTCTCAGCCAGAAAATCAAGCCACAAATCAGCTTTTTTTTTCCTTTTTGCTTCATAGAAAAAACCTGTTTAAGACAAATTATTTCTGGTTTTTTTGCTCTTCAGACCTGTATGGGCAAGAAACCAACAATATTTTTTTTCTGAAATGCTGGTGCCTTCCCAGGAATATGAAGGGTTGCAAATCCAAGGGAAGGCTGGAAATTTACAACACAAACCTGACTGTGCAGGGACAACTCCTCCCAAAATCCATCCTTTTATTGGGATAAAATACAACAAAACACTAACGTGCATATAAAAAAATTAAAAATGTAAGCGATGTCTGTAACTTCTCTTTTCCCTGCACGAAACACTGTCCCAAAAACCACAGAACCAATGGATCCAGGAATCCCAAACCATGGAGGACACCCAGAATCACACCCGGCACAGCTTGGAAACGGGGAAAGCTCCAGAAGGAAAAACTCCCGTGGCACAATTTGGAAAAACTGCTGGTGCAGGCAGGAGCTGCAGGGGATGCTCCTCACCTGATGCCAGCCACGGGCACCTGCTGCTGCTTGCGGATCTTGTTGAAGAGCTCCATGTACTGCACCATGGTGTCCCCGGGGCTGTAGGTGCTGTCGTGCTTGGAGCCGAACACCGACGGGATCCCGGGTGTGTGGCTGCCCATGAAGCTCTGCATGAACTCCATCAGCAGGTTCCAGCAGTCGTTGGCGATCACACAGGGGCAGTATTCCACCTGGGAACACAGCCCTGCAGGCTTGGAGCTGCTCACAAGGGGCAGTATTCCACCTGGGAACACAGCCCTGCAGGCTTGGAGCTGCTCACAGGGGCAGTATTCCACCTGGGAACACAGCCCTGCAGGCTTGGAGCTGCTCACAGGGGCACTATTCCACCTGGGAACACAGCCCTGCAGGCTTGGAGCTGCTCACAGGGCACTATTCCACCTGGGAATACAGCCCAGAGCCCTGGAGATGGTGGCAGGGGCACTGTTCCACCTGGGAACACAACCCTGCAGGTTTGGAGCTGCTCAGAGGGGCAGCATTCCACCTGGGAACACAGCCCAGAGCCCTGGAGATGGTGGCAGGGGCAGCATTCCACATGGGAACACATCCCCATAGGCTTGGAGCTGGCAGGAAGGACAATATTCCACCTGGGAACACAGCCCAGACCCCTGGGGATGGTGGCAGGGGCACTATTCCACCTGGGAACACATCCCCACAGGCTTGGAGCTGCTCACAGGGGCACTGTTTCACCTGGGAACACAGCCCAGACCCCTGGAGATGGTGGCAGGGGCAGCATTCCACATGGGAACACATCCCTACAGGCTTTGGAGCTGGCAGGAAGGACAATATTCCACTTGGGAACACAGCCCAGACCCCTGGGGATGGTGGCAGGGGCACTATTCCACCTGGGAACACAGCCCTGCAGGTTTGGAGCTGCTCATAGGAGTAGAATTCCACCTGGGAATGCAGCCCAGAGCCCTGGAGGTGACACACAGGGGCAGAATTCCACCTGGGAACACATCCCTACGGGTTTGGAGGGACGCTCATAGGAGCAGAATTCCACCAAACTAAATCACCTCTCTCCATCTTCTCCGCCGGCTCGCTTCAGACACCCTCAATTCGATCACCCCTAAACCCCCTCCAGCATCTCCCACGGAATTCCCCTGCCCATCCCCACATTCCCAAAGGGCTCTCACCTCCACAGAGATGCCCCTGGCGCTGGGGCCCATGGTGACCGTGCCCAGCTTCACCAGGAAGTCGCAGTACTGGTAGCGGGTGCCGCGGCTCTCGATCTTGTTGGCCTTGGCGTTCTGGAAGAAGCCCTTGAGCTTCACCATGAGGGTGTCAAAGTTGGCATCGGCCACCAGGCAGGGCCCGTTCTCGAAGAGGGCGAAGCAGCTCAGGGGGTACTCGGAGTTGTGCATGACGTACATCAGCTTCCCTGTCTGCCCTGGAATGACAGCGAGGAGTGGGGCTGGAAAACCAAATTCCTGCCTTAAAGCAGCTCCTCTTCCTGCCTCTTGGGCTGGAAAACAGAATTCCTGCCTTAAAGCAGCTCCTCTTCCTGCCTCTTGGGCTGGAAAACAGAATTCCTGCCTTAAAGTAGCTCTCCTCCTGCCTCTTGGGCTGGAAAATCAAATTCCTGCCTTAAAGTAGCTTCTCCTGCCTCTTGGGCTGGAAAACCAAATTCCTGCCTTAAAGTAGCTCCTCTTCCTGCCTCTCCTCCTCCTTGCTTTAATTCTGGGTCCTCACGTGTTTGTTGTGGTATCCATTCAGGGAAGAGCTTGGATTTTCTAATGGAAATTTACAGGGGAAAAGAAATCTTCGGCAGCACCGGGATAAAACATCAGCACAGCTCAGGGTGAGGTGAAAGGAGAGCCCCAGGAGCACCCACCTCCCACCCACTGCCCAGAGGGAGCCTGGGCTCGGCCTCTCCTCCACGTTCCAGCTGCCAAAAAAGCAGGAAAAAGCTGTTCTGGAAGATTCCAATGGGTCTGGCTGGGAACAAGGGCTCAGTGGTGAACATCAGTCACATCAGGAAGGGACGTGGGGATCCAGGGCAGGAGGGAAAAGGGAAAAGGGAAAAAAAGAGGGGAAGAGGGGAAAGGAAAAGGGAAGAAGGAATTGAAGAATCATCGACTAATGGAAGTTGGAAGAGACCTTCAAGATCAGCCAGTCCAACCCTCAGCCCATCCACTGTGACTCCTAAACCCCTAAACCACAACAATCAGATCCAGGCGCCTCCAGGGAAGGTGGGGAAGGAGAAGGAGGAAAAGGACGGGAAGGAAAAGGGAAAGAGGAGTCTGGGGAAGGGCTGCCCCCGGCCCTGCTGACCCTGTGTGCCCAGCGTGGCCGCCGTGTGATAGGTCTCGCAGTCCACGCCGAACGTGCCCTGCTTGTCCGCGCCCAGCGCCTCCAGCCGCCGCGCCAGCAGCTCCACCGTCTGCTGCACGCTCTTGCCCTCGGCCACCGGCACCTGCGACACGCTGCGACACGGACCGGGGCTCACGGACCCGCCGCGACACCGCCGGGCCCTGCCCGCGTCCCCGGGACTGCTCCGCATCCTCTGCCCCGGAGATCTTCCCCGTGTCCCCGGGGCTGTCCGCGCCGGGAGCCCTCTGGGGTTCGCCTCCCTATTCCAGGAGTCTATCCCGGTTCCACCCCCATTCCAGGAATCTATCCCGGTTCAGACCCCTCCATTCCAGGAGTCTATCCCGGTTCAGACCCCCCCATTCCAGGAGTCTATCCCGGTGCCGTCCCCCATTCCAGGAGCCCTTCCCGGTGCTTTCCCCCCGTCCCGGAGCCCCCCGCTCTCACCAGGTGACCCCCATGGTGCCGGTGCCACCACCGGAACGGGCGGGGTCACTGTCACCGGGAAGAGGCGGAGCCGCCCCGGAAAAGGCGGGGGCAGATCCCACGTGTCGCTGCCCGCTCGGGGCCCGCTGTCCCCCGGTTCCGCCGCGATGCCCAAGGCCCGGCGGGCGCGGGGCTCCGGCCCGGCCCCGGCGCTGCCCTTGGCCGAGCAGATCCTGCAGGACGCGGCCCCGCGGCTCCGGGCGCGGGAGAAGCGCGGGGGTCCCGGCGGGGCGGAGGAGCAGGGCGGCGATGGCGGCGGGGACGCCTTCGTGGACGCGCGGCTGTCCCGGCGCATCCTGGAGCAGGCGCGGCGGCAGCAGGAGGAGCTGGAGGCCGAGCACGGCCCCGGAGCGCCCGCAGCCCCCCGGCAGCGCAGCGCGGTTCTCGGTGAGCCCCCGGTAACTCCCGGTGCCCCCCCGAGGGTGCGCGGCCCCGGGCTGAGCCAGCGCCGCCCCCCGCAGGTCCCGGCTCGGACTCGGAGGATGATGAGGAATGGCCCTCGCTGGAGAAGGCGGCGGCGGCAGCGGGACGGAGCGGGGACTACGGCGGGGAGGTGGAGGTGGACCCCGAGGATGAGAAAGCCATCGAGATGTTCATGAACAAGAACCCGCCGCTGAGGTGAGTGCGCCGGGCGGGGGCCGCCTCCCTGCACCGGCTGTGCCCTGTCCGGTGTCAGCCCCATGCGACCCCCGGTTCACCCCTCGTCCTGTCCCAGTCCCTGTCCCGTGTCAGCCCCCAGCTCACCCCCATCCCATGTGATGTGATCCCATCGTGTCATCCCCCTGCGAGCCCCGATTGTCCCACCGGTCCATGCACAGACCCCAGCTCGCCCCCCTCTCTTGTCAGCCCCTGGCTCGCCCCTGTCCCCTGCCAGCCCTCCCATGTCCCATTGCCCCTGTCCCCTGCCAGCCCTCCCGTGTCCCCATTGCCCCTGTCCCCTGCCAGCCCTCCCGTGTCCCCACTGCCCCTGTCCCCTGCCAGCCCTCCCATGTCCCCACTGCCCCTGTCCCCTGCCAGCCCTCCCATGTCCCCATTGCCCCTGTCCCCTGCCAGCCCTCCTGTGTCCCCATGCCCCTGTCCCCTGCCAGCCCTCCCGTGTCCCCATTGCCCCTGTCCCCTGCCAGCCCTCCCGTGTCCCCATGCCCCTGTCCCCTGCCAGCCCTCCCGTGTCCCCACTGCCCCTGTCCCCTGCCAGCCCTCCCGTGTCCCCACTGACGCTGTCCCTCCCGCCCCAGGCGCACGCTGGCCGATATCATCATGGAGAAGATCACGGAGAAGCAGACGGAGGTGGAGACGGCGCTGTCCGAGCTCTCGGGCTGCCCCATGCCCCAGCTCGACCCCCGTGTCCTGGAGGTTTATAGAGGTGTCAGGGAGGTGAGGATGGAACATCCAAACCCACAGCCACCACCCTGAGGTGACAATGCGCTCTTGTCCCTGCTGTCACTTCCCCCAGTCACGGCCTGGCCCCTGTCCCTGTCTTTGAAGGTGCTGTCCAAGTACAGGAGTGGGAAGCTCCCCAAGGCATTTAAAATCATTCCTGCCTTGTCCAACTGGGAGCAGATCCTCTACATCACTGAGCCAGAGGCGTGGACAGCTGCTGCCATGTACCAGGCCACCAGGTAAGGTCACCTCAGGGACCCTCTGGCATGGCATTTTTGGGGTTTTTATTCCCATAACCAAAATCAGATTTACAAAACACCAACCTGCCCATTTGGCCTCCTTTCCTCATCCATCCCTTCATGCTTTGCTGATCCCAGGATATTTTCCTCCAACCTGAAGGAGAGGATGGCCCAGAGGTTCTACAACCTGGTGCTGCTGCCGCGGATCCGGGACGACATCGCCGAGTACAAGCGGCTCAACTTCCACCTGTACATGGCTCTGAAGAAGGCTCTGTTCAAGCCAGCAGCCTGGTTCAAGGGTAGGGGTCCTGCAGGGTCTCCTCTGGGGCTTGGCTGCCCACCTGAGGGGCAGGTGCATGGCAGGGGGTGTCCAGCTGCTGCTGCAAGGGTGGGGATTTCTAGGGGGAAGGGGCTGAGCCGCCAGGGTTCTGCCTGTGGGTGGAGGTGCTGGGTGCCTGACTGCTCCCATTCCCAGGGATCCTCATCCCCCTGTGCGAGTCCGGCACCTGCACGCTCAGGGAGGCCATCATCATCGGCAGCATCCTCACCAAGTGCTCCATCCCCGTCCTGCACTCCAGGTGAGGCCCTGAGGGGCTGGGGAGGGGGAAGAGCTTCTCCTCCAGGGACCCTGGGAAGTGTTTTGGATCCAGCCCTCAGCCTCTGCAGCCCCTGGAGGGGGTGAGGGGTCACTCAGCTCCCTCTGGGGTTGAGGTTCGAGGCTCAGCTTTGTGCCTGAGTGCTCCATGGTCCAGTCCAGTTCCCCCTGACCCCTGTGGTCCCTCTTCTGTCCCCATGGCTCCTGCCTGGCCCCACCTGTGTCCCTGTGGCTCCAGCCCCCATGACTCGTCACCTCTCCTGTGTCCCTGACCCCTCACCGCTCCCGTGTCCCTATCCCATCTGTCCCCTGACCTCTCCCATGCCCCATGTCCCTGTCCCCTGACCCCTCCTGTGTCCATGTCCCCATATCACCACATCCCTGTCCCCTGACCTGTCACCTCTCCAGTGTCCCTGTCCCCTGTCTGTCCCCTGACCTCTCCCGTGTCCCTGTGGCTCCATCCCCTGACCCCTCACCTCTCCCGTGTCCCTGTCCCCTGACCCTTGACTGCTCCCGTGTCCCCATGACTCCATCCCCTGACTTGTCCCCTGTCCCCTGACCTCTCCTGTGTCCCTGTGGCTTCATCCCCTGACCCCTGACCTCTCCGTGTCCCCTAACCTCTCCCATGTCCCTGTCCCCTGACCTGTCCCGTGTCCCCATGACTCCACCCCCTGACCTGTCCCGTGTCCCTGTCCCCTTGCCCCTGACCTGTCCTGTGTCCCCATGACTCCACCCCGTGTCCCCATGACTCCACCCCGCCTCGGCTGTCGGGTGTCCCCTGTCCCGCCCCCTGAGCCGTCCCTGTCCCTCCCCCAGCGCAGCGCTGCTCAAGCTGGCCGAGATGCAGTACAGCGGTGCCAACAGCATCTTCCTGCGCCTGCTCATCGACAAGAAGTACGCGCTGCCCTTCCGCGTGCTCGACGCCCTGGTCTTCCACTTCCTGGCCTTCCGCAGGGAGCAGCGCCTGCTGCCCGTGCTGTGGCACCAGAGCCTGCTGGCCCTGGTGCAGCGCTACAAGGAGGACCTGTCCTCGGAGCAGAAGGAGGCCCTGCTGGAGCTGCTCAAGTTCCACAGCCACCCCCAGATCTCGCCCGAGATCCGCCGGGAGCTGATGAACTCCGGGACCAGGGACGTGGAGGGGGAGCAGGTGGTGGCCATGGAGTGAGCAGGGAAGGGCTGGAGGCTGGGATGCTGCTGGATGCAGCTGGAGCATCCCTCCAGGATCCATCCTGCTGCTCCGAGCTGTCACTGGGACAGGCTGTGCCCACAGACTGGACTGAGCGCCCTGTGCTGTCACTGCCACCAGCACGGGGACACTTGGGTTTGTTCCTGTACTCGGAAATAAAACCAGAGCCGTGTTGGTCACTCAGGGCTGGCTCTGCCCCGTGTGCTCCCAGCCTGTCCCTGTCCCCACCAGCTGCTGGGGCTCCTTGCCCAGGGGTTTGCTTCCTAAAGCCACAGGGCCACCTGCCTGGCCTGCTCCTGGCACTGTGCCCGAGTGCCACCTCTGCTGGAAAACCCAGGGGGGACTTTTCCACCAGGCTGCACACTCAGGGAGGGCCCTGCTGCCACTGTCGCTGCCAGGTCTGTGCCCTGCAGCTCTGGGCCACGGAGAGGAGCCCCTGGTGCACCCTGGGCTGTGCCAAGGGCAGCTGCCCCCTGTTGTCACCTCCGGTCCCCACACCCCTCAGCCTTTTCTGTGACTTCCTGAATTTATCTTATTTTAAAGCAGCCAGAGGCTGATGAGCACAGGAGGGAGCCCAGGCTGGCACAGAGCACCTGGCACTCTCCTGCCACCACCTGAGCTGCTCCAGTGCCCCTCACCCTCCAGCCTGCTGGGGAGAAGGTGCTGCCTCTGCTCCAGGGGCACCTCACCTGCAGGAAGGGTTTTGGCTCCACCACCATCCCTGAGCTGCCCTGGCTGTCCCTCAAGGTCCTGCTTGTCCTCTCTCCACCCCATTGTTGGAAAAGCAGGGCTGGAGCTCCCAAGGGATCCCCAGAACCAGGGAGAGATCCAAGAATGGCGCAGGGAAACCCTCGAGCCACTGATTTTTTGGGTTTTTTTTTGTTTAAAATATTTTATTGCAACATCACGGGGTTCTCTGGCTCTCCCAGCAGCGGGACTCGTGCGAGTGAACACCAAACCAGTTTACTCTTAAATTAAAAATTTACTTATATATATATTTATATATTTATATATATAAAAAAAAAAAAAAAGGAAGCCATTTCCTCTTGCCCAGGCAGGCTCTGTCCCAACCCTCCAGGAGGCAGCGGCTCCGGGGGTTTCCGGGCCAGGCAGGCTCAGGGAGGAGCAGCAGCCCCACCTTTTTCCGCCGGATTTTTGTGGGGTTGGTGGCATCCAAAAGGAAGATTTCAACCTCATTTTCCACATCCCCCACGGGAAGACAAAAGCCACATGGCCAGAGGTCCCCAGGGAGCAGCAGCAGCAGCATCTGCCTCCCACCCCTGGGGAGTCTCTGGCTTCTCCTGGTTAATTCCACTCTGGATTTCTCATAGAAAAGCAGCATTATTTTTTTTTTCTTTTTTTTTTTTCCTGTTTTACAACAATTTTTATAAAAAACTAACGAGGATCAACAACAACGATACAAAAATGCAGTAATTGCTTTTCCAACTCAAGTGCGCAGCAAAGTTTCCCACCCTGTGAGGAGGCAGAGCTCAGATCCACCTGGATGAACGATGAACACAGCTCAGAATTTTCCACCCTGTGAGAAGGCAGAACTCAGATCCACCTGGATGAACGATGAACACAGCTCAGAATTTTCCACCCTGTGAGAAGGCAGAACTCAGATCCACCAGAGTTTCCCACCTCAGGAGGCAGAGCTCAGATCCAGGTGTGAACAAAGCTCAGAGTTTCCCACCCTCTCAGGAGGCAGAGCTCAGATCCACGTGGATGAACACAGCTCAAATTTTCCCACCCTCTGAGGAGGCAGAGCTCAGATCCACGTGGATGAACACAGCTCAAATTTTCCCACCTTCTCAGGAGGCAGAGCTCAGATCCACGTGGATGAAGGCAGCTCCAGAGCTCAGATCCACGTGGATGAACACAGCTCAAATTTTCCCACCCTCTGAGGAGGCAGAGCTCAGATCCACGTGG
>JAYRCE010000134.1:4133895-4154869 GCA_036026295.1 Spinus olivaceus | reverse complement strand
GGCCTGGGGGTGTCCCAACCCTTTCCAGGCGTGCCCCCCCCCCACTCTGCCCATGGGCTCCTGCCCCAGTTTGGGGTCCCCCCACCCCGCTGTCCCCCCTGGCTGTGCCCTTCACCCCGTTCCTTTCCCCGTCCCCCTTAAGCAGCCGTCGGGGCTTGCAGCCACCTTAAGGGAGCCCCTCCCCCGGCGGGCTGGGACGAACCCTCCCCCTCCCTGCCCGCCGTCCCCTCCCTCGCCGGCCCGGCCCCGCACGGCCCCGCACGGCACGGGGGTTGCCATGACAAGCATTTTCTCCCGTTAGCTCCGGGACCGCTCCCCCTCCATCCCATGGCCAGTCGCGGGGGCTCCGCCGCCAGCCGGGCGCCGTGGGACCGGAGCCGGTGAGTGCGCGGGGGGGACCCCGGCAGCGGGGTACGGGGGTCCCCAGGAGGGTTGGGGACACTGGGGGGACGCACGGGAGTGGCGTGGGGCGGTCGTGGAGAGGGGGGGGTCTTTGTAGGAGCGGGGTGGGTGGGGGCATCGCTGTCCCCGCTGCGCCGGGCGGGTGGGGCGCGGGCAGCGGGGATTTCACCGCCCCGCTCCGTCCCAGTGCAGCAGGTGGGATGGGGGGGACTCGGCGTGGGGTCCTACATCACGGGGGGGGCTCGGTGTGGGACCCCGCCACCGACCCCAATCCCACGTGGGAGAGGTGGGGTGATGGGGTGACCGCGGTCCGGCCGCTCTGGGGCGTGGGCGGCTGCGGGGCGTGCAGCCCCCAAACATCTTGTGGGGGGCAAGTCCGGCAGCCCCCCGGTATTTGGGGTGGGGAGGACGCTCTGGACGGATCCTACAACTTGTTGCCCGCCCTTGAGGCGGCTGGTGGGGGGCGCGGGGTTGCCGGTCGCGCGTGTTGCTGGATTTTTTGGGAGGCAGCGAGTTGTGGCATTGCAGGGAGGAGGAGGATGAGGATGATGGAGGAAGGAAGAGGCGGGGGAAGGGGAGGGGGGCTTGCGGCAGCCCAAGGACAGAGCGGGGAAGGTGCTGCGTGGGTGGGTTTGGGGTGATTTTTCCCCACCTGTGGGGTAGAAAAGGGGGCTGCTCCCTGCCTGGAGTGGGGTGACTCGGGCGGGGGGCTGTGGGGAGGGTGGGATGCGGTGGGGAGGTGCGTGGGGGTTGCCCACGCCACGGCTGGGCACGTCCCCCTCCTGCCTGCACCAATCCAGCTGGGCAGAGCCACGGCAGAGAAAACAGGAGTGGGGAGGCGGAAAATAAATTAAAAAATAAATCAGAAAATCTATTGGAAGCCCGGCCAGGCTCTGGCCTCGTCCGCCTCCTCCTGCCTCTGCCCTCAGCGCTCTCCCTGCATCCCAGCCCCGGCTCCGGAGCCTCCCAGCATCCCCGGCCTGGCTCGGTGGGTCCGTGCCCCCCGTGGGCTGCCCGGCGGCGGGGGCGGGGGGGGCTGTGCGGAGCTGGGTGGTCCCTCCCTGCTTCGCCAGAGGCGAGTGGAGATGTTGGGAGGGGAGGAGGGACAATAGGTTATTGTGCTCTTATCTCTGGAGACCTGAGCTTGGGTGGGGGTTTGCATTGCGAAGCTCAAACCAGTGCAGCCAGTTTCTGCCCGTGGCCGTGGACCGGCAGCCCTGGACGTGGGTGGACGGGCAGGAGCAGAGGGCAGCGAGCTGGGGTGGAGGTGAGTGCTCGGAGCTCGCCAAGGGGCACCCAGAGCCGTCCTGGGGCCGGGGGACCCCGAGCTGAGCCCCCCACCCCGACCCCCCTGGGCTGCGTGGACAAGGCAGGGGCTGCACCGCTGCCTGCGCCCTGCCTGCCTCCAGACACTGCCCTCAATCTTTCGCTTCTCTGAGCACTGAAACGCACCTAAATTATTAAATCATGAGCGAGAGAGGCTGACGCCCCCGCGCTCCGCCAGCCCCACCCCGCCGCGCCCCGGGGATCCCTCCCCGGCCCTGGGCTTCCCTCCCCGGCTGCCCCCTCGGGTGACACCCCCCCGGAACCCACCCCACGGGCTGGCTGGCAGCTCAGGGGGGCTGCAGATGCCCCTCGGCTCTGAGGGGTGCGAACCCTTCCTCAGAGGTGGGCACTGGGTGGGCTTGGAGGCCAAATTGCACCCTGTGACTCCCTGGGGCCGGGCTGGATCGCCTCGGGTGCGTGGATGGCCGTGGCACGGGGAAGGTGCCGGTGCCGGGATGGTGCAGGTGGAGCTGGGAAGCGCCCAGGGCAGGAGGCAGCGCTTCCCCATTCCTGCCCTGGCACCGCGCATTCCCCGCGGGCTCCGGCCCCGTCCCGCCCTGGCCGCCGGCGGGGCCGCGGCTGCCGCTCCCCGTCCGAGCCCCGGCTCCTTCCCCGCTTCCTTCCCGCCTGGAAAAGCGCTGGGAAGTGCTGCGAGCGCTGCAGGTAGAGAGGTTTGAGAGGGCGCAGGCTGTTGTTGGGTGTTGGTTTTTTTTTTTTTTTTTTTTTCCTTTTTTTTTTTTTTTTTTTTTTTTCCGCTGGCGATGATGACGGAGGGAATTCCCTGCGCTGCCGGCTCGCCGCTCGCGTGCCGTGGGTCCGCATCTCTTCCCGGGGGAATCTGTCGCTGTCACCCGAGCCTTGCGCCTCCGGAGTCGGGAGCCGCCGTGCCCAAGCCCCCGGGCAGAGGCCGGGCAGGGCGGGGGCAGCCGAAGGGTGGCACAGGTCCTTGGGCAGGATGAGTAAGAGCAGGGAGGGACGGCTGCTCCTCTCCACTATTGTTTAGCAGTCGAAAGCGCCGGGGTGGAGCTGAGCCTGGAGTTTCCCCTTGTCCCCAAGCCGTGGGAGACGAGCCCGCTCCTTCCCCGCCCGCCCCTCGCCGGGGCCGCCGATTCTCCGCGCGTTCCCTGCTCCTCTCTCGGGTTATGTGTTTGTTTGTTTTGGGTTTTTTTCTCTTTTTCTGTTTCTCCTCCCTGCTAGGCCACGAGCAGAGTTTTCCCGCAGTGGCCACACGGTCCCTTTCCAGCAGGGCGGGTTGGAGCCTGCGGGGATGTGGGGACCCAAATCCCTGCGGTGGAGGGGGGAACTCGCAGCCGCCGCCCGTTTGCTGCTGCTGCTGCTCCCCGTGCAGGGCCCGGAGAAGGGCTGGCAGCTCTGGCTTCCTCCTCGCCCACGGCTCCTCCCCGCCGGGCACGGCTGCGCCGTGCTGGGCAAGGAGCCGGCGGAAAACCTGCGGTGAGAGCCCGGGGATCCCGCTGGGCTCCGGGAGCGGCTGGGCTGGGAAGGCGCTCGCTGGGGCAGGGACAGCGAGCCCCGGCTGGGAGGCGCGGTGTGACCGTGGAAATGGGTGCGGGTCCTTTGGGAAGTGACCGATGGGCAGTGTGGCCGTGGTGATGGGATGCAGATCCTTGGATGGGAAGTAACCCATGCTCCGTGTGACCATGGCATTGGGAGGTGACCAGTGCTCCGTGTGGCCATGGCATTGGGAGGTGACCAGTGCTCCATGTGACCATGGCAGTGTGACCGTGGCATTGGGAGGTGACTAGTGCTCCGTGTGACCACGGCAGTGGAAGTGACCAGTGCTCGGTGTGACCAGTGCTTGGTGTGACCATGGCAGTGGAAGTGACCAGTGCTCAGGGAAGTGACCACGGTGATGGATGCAGGCCCTTAGATGGGAAGTGGCCACAAGCGGTGCCACTTCCCTGGTGTCCCCCATGTCATGTGGCCTGCTGAGAACTCCCAGATCCAGGGATGCTGCAGCATTCCCAGTAAGGAATGGCTGTTCTGGCACACTGGAAGGGATCTGGTGTGCAGAGCTGGGAATTGAACCCATCCCTGCTCCTCTCGTGTTGTACCAGCTGGGAATAGGGATCCCATGGGTGGTGGTGGGGCTGGAGATGCTCCTGGAGGAAGCAGGTTTGATGGCCAAGGTGTCAGAGCTGTCCCCAGCCTCCCTCCTCTCCACATTGGTGCAGGCAAAGGTGACCAGAGACAGGTGGAGGGGGACAGAGACAGGCAGGTGACAGGATCCTGCCCAGCCCAGTGGTTTTCCAGTGGAAACCACTGCTTTTCCCAGTGACACTGGGACAGAGAATGTGTTTTGGGGTGCAGAGCCAGCCTCGGGGTCCCTGGGAGCAGTCGGGTGACAGCTACAATCCCTGTCACCTCCTACCAGCACTGAGGTTGAGCTAATGAACCCTGTGACTTTGATGTTTTAATTAGTTGCTTTTGGCTTTAATGCACGGGGATAATAGAGTTTCTGTGGACTTATAAACCCTGCTCCTCTGGATCATTAGGAAAAGGGAAAAAAACACGAGGTAAGCCTGGGTAGGGACAGGAGGGAAGCTGGAGCCCTGTGGAGTGCATGACACCCACTGGGGTGTCACCCACCCAGCTGGTGACTCTTTTAAACCGCTAATTAAGCACCTTAAATCCTGGGAGAGCTCTCTGTGAGTAAGAGCTGAGTTCAGAGTCCTCCTGCGTTTGTGAGCTTCTGGGAGGGGTCTCAGATTTGAACGTGGGAAGCTGATGCACAGCCAGGCCCCTGCAATCAGGAATTGGGGTTGTGGGATTCCCTTTTGGGGCTGGCCCTGCTCCTTCCAGGGTCACCAGGCCACTGTGGCCCAGGCTGGTGGCAAGGGACATGGGGACCTTCATGGGGCCTCCCTGGGATTTCTGGATCGTGGCAACAAGTCCTAAAAGGGGACCTAAATACCGACCAGGAGAGTGCAGGCTGGGGAGGGGACACACAGCTGTGACACCAGCAGCCCTCTGCCCAAATCCTGCAGCTTCGGAGCAAATGGGATCGATCATCCAGCATGGGATCAATCATCCATTGCCCAGTGCCAATGGGAGAGCTCCTGGCCTCGGGAATCCCTCCCTTCCCTGCGGCACAGGGGCTGTGGCAGCCTCCAGGGCCACACCAGTGCCACACCAGTGCCACATGGCAGGGACTGGGCCACACCAGTGCCACACCAGTGCCACACCAGTGCCACACCAGTGCCACACTGCAAGGACCAGGCCTGTCCCCTGCCACCCCCGCCCACTGTGGCCACTCGGGGCCGGGCCCTGGCGTGTCCCCAGCGGGGGGAACTCCTGGCCAGGGCGGCAGCAGCCAAAGGGAAGCTTCGGCCAAGTGTCGGCGTTTTGTGCTGACGGGGAAACTTTTCCTTCGACGCTTCCACGGCAGGGATGAGTCGGCAGCTGGGCTGAGCCGAGCGGGGCGCCGGGGGCGAGGAGCAGTGCCGATTTTGCCATTCCGTGCCGTATGCCCGTGTTTTGCTGGCGCCGAGGCAGCCGTGGGCTGCGGGAAGGAGCAGCGAGCTGTGCCTGGGCAGAGCGCGGCGCGTAGGAGTCCCCACCCGGAAGAGTTTGTCCGGCGGGGCCGGGGAGGGAGGAATCCGATCCCTCCTTTTCCCAGACTGGGATCCCAGCGCGCTTGGCTCTCCGTGGCCTTGGCCGGCTCCCCGTTGCCGAACCCCCCCAGCGTGGGTCTGGCCCCCCGCTCATCCCGCCGGGCCGGGAAGGGTCCCGCGGCAGCGATTCCCGACATCTCCTCTTTGTCTGCGGCTCGGAAAGGTCAGCCCTGCCTCGCTCCGTTAAGGAGCTGTAAATAATCCCGCTCCTTGTGCCGCGGGGCCGGCTCCAGGGCTGAGCCCAGCATCCTCCTCCTCCTGCCCGGGCCCCGGAGCCGTGCCAGGGGAGGTGATGCCAGCCCGGGGGGGGGACGCAGCGCTGCAGAGCCGGGGGGCAGCGGGGTGCGGGCGGCCCGGGGGGGACAGCGGCGTGTCCCACGCCAAGGGCAAGAGTCGGGATGGCTGCTCCCGGCTCCTGCCTTCTCCAGGCTAAAAATAAGCCGCTGGCCCTCGTCGTGCTGCCTCTGCTCGGTCTGGGGGGGCTGGCGGTGGGGAGGGGGTGAATCCGGGCAGCGGGGGGACCGCGGCCCCGCGGGGCGGTGGCAGGGCCTGTGCCGGGGTTGGGAGTGACCTTTGCTCTTTGAGCATCGGGGTCGGTGATCGGATTTTCAGGTCCGGGCTCGGATTTCGGGTAGAAGGTGTCTGATTTTCGGCGCCGTTTCTCGAGATGCTAATTAAGGACCCTGCTGTAGCAGCTGGAGCTTTACTGTCCCTTCGCCACCCCTCGCTCAGCCGGGAGGTGCCCGTGGCCCCTGGAATGCCCTCGGCTTTTCGCTTCTCGCCTTTTGTTCCTGCTTGGGAATGCCGATGCCTCGCCTCTCAGGGGCTCCAGCTTTTCCAGAGGCTTAGTGGCGTGGCCCTCACGGCATTCCAGCTCCTCGCCTCCCTTCCCACCTTCTCACCAGCTTCTTGAAAATAACCCCGTGCTGCTGGAGAGCTGCTGGGGGCACAGCCCAGGATGCGGTGGCAAAGCTGCTTTCCCTCTCCTGCCATTCCACAGGCAGCCCAGGGACACCGGCACGAGCCAGGAGGTGGCTCAGTCCTCCAGCACCGTCCCCTCTCATCCTTGCTCTGTCGAAGCCCCCTGATTTTGGGGTGATCCCCGGGGAGATGGGACAGCTCCGAGCGGGATCTGCCGGCTGTGGGATTCTCGTGGCACCTGCAGAGCTGAGCCCGGCTGTGTCCCAGCCCTGGCGTGATGGATCGCTGCAGCTGGCACAGAGAGCTTCCCGGAGCTTCCCGCTCCAGAGGGGCTTCCTGCCGGAGCTGGGCACGTGGCCGTGCCAGCAGCGGGGATCCGGCATGGCCTCGGTGACGGGGACACGCCTGGGGCTGACCCGGGCTGGGAGGGAGCTCGTGCTCCGGCGTGAACCTGAGTCAAACATTATTCCTGCCTCTGGAGCAGGGAGGGATTAGTGCAAGGAGGGAGAGCTCGGTGCAAGGAGGGGGGGTGCAGAGAAATGAGGGCAGGCTGGATTTGTGGCCGTGCTGGCAGCTGGGAATGCCAGGCTGGCACTGGAGGAGCCCTGGGATGGCCGGAGCGAGGCTGGAAGAGGGTCACAGTGTGGGTGACAGCCTCGGGAACAGAGGGAATGACAACCAGGATTCATCCCGATGCCACAGGCCTGGCTGCCTTCACCCAAGGCTGAATCAGCTGCAGGGAGCCGGGATCAGAGACTTGGCTGGGCTGGGAGAAGCTGGGAAGCGTGGCTGGGATCTTTCCTGGGTGTCCCTCGCTGCAGACGTGGCTCTGAGTCACCACATCCTGCCTGGGAAAGTTTTGGGTCCCCACACTTTCATCGGAGCAGCCAGGCAGGGCTCTGGGATGGGCCTCAGAGGGTCCTGCTGGATTCCCTGTAGGAGCCAGGCCATCCCTAGGACAAATCTGTGGGGCTGGGGGCCACAAACCCCCGTGTGCAGGCTGGAGCTGGGACAGGGTGAAGCTCCACATCCTGCATTTTCCAGTGTGACTGGTGCTGGCTATTTTTAGTTGTCCAAATTAAGCTCGCCTTAAATGCTGTCTTTTGAGGTTTCTTTGAGGGAGGAGGCCTGGAGTGGTGTTATTTCCCAAGTGACTGATTGCTCTCCAGTCTGACCCCAACTGGACTGGCCAAAAAAACGAAAGGAAGGACCAAAGCTGTGGCTGGGAAGTGTCTCCTCTCCGCAGAGCTGTGCCCAAGGGTGTTTCCTGAGTCAGCAGGAGATTTCTTGGGGGAAGGAGAAAGTAAACAGCATCCCCATGGGGAAATCCAGCTGGAAAACCTCATCCTGCTACCTGCTCTGGCATCCCCGAGGTGTGCTGTGCCCCTGGGAGCTGGCCTGGCTGTTCCACAGGGTGTTAAATCCGTGTATTTCTCACCTCAGGGATGTTTGGATTTATTGGAGAGTGCTGGGTGCTGGTTGCTCCTAGAGGAAGAGGAAAAGGCTGGGAACACGGGCAGGGTGTTGAGATGCTGCTCCCTGTTTTGGGGGAAGCTCATCCAGAGGGGGCTGTCCTGCTATCCATGGATTCTACAGGATTGCTGCAGCCCATCCCATGGGCCCAAACCCCATCCATGCCGTGCTCCAGCTCCATATCCACCACTGGATTCTGTTGTGCCAGCTCCTGACCCTTCATCCCTTGCTGTGTCTCAGCCCCGGGGACCTGGCTGGGATCTGTCCCCTCTGGGGGTGATCCTTTGGGAATAGGGTCGTTGGGAAGGGATCCAGGAAAAACCAGCAGGCAGCAGAGGATCCCTTGTGCCTTCCATCCCTTCCCATTCCCTACTTCCCTTCTTGGCACTGTTTCCCACCTCTCCCTATCCCTGGATGCGCTCCATGCCTGTCTCACCTCACCAGGCACCTGCTGGAGCATCCCCTGCCCGGAGCTGGCTGCAGGAATGGCCTTTCCTCCCCCTGCTTCCCCTCCCTCCCTCCCTCAGCAGCAGCAGCAGCAGCAGCCGCCGGGCGTTTCCGTGCAGGTCAGCAGCCAGGGGATCCTCCGGCTCCTGCAGTCGGACGTGAAGTGCATGGAATCCCGGGAAGATGCTGCAGATGGAGTTTCTGCAGCGCCGGGGGGACGGGGCCCTGCGGCCTCGAGGGCTGGAGTGAGGAGCTGGAAGTGTTCCCTGGTGCTTCCAGCCTCGGGACTGTCCCTTTTCCCTCTGGGAAGGACAATGAGGGAGCCTCCCTTCCTCCTCCCACTCCCCCGGACGCAGCTGCCTGCACGGCCCGGCCTTGTTGTGTGTCAGTCCCTGGGACCTGGCTGGGATCTGTCCTCTCTTGGGGTGATCCTTTGGGAACAGGGTCGCTGGGAAAGGATCCAGGAAAAGCCAGCAGGGAGCAGAGGGATTTTACCAAATCTCAGCCTCCTCAGCTGGGGACGGCCTCCCGTCGAGTGGGGCAGCCAGGGTGGTGCTGGGGGATCCCAAACAGCTCTGGGGGACCCCAAACAGCTCTGGGTGACTCCAGACAATTCTGGGGGATCCCAGACAGCTCTGGGGGATCCCAAATAGTTTTGAGGGATCCCAAACAGTGCTGGGGAACCCAAACAGTTCTGGGTGACTCCAGACAATTCTGGGGGACCCCAAACAGTTCTGGGGGATCCCAGACAGTGCTGGACACTCCCAATCTGAGCTCCCACTCTCCTCATTATTCCAGGAGCAAACCCCCCTGCCCAGCCCCTGCCAGGACTCCGTGGGAGGTGATGGAGAGGATGAGGAAGGCCCCTGATACTGCAGGGAAAATGCTGGGAAAGGGAAGAGGAAACAAAGCCGTGGGAATGGAGGGGATTCCTGCAGGCAGAGCAATCCCAGGCAGGACAGCTGGGCTGGAGGGGAATCCTGCCCGTGGGTTTGGCATTTTTCCATTGGGATGGGGAGCGGGAATCACACCCTGAGCCACGGGTGTGTGTGTGTCTGTGCTGGGCGCCAGTGTCTGGGGAGATCCCTCACTGATCCCTCGCTGTATTCCCATGGATCCTTCACTGTGTTCCTGAGATCCCTCACTGTATTTTCATGGATCCCTTGCTGTATTCCCAGGGTCCCTCACTGTGTTCCCACAGATCCCTCGCTCTGTTCCCATGGATCCCTTGCTGTATTCCTGGGATCTCTCTCTGTATTCCATGGATCCCTCGCTCTATTCCCAGGATCCCTCATTCTGTTCCTGGGATCTCTCACTCTATTCCTGGGATCTCTCTCTGTATTCCATGGATCCCTCGCTCTATTCCTGGGATCCCTCACTCTGTTCCTGGGATCTCTCTCTGTGTTCAATGGATCCCTTGCTCTATTCCTGGGATCCCTCATTATATTCCCATGGATCCCTCACTCTATTCCCATGGATCCCTCACTCTATTCCCATGGATCCCTCGCTCTATTCCCATGGATCCCTTGCTCTATTCCCATGGATTCCTCGCTCTATTCCCAGATCCCTCACTCTATTCCCGGGATCCCTCCCTCTATTCCTGGGATCCCTCGCTCTGTTCCCGGGATCCCTCACTCTATTCCTGGGATCTCTCTCTGTATTCCATGGATCCCTCGCTCTATTCCCGGGATCCCTCACTATTCCCAGATCCCTCACTCTATTCCCACGGATCCCTCGCTCTATTCCCAGATCCCTCACTCTGTTCCCAGATCCCTTGCTCTATTCCCATGGATTCCTCCCTCTATTCCCAGATCCCTCCCTCTATTCCCGGGATCCGTCTCTCCCGTGGCTCCGTGGCGCTCGGTGCCAGCGAGTGCCCCTAACACCGGGATTTCCCCACTAATCTGGGCCCTATCGCTGCTAAAGCCGCAATTATCCCGGGATTAGCGCTGGTGCTTAGAGCCCCACCTGGGGCAGGGCCGGGCCGTGCCAGCGCCTCCCGCCAGGACCCAGGGGCCGGTGGCCGCTGTCACCTCGGGTCACCCCAGGGCACCGTGTCCCTCTTGTCTGGAGGCTGGGCAGAGGCCGTGGGGTTTTGGGGGGCGTCATTTGGGGTGTGAGCCCCCCCGGCAGTGCCGTCCCTGCTGTGTCTGAGGCTGGGCTTGGAGCACCCTGGGACAGTGGGAGGTGGCCCTGCCCATGGAATGGGATGAGCTTTAAGGTCTCTTTCATCCCAGACCATGCTGGGATTGCATCCCAGCATCATTGCAGGTGGGTTTGTTTGGAGAGCTGGGATTTATGGCAAAGCCTGGCTTTGGGGCTGTGCACGAGGGCTGGAAGGCCCCAATTCCTCCTCAGGGATGTGATGTGTGTCTGAGGGAAGGGATATCCCAGTTTGTCGGGGTTACTGGTGCAGCTGGGAGGTGCTGGGAGGAGGGAACATGAGGGGTTGGATGTGGCATGAACAGGGTGGCAGGTCAGGACTGTGCCAGGCTGCAGGGCAGGGTGTGGAGCTGGGGCTGGGAATGTCAAGGTTGGGAATGTCGGGGCTGGGAATGTCAAGGTTGGGAATGACTTACAAGGCTGGGAATGTCAGGGTTGGGAATGTCAAAGTTGGGAATGTCTGACAGGGCTGGGATTGTCTGACAGGGCTGGGAATGTCAGGGCTGGGAATGTCAGGGCTGGGAATGTCAGGATTGGGAATGTCAGGGCTGGGAATGTCAGGGCTGGGAATGTCAGGGCTTGGAATGACTGACAGGGCTGGGAATGACTGACAGGGCTGGGAATGACACCCCAAACTCCATGGCTCCACACTGGGGTGGCTGCTGGGTGGCAACAGGACAAAATGCAATTTTAGGGAGCAAAGAGCCCCATCCAGCTGGAATCATCGCCCGTGATGATGATGATGATGATGATGATGATGATGGTGGTGGTGGTGGTGGTGGTGGTGCCTCTCCCCAGCTAATTAATCAACGGTTTTTAATTGCTGTGACTCCCCCCAGAGCAGGAGTGGTGCCTGCTCTGGATTAGGGCAGTGCCTGGCGCTGGTGCAAGCCCAGCTCCAACAAAGCTCCTCTCAAAAGCACATCCAGGGTTTTTCCAAGGTTTTTTCCAAGGTTTTTTCCATCCCTCGGAGACAGTTCCCCCAAAACACCGCTGGGGTGGGGTGAGACCCTCTGGGTCACCCCCTGAGTGGGGGGGTGCCCAGCGTGGTGCCCCTTCCCTCCCTGGATCCCTCACGGTGCCTCCAGGCATTTCCCACCCCCAGCTCCTTCCCGCCCGCCTGGATTCACTTTTATATTTATTTTCCGAGCTGATTCCTGCTGTTTGCTCAAATCCTCACCTCTCCCACCTCGGGGGGCTGGGGAGGGAGGACCCTGGGAAGCTCCCGGGGGTGGCTGTGCCCCCTCCCAGCTCATCCCAGCTCAGAGGAGCTTTCCCTCCCCCTTGCCCTGCCCCTCCCCATGCTCTCCTGGCCCATCTGGCTCTCCCCTCCTATTTCTCCATATTTTCCAAGCTCTGATTTGCCTCTCCCGCCTCATTTTTTTTTTTTTTTCCTTTCCTTTCCTTTTTTTTTTTTTTTTTGGCGATCTCCACACCACCACCACAAAACTTTTTATTATTATTATTTTTTTTCCCCCCTTGCTGGGCGGGGGGAGGGGGGTGGGGGTTCTGCTTTTAGGATTTTGAGGATGGGGGTTCTTTTCTCCTGGTAAATATCGCCTTCCCCTGCTGGCCTGGCTCCCTTTAATTAGACTTCTTACTGCATGGAACAGTTCGCAGTTATATATGGAAAACAGCCCACACTTTCCCAGGAGCAGGGCATGTTGGGAAGGGAAACGGGAGCAGCCGGCGCGCTCTTCCCTGGGAGCCGCGTGTGTTTTTCCTATCGCTTTTCCCGACTTTATTTTTTTAACCCTTTCCAGCAGCGAAAAGCACTCGCAGCTTTTTTTTTTTTTTTTTTTAATTTAATTTAATTTTTTCTTTTTACCCCTCTCTCATCCCTTGTTGCCGGTTTGTCCCTTAAAAAATCCCTGCTGAGCTTGGGTTTTGGGGTTTTTTTTTTTTTTTTTTTTATGGGAAAATATGGATTTAGGGATGGAGGAGTGTGGGGAGAGGGATCCCCGCTAGCCGGGCTGGCAGGAGTTACAGGGTGGCTGGCAGGGATGTGATCCAGAGCGGGAATTCTCGGAGCTGGGAGCAGGGACACCCATCCCGGCTCACGTGGTGGCGGTGGCAGGAGGGGCATTGCTGTCCCCAGCCCTTCCCTGTGTCCCCAGGGCTGCTGCCACCCTCGGGAGCTGAGTGCTGGAGCGACCTTCCCTCTCTGGAATTGTTGGGGTTCCCCTACAGCACATCTGGAGTTGTTGGGGATCCCCTACTGGCACATCCCCAGCTTTAGGGGATCCCCAAATTTCCCTGTGGTGTCCCAGCCTCTCCTGCCTCAGTTTCCCTTGCTGTGCTCCAGAGGGGCATTTTTGGGAGGAATTGCTGCCAGTTTGGTTTTTTTTTTTTCCCACGGGATTCTTCACGGAGCAGGGAACAGGAAGCGGCTCCGGCGGTGACAAGGTGAGCCACCAAGTGTCCCCCTCTGTCCCGGGGTGTCCTGGGCACCCCAAAACCCACGGGCTGCCCCTCTCCTCCTGCTGCCTGCCCGGAGCAGCTGATGCTTTCCCCGGCTGCTGCTGGAGGAAGTGACGGGCCCTGTTTTCATCCCCCAGGGATCTTCAGGGTAGGAATCCCCTGTCCCTGTGTAATCCTGCTAAAAATACCCTGCCTGTGTCCTCCTGTCCTGCCCGGTGGCTCTCCTGTCCCCCGAGTGCTGTTTTGCCTCTCAGACTGCCCCGTGCTCCGGGTTGGATTTAATTTAAGCCGAGTTTAAAATTCAAACGGGAGGTGGGGAGGTGGGAGGTGGCATTGGTGGGATCTCTGCTGCTTTTTGGGGCTGTGCTCAGGTGTGTGGGGAGGGGAGCTGGACACCAACAGCTCCCGGTGCTCCTGGGCTGCCCCATCCCGTGGGAGAGCTGGGAATGGTGGGAGCATCCCTGCCATGCACTGTGATAACCCAGGCTCTGCCCCAGCTCCTGCCTGAGGAGTGTCCTGGGATCCAAAAACCCCAAATCCTGGTTGGAGAGAGCTGGGAATGGTGGGAACATCCCTGCCCTGGGCTGGGATAACCCAGGCACTGCCCCACTCCTGCCTAAGGGGTGTCCTGGGATCCAAAAACCCCAAATCCTGGTTGGGGAGAGCTGGGAATGGTGGGAGCATCCCTGTCCTGGGCTGGGATACACCAGGCTCTGCCCCACTCCTGTCTGAGGAGTGTCCTGGGATCCAAAAACCCAAATCCTGGTTGGGGAGAGCTGGGAATGGTGGGAACATCCCTGCCATGGGCTGGGATACACCAGGCTCTGCCCCACTCCTGTCTGAGGAGTGTCCTGGGATCCAAAAACCCCAAATCCTGGTTGGGAATGGTGGGAGCATCCCTGCCATGCACTGTGATAACCCAGGCTCTGCCCCAGCTCCTGCCTGAGGAGTGTCCTGGGATCCAAAAACCCCAAATCCTGGTTGGAGAGAGCTGGGAATGGTGGGAACATCCCTGCCCTGGGCTGGGATAACCCAGGCACTGCCCCACTCCTGCCTAAGGGGTGTCCTGGGATCCAAAAACCCCAAATCCTGGTTGGGGAGAGCTGGGAATGGTGGGAGCATCCCTGTCCTGGGCTGGGATACACCAGGCTCTGCCCCACTCCTGTCTGAGGAGTGTCCTGGGATCCAAAAACCCAAATCCTGGTTGGGGAGAGCTGGGAATGGTGGGAACATCCCTGCCATGGGCTGGGATACACCAGGCTCTGCCCCACTCCTGTCTGAGGAGTGTCCTGGGATCCAAAAACCCCAAATCCTGGTTGGGAATGGTGGGACCATCCCTGCCCTGGGCTGGGATAACCCAGGCTCTGCCCCACTCCTGTCTGAGGAGTGTCCTGGGATCCAAAAACCCCAAATCCTGGTTGGGGCTGTGCCCAGGAATGGCTCTGGAGCAGAGGGCTCCGGGCTCCTCCCTCCTGCCCTCGGCGCTCTCCCGGCTCTGTGGCCTCTGCTCCAGCCTGGCCAGCTCAGACACTGCCCCCAGCCTTTCCCTGGCCTCTCCTGCTCCTCAGGGCCCTCCCAGAACAGCGTCCAAGTGCTGGGGCTGCAGCATCTCCCTGCACATGGGATCCCCATCCTGCCAGGATTCTCGGTGTCACCTCCCTGCTGGCCAGGTGTGACAGGAGCTGGGAGGGTCCAGGTGGCTCTGACAGGGCTGGGATGTGGCCACTGCTCTGTGTCTGCCAGAGCAGCCCCAGGGCCTGGTTTGCTGCCTTGTTTTTATCCTCCAGTCCTGCTCCAGGATTCCAAGCTGCCCAAATCCCAAAGCTCGTGCTTTGGACTCGCTCTGGGCTGTGAATCAGAGCTAAGCCAAGCCCAGGATGGGTCTGGAGGGGGCAGCAGGGTGGGAGCTGCTGCCCAGGACACCTCCCTGCAGCAGATCCACCTGGAGGGAAGGGAAGAGAGGAGAGAAGGGTCACACAGTGTGCCAGCTGCTGCCACATCACCCCGTGGTGGCTTCCCAGTGCTCCCAGGCTGGGAAGAGCCCATTTCCTCATCCAGGTGGGATGGAGGAGTGGACAAAACCTCGTGCTGGCATCCAGGACAATCCTCCCAAGGGGTGTGCCAGTGTCACCTCCGGGTGACCAGGTGAATTTGGGGAGAGAGGGACAGATGCAAAAAGAGCAAGGCAGCCCAGCTCCTCCCTACCTGAGGGCTCCTGTGTGGAACCACGGAATTGTTGAGGCTGGAAAAGATCTTTAAGATTGTCAAGTCCAATCTTTAAGCCAGCAGTGCCAAATCCAGCACTACAGCATGTCCCTGAGCACCACATCTCCATGTCTTTTAATGTCCTCTAGATGTGACACTCAGGTGTGACATCCATACTCTCTGATTTTGGTGGTGAGACGATCACAAACAAAACCATTTGGTGTTAAAAGTACCAAAAAAAATTAAATGAGGGAGGTGGCAGAGGGGCTGCCCAGGGGATGCCGTGCCCCTGCAGAGGGTGAGGCCTGCAGGTGTTTGCTGCTGCACGAGAGGCTGGCTTTGCTCCCCATCCTCCTGCATTCCTGCACCGGCCCGTGCTACCTTGTAAAGCACGAGAGAATAATGAGAGGAGCGGCGCTGATTTAGTGCAGGCGCCGCCAGAGAAATACCAAGGCCTTAGATGGAAACATTCCCCCTGACAGCTCGCCTGGAGGCTCCCTGCTTTTCCTTTGCTTCCACCCCCATGGAATTCCAGGGCTGCTGCACCCTCAGGCTCGGGGAAGCCCCGGCCGGGGGGCGAGGGCGGATTCCTGACCCCTGGCACTGCCAGCTGTGCCGGTGCCTTTGGCACGTGGATGTGATGATTTTGGAGGCCTGGACAGCACAAACCGGGGCTGTCACAGCCCCTGGTGGCAGCAGGCTCAGAGCTGTGGGGTTTGGGGCTCAGGGTTGTGGTTTGGGGGCTCAGGGCAGAGGGATTTGGGGAGCCGCGTCCATGCCAAGGCCGTGCCCAGCGTTCCGCCTCCAGCCTCTTCCCTGCCCTTTGCAGAGTTAATTGCTGCCTTGGGCACGCCAAAACCCAGCAGTTTTCCAACGTCAATTAGCAGGAGGCAAAATAGGAGCAAAATGGGAGCCAGAGCAGCTGGAATGAGCGGGGTGGTGGTGGCCGCGTGCGTGCCCTGCAGGGTGGCAGCAGGGACATTCGTTTTGGGGAATGTCACCTCCTCCTGCCTTTCCCTTCTGCTTTCCCTGTGACCTTGGCCCTGCTGCCATCCCTCCTCTTGGCCTGGCAGGAGGAAGGAGAGGAGGAGGAGGGTGGTGTGACACAGCCAGGCGTAGGGCAATGCTCTGGTGGCCTCGCCGCCCTTGGTGTCACCTGCGTGGGGATGAAAGTCTGTGGCCGAGGGGGTGACAGCCGGTTTGGGGACAGGCCCCCAGCCTTGTGCCCTGCACGTGGCTGCACTGCTGGCACCGGGAATTGTGCGCCTGGCACAGCCGTGTGGGAGGAAATACTACGGGGCTGTCACCGTGGGTGACAGTGACATCGCCGCTGACAGTGGCACCGCGGGGCCAGCGGCTCGCTGCCGACAGCGTGTGGCACCCTGAGCCTGCGGGAGCCGGTGGCTTGTGGCGTGTCCCCTCCCTCGTCCCCAGCCCGGTGTCGTGGGCAGGGAGGTGCGGAGGAGCTGCGTGGGAAACGGGAATTGTCACTGGCGGGAGTCGGGAATTGTCACTGGCGGGGACACGCGGGGATGATGCGGGACATGGGGAGCCTGTCCTGCCCTGTCCTGTCCTGCCTTGTCCTGTCCTGCCCGCGGGGGCTGGCGAGGAGCAGCCTCAGGGGCCGGATCCCAACAGCGAATTCCCGCAGGAATTCCCGGGCTGCAGCTCCAGCCCCGCGCCCTGGGCTCCGCCGCTGCTCCGTGCCTGCTTTGTCACTCGCTTTGTCACTCGGCTGGTGACTCGGTTGGTGACTCAGTTTCCCTGGCACAGCGCTTTCTGGGCGTTTTCCCGCTCCTTTTCCAGGACATTCCCCCCTCTTTTATTTCCCCCACGTTTTTCCCCCACCTCGCAGGATGGAGCCTGCGGGCTCCTTCCCCCTCTGCCACCAACCAGGGGCTCTGGCCGTCCCCGGCGTGTCCCCTGGGCCGGGGTTTGGCTCCGGAGTGTCCCCAAGGTGTGGCGGGGATGGCACTGTGGGGTGCGGGGGGGGCCCCTCCGGGCATGGCAGTGTCGCTGTCCCCACCCCTGGAGGAAGCGGATGCTGCTGCGGGAGGAGGGGACATCCCGCGGGTGCCACAGGTGGCTGTCCCCGGGTGCCACCGCTTCTGCTTTCGGCACCTGCAGGGCAACGAGGGGGGCGAGGGGGGGGTGACAGGTCCTCCTGAGCTGGCACAGGGTCCCTGAGTGTCCGGGGGTCTGTCCGGGCTGTCGCAACCTGGCCTTGTCCCCTTCGCCTCTCCGTGGCACCAGGATGGAGGTTCCGCCACCGTGACCTTCTGCCACCCTGCCCCTCCTCCCCGAGGGTGACAGTCCCGGCTGGGATGTCCCCTGACCCTCCGAGCCAGCCCTGAGCATGAGGTTTGTCCCCGTGCGCCACCTCCTTGTCTCCTCCCCGCCGCTGGAGGTGACACCCCCGCGGTGTCCCCTGCGGGTGGCCTCGCCCGGCGCCGGAGGGGTTAAGGAGGGAAGGCTTCCCTTGCCAGGGGTGGTGCTGGGAACAGGCAGGAGCAGGAGCGGGAGCCGCTGCCATCTGCACATTGCGATTTGGTGAGTGTGCAGGGGAGGGGCAGCCCTGGGGGCCCCCCTCCCGCTGTCACCGCGGCGCCTCCGGGGGGCACCGGCGACCCCACGAACCCCCCCCCCCGCGCTGTCACTGTCACCGCGGGCTGGCCACCACGTGCTCCACGTGGCCCTGTCCCACCAGGGCTGAGCCCCGGCGTGGGGGTCGTGCCCCCTCCCTGTCCCCAAGGCTGTCACCTGTTGGCATGGGGCTGTGCCCAGGTGCCAGTGCAGATCCCAGTCCCACATTCCCACTGGGAAGGTGTCTCCCCCTCTCCGAGGGGCTGCAGGGGGGGCTGGTGCCCTCCTCACCCCCCCCCCCGGTGATGGCAGCACCCCGGGGGTGTCTCCCGGGGGTTCCTGCCTGGATTCAGCCATTCCAGAGGGTTTTCACCCCCCCGGCCCCGCTCGCAGGGGAGTGAGCGGGGTCTGAGGAGGGGAGGGAGGGCAGTGCTGCCTCTGCAGGGGCAGTTCCAGCCGGCAGGGCAGCAAAGGTGCTCCAGGGCCGTTCTTCTGCTTTCACTGGCTGCTTTGGCTCCGTTTGTCCATCTGGAGAAGCTCTGTCCGTGCAGCCTCTCTCATCCCACTGCAGATGCAGCTTCGGATTCCCAACGAGAAAAAATCTCAAACCCGAGCCAAGGAAGGGTAGTTTTGGGGGAGTTGATTTTTTTTCTTCTTTTTTTTTTTCTTTTTCTTTTTATTATTTTTTTTCCCTTCCTCCCCAGTTGGCAACATAAACAGCATCCCTGACAGCTTTACATTGAGTTTGCCATGGCAACCTCCGGCAGCCAAGTGTTCCCAACACCCCATTCCCAAACTGGGAGAGGAGATGGACCCTGGTGGGTGCTGCTGAGAGGGGCAGAGTGTGGGGCTGGGATCCAGCTGCTCGGGGAAGGTGATCCCACCTTGATCCACCTGATCCCAGCTGGGATTTGTGCCTCTGGGCTGGTGATGCTTTTCCTTGGCCTGGTGGTGGGAGATGTCCCAGCTGGGGCAGGGATTTCATCCATGGAAGAAGCTCCTGAGCTTGGGCAGGGGTTGCTCCATCTCTGATCATCCGTGGGAGGATGGAGCAGTGCTCCTGTCCCTCCACCAGGATCTGATCTGATATCCTGAGGCAGGAGGATCCCTGTCCTTACCCAGGGACCCAACCACGGCTGCTGCTGGCACGTGCCAGGCTCCTGGTGCCATCGGCAGTGCCACCAGCATGGCAGCAGGGCCACCCACGGCGTGGCTGGAGCTGTCACTTGTGGCATCTCCAGCTGATTAATTTTTCCCCTCGCTTTTCTCCGAGGTTAAATCCAGCAGGTGCTGGGGCTGGGGTGGGCACAGGCCATGCTGGGGCGGTGGCCCTGGCCACGGGCACTGTCCCTGGCAGGACAGAGGTGTCCCTGGCAGGACAGAGGTGTCCCTGGCAGGACAGAGGTGCAGTGCTGCCGTTTATTATTCCGGGCAGGTTCAGCTGCAGCACCGGCTCCGCCGCTCCTCGCCAGCTCCTCCTGCCTGGAGCCCGCTCGCTCCTTCCTCCCCTCACACCCCTCTCCTTCCTCCCCTCACACCCTGCCAGCTCCGGGGTGGGTCCCCAACTCAGGGATGGCATTTGGGAGGTGACACACAGTTGGTGTCAGACAGGGAGCTCAGGTCCTCTCCCACCTGGGATGTTTTCTTCCCTCAGGGAGTGCTTGTTCCTCTTCAGCCTGCTCCTCCAGGGATGCTGGGGTCACTGGGAGCTCCTCAGAGCGATGGCTCTGATCCAGGGAGATCCTTCCCAGCTCAGCCAGGATGGGGCAGGGCTGGGAATGGGGCTGTGATCCTAAAAGGGCTGGGGGAGGTTGCTCAGAGCAGACAGGAGCCATCCCTCACCTCGGTCCCAGGCTGGGATTGCAGGGTGGAACACAGGGATGGTGCTGGGTCCCTCCTTTTCCCTGAGAGCAGAATGAATTCCAGGCTGGAACTTCACAGTGGCACATGGGGATGGTCCTGGGTCCTTCCTTTCCCTCAGGACAGAATGAATTCCAGGCTGGAATTTCACAGTGGGACACAGGGATGGTCCTGGGTCACTCCTTTCCCCCAGGACAGGGCCAGTTCCAGGCTGGAATCTCACAGTGGGACACAGGGATGGTGCTGGGTCCCTCCTTTCCCTCAGGACAGAATGAATTCCAGGCTGGAATCTCACAGTGGGACACAGGGATGGCCCTGGGTCCCTCCTTTCCCCCAGGACAGGGCCAGTTCCAGGTTGGAATCTCGAAGTGGGACACAGGGATGGTGCTGATCGCTGCCCCCTGAGCTCTGTCAGGGATAATTAAGGGCTAGGCCGTTACAGTATTAATTAACTGTCTCCCTCTTAACCTCTGAGCGCTCCTCAGACAGCGCCGGTTGCTATGAAAGAGAGGAAATGAGCGTGGTGGGGTGGGGGAATTAGCGTTTTTTCTCTTAATCAGCAGGAGCCTGCTTAATTGGGCCTGCCACCTCCTGCTTCCCGCTGCTGGGAGCTGCTGCCTCGCAGGGATGGATGAGCTCAGCTCCACCAGGAGCCGTGGGATAACGGGGCTGGGGATGGGCAGGGATCCCTCTGGATGGGGCAGCAGCAACGCTCTGGTCTGAGGAGCTTGGGTGTCCCAGGAGCTGCAGTGTCCCCAATCCCTGTGTCCCCATCCTTGTGTCCTTCCATTCCTGTGTCCCTCCATCCCTGTGTCCCCCATCCCCGTGTCCCTTCCGTGTGTCCCCATCCCTGTGTCCCATCTCTGTGTCCTTCCATCCCCATGTCCCCATCCCTGTGTTCTCCATCCCTGACCCCCTCCCTGTTTTCCCCATCCCCATTTTCCCTATTCCTCTGTCCTCCATCCCCATCCTCCCAGTCCCAGTGTCCCCATCCCTGTGTCCCATCCCTGTGTCCCCCATCCCATCCTCCCAATCCCTGTGTCCCCCATCCCATCCTCCCAATCCCAGTGTCCCATCCCTGTGTCCCCAATCCCTCTGTCCCCATCCCCGTCCCCCATCCCTGTGTCCCCCACCCTGCCATGTCTCCCCCCTCCCTGCAGCTGGGGCACGGGTCCCTCCCGAGGTGGGGACATTCTGGCGGTGTCACTGCTGTCCCCGAGGTGCAGTTGGTGTCTGTGGTGCCCTGATAGTGCCGGGAGCTGCTCTGGGGGTGCTGCTGGAGGGATAAGGAGGGCCAGGCAGGGAGGGTTTGGTTCTTTGGGGTTGTGCTGCCCCAGAGATTGAAAAGTCCTCGGGGCTGGGGCTGGAATTGGGGCAGTTTGGGACAGGACAGGTTGGGACAGCTCTGGGGCTGGAACTGGGGCAGTTTGGGACAGCCCTGGGGCTGGAATTGGGGCAGTTTGGGATGGGGCAGTTTGGGACTGCCCTGGGGCTGGAACTGGGGCAGTTTGGGACTGGAACTGGGGCTGGAATTGGGGCAG
>JAYRCE010000134.1:4120793-4133789 GCA_036026295.1 Spinus olivaceus | reverse complement strand
CTGGGGCTGGAACTGGGGCAGTTTGGGACTGGAACTGGGGCTGGAATTGGGGCAGTTTGGGACTGTCCTGGGGCTGGAATTGGGGCAGTTTGGGATGGGGCAGTTTGGGACAGCCCTGAGGCTGGAATTGGGGCAGTTTGGGATGGGGCAGTTTATGACAGCCCTGTGCTGATTTGGTGTCTTTCTGTGGGGTTTGTGAGGGCTGGTGCATCCTGCATGTCCCAGGATCAGCTGTGGACATTCTCCCTCCTCCCTCCTGTCCCCCCCTGTCCCTCCCCAGCCTGCTCTGCCACCCCTGGGCCCCAGCTGGGGCAGATGCTGCCAGAGTGGCCGTTCCCTTGTTGTTCTTTATTTATTTTGCCCTCAGAAAGATTTTATTTCCTCTCCATGAGAGCCTCCCCTCGCAGCCTTTTAGCCTCTGGAGTGCCTGGAGCTTCCCTGGAGCTTGGGAACACAGCTAACCCTGGCTGACAAAAAGCCCTTTTTCCCTCTGGCCTGTGCTGTTCCCTCCATGTCCCTTTTTGTCCCTAGAACTCTGAGATGCCAGCAGGGAATCCCAGCCCCCAAATCCCTGAGGAGTGGGGGAGCTGTGGGATGCTCGTGGTCCTTGCCTGGCTTGGTTGAAATGTTTTTTGGGGCTCCCCTGTCCTTGCTCTGGGGCGTTGTGACCTGGGTGGCAGCTCTAGGGGACACTGAGAGCCCTCAGGGAGCCACCTGGGAACAGGTCATTGATGGAAAAGCCTCGATTTCTGAGAAATTCCCAGGTTTTGGTGGCTTCTCTGGCACTTCCCTCTTCTCTTTCGTGGCTCCTGTGGCATCTCCCAGCTGATGCAGAGCCCAGGGGGTGCTGCAGCCCCTGTCCCATGGATATCGGGATACTGGGATATTGGGGCATTGGGATTTTGGGAATTTGGGATACTGGGATATTGGGATTTTGGGATATTGAGACATTGGGATTTGGGGAATTTGGGAATTTGACATTGGGATATTAGGATTTGGGGAATTTGGGGTATTGGAACATTGGGATTTTGGGATATTTGGATATTGGGACATTGGGATATTGGGATATCAGGATTTTGGGAATTTAGGATATTGGGGCATTGGGATATTAAGATTTTGGGAATTTGACATTGGGATATTAGGATTTGGGGAATTTGGGATATTGGAACATTGGGATTTTAGGATATTTGGATATTGGGACATTGGGATATTGGGATATCAAGATTTTGGGAATTTAGGATATTAGGATTTTGGGAATTTGACATTGGGATATTAGGATTTGGGGAATTTGGGATATTGGAACATTGGGATTTTGGGATATTGAGATTTCGGGAATTTGGGATATTGGAATATTGGGATATTGGAACATTGGGATTTTAGGATTTTGAGGTATTTGGATATTGGGATATCAGGATTTTGGGATATTTGGATATTGGGATATGAGGATTTTGGGAATTTGGGATATTGGGATGTTGGGATTTTGAGATATTTGGATATTGGGACATTGGGATATTTGAATATTGGGATGTAAGGATTTTGGGAATTTAGGATATTGGGGCATTGGGATATTAGGATTTGGGGAATTTGGGATATTGGGACATTGGGATTTTGGGATATTTGGATCTTGGGATATTTGGACGTTGCTTTTTTGGGATATCAGGATATCGGGATTTTGGGAATTTGGGATATTGAGGCATTGGAATTTTGGATATTGGGATATTTGGACGTTGCTTTTTTGGGATATCAGGATATCGGGATTTTGTGAATTTGGGGTATTGAGACATTGGGATTTTGGATATTGGGATATTTGGATATTGGGATTTTGGGATTGTTCCTACCTGCCGGCAGGGTGGGGAGCGATGCTGCTGCCCCCACGTCCCGCCCAGGGGAGGAAGCAGCTGTTTCCCACTGCTGAGGGGTATTTTTAACCCAAAATCAACGGGAGGGTTTGTCTGGGCTGAAAGTGAAGAACCACCTGGGCTCCTTTCCTGCCCGGCCCCGCAGCTGCGGCTTTTCCCTGCTCCACACTCCGAGCTCAACTTCTCACCCAGGAATTTCTGCCCAAACCACCGAATTCTCCCTAAAAATCCCCGCCCTTGGGGCAGCACCGCTCCCCTCTCCCACCCCACGGGGCGCCTCGCTCCTTCCCAAGCCCTCCTGACGCCGATATTTTTGTTTCCCACGGTTGTTTTCGCAGCTCCAGTTGCTGTGGTATCCAGGGAGCCCTCCTCCTCCTCCTCCTCCTCCTCCTCCTCCTCCCGCTGCAGGAGCTGCACGCCGGGCGTTGCTAAGGTCGCCTCCGCGGTAACATGCACATCCTGTTTACACCTTCATCCCGACAAGTTGGGCTCGGATAGAGCCGCCCGTTCCCCCCGGGAAGCCCCCAGGGAAGCCCCCAGGGAAGGGGTCACACGGAGCATCCCCCCCCGGAGCTGCCGGAGCCGCCGGAGCCGCGAGCGAGGCCGCCCCAGGAGCGCCGCGCCGGTGGCACCGTCGCTGTGACAAAGATGACGAACAACGTGGCCGACCACCACCCCGGGAACTCGGTGGCCGAGGGCAACCATGAGGGGGACTTTGGGTGCTCCTTGGTGGAGCTCAGGAACCTCATGGAGCTGAGGAGCGCCGAGGCCGTGGCCCGGATCAACGACTCCTATGGCGGCGTCCAGAACGTCTGCAAGAGGTTGAAGACGTCGCCGGTCGAAGGTGAGTGGCCCTGCTGTGGGTTGGGGTTGTCACCTCTGGGGTTGTCACCTCCAGGATGGAGTCATGTGAAGGTGATATCTAAGGGTGGTGGCTACCAAGGTCTGGGGTTGTCACCTGTGGGGTTGTCACCTCCAGGATGGAGCCACATGGAGGTGATGTCTAAGGGTGGTGGCTCCCACGGTCTGGGGTTGTCACCTCTAGAATGGAGCCATATGAAGGTGACACCTGTTAGTGGTGGCTCTCGTGGTCTGGGGTTGTCACCTCTGGGGTTGTCACCTCCAGGATGGAGCCATGTGAAGGTGACACCCAAGGGTGGTGGTTACCAAGGTCTGGGGTTGTCACCTGTGGGGTTGTCACCTCCAGGATGGAGCCATGTGAAAGTGACACCTGTTAGTAGTGGCTCTGGTGGTCTGGGGTTGTCACCTCCAGGATGGAGTCATGTGAAGGTGACACCTGTTAGTCGTGGCTACCAAGGTCTGGGGCTGTCACCTCTGGGGTTATCACCTCCAGGATGGAGCCATGTGAAGGTGACACCTGTTAGTGGTGGCTCTCGTGGTCTGGGGTTGTCACCTCTGGAATGAAGCCATGTGAAGGTGACACCCAAGGATGGTGGCTCTCACGGTCTGGGGTTGTCACCTCTGGGGTTGTCACCTCTGGAATGAAGCCATGTGAAGGTGACACCTGACAGTGGTGGCACTCGTGGTCTGGGGTTGTCACCTCTGCGGTTGTCACCTCCAGGATGGAGCCACATGGATGTGATTTCCAAGGGTGGTGGCTCCCAAGGTTTGGGGTTGTCACTTCCAGGGTGGAGCCATGTGAAGGTGACACCTGATGGTGGTGGCTGCCAAGGTCTGGGGTTGTCACCTCCAGGATGGAGCCACATGAAAGTGACGCTGGAGGGTGGTGGCTCCAGTGGCTGTCATGTGGTTTGGGGTTGTCACTTTTGGGATGGAACCAAAGGTGAAGGTGAAACTTGAAGGTGGTGTCTTCAGTGGCTGTCCTGCGGTCTGGGGTTGTCACTTCTGGGGTTGTCACCTCTGGGGTGGAGCCCTGTGAAGGTGAGACCTGAGGGTGGTGGCTCCAGTGGCTGTCCCGTGGTCTGGGGCTGTCACCTCTGGGGTTGTCAGAGTGTGGGATGGGGTGAGGAGCTCGTCCCCACAGCCCAGGTGCTGCTCCAGCTGTTCCCTGTTTAATCATTTATGGACTGGGAGGGGAAGTGTAAAGGTTGGAGGGTGCTGGCGAGGTGGCCAGGTGCCACCTACAGCCGTTGGTGGCACTTTGGGTTAGGGACAGGAGCAGTGTGTCCCCAGAGGGGGTGGGGGATGCACCCAGGGATGGGGAGATGGGCCCTGATCCCTGCTGGGCTGAGGATGCTCCAGGGAACACCTGGGTGGCACAGCTGGGGTGGTGGCAGTGACACCTGGGGTCACCTCTGGGAGGGTCTCAGGGTGTCGCCTCTGCCCTCACGGGCTGGGCTGGCTTTTGGGGTCCCCTCATCAGCCAGGCTGGTGGCAGGGGTGGCACAGCAGTGGAGCCTTGCCTGGCATTGAGGGGGTGCAGGGGGCAGAGAGCCCCTGATTCCAGCTCTGAGGAGCTGTGCGATGGGGGCAACCCTAAAACTGTGGGATGGGGACTTGGCTGTGACAATCTGTGGGGTGGGGACTCAGCTGTGACAATCTGTGGGATATTTTTAGTGCTGCAAGGGGGGGATTTGCAGCTTTCCAGCTGCGAGGAGGACCGGGAAGGAGAGACAATATCGGGATGTCGTTTGAGGAGGGGGGGGAAATCCCGGTGGAAATACAAAGCCCAGGTCACAAAACAATGTGCTCAGCCCTGCCAAAGTGGGATCACGCTGCTCTGGGGTGGGAGGAGAACCCAAAAGGCTCTTTGAGGGCAGGTGAAGGGGTCAGTCCCACCCCAAAGCCCCTGGCACGTCCCTCCCGTGGGGCTGAGCTGCCCCAAACCCCAGAGAGCAAAGAAAGGTTCTCTGCTCCCAATCCTCGGGGATTTTTGGGAAGAGCAAAATCCCAAGGGGACCTGAGGCACCTCTGTCTGACCCCACTGAGCAGGGGGCACGTCCCAGCTCTGTGTCCCTGCTCCCAGATGTTTGTCCCCATTGTCCCTCTGCTCATCACCCTGCTGGGGTGGCACAGGGCCCTGTCCTCCTGTGTGTCACCTCCAGGAGGGCCAGCCTGGGGTGTCCTGCCCCGGGTGTCCCCCTGCCCTGCTGTAGGATCCAAAGTGACACAGGGTGGGCAGGGAGGTTTCCCCAGAGTGACATGGAGTGGGCACAGGGGTGTCCCCCCCAGAGTGGCATGGGGCTGGCAGGGAGTGTCTCACAGAGTGACACGGAGCTGGCACAGAGGTGTCCCCAAAGTGACACGGGGCTGTCAGGGAGGTGTCCCCTGGAATGACTCGGAGCTGTCCCCTGAGTGCAGGGCCCGGGTCCCCTGTCACTGCCAGGCACCACCAGGATGTGCCCAGGGCCATTCCTGGAGCATCCCGGGACCTGGCAGTGGCCCCGGGGACATCTTAAGGTGGAGAAGGAGGGGGTGGGGGGGTCCCTTAAGGTGGTGCTGGGGACACAGCTGTGTCACATTGCCACTGTCACCCACTGCTGCCTGGCAGGACCCTGGGAGCATTTATGGCTTTATAGGGGTGGCAGGGTCACATTGCCACTGTCACCATCACTGCTCTCTCCTGGTACCCCCTCAACATTTATGGCTTTAGAGGGGTGGCAGTGTCACCATTGTCACCCTTCACTGGCTCATGGCCATGTCACCACTGTCACCATCACTGCCTTGTGTCCTGTTGCCCCTTCAGTATTTGTGGCTTTATAGGGGTGGCAGTGTCACATTGCCACTGTCACCATCACTGCTCTCTCCTGGTACCCCTCAACATTTATGGCTTTATTAGGGGTGGCAGTGTCACCATTGTCACCCATCACTGGCTCATGGCCATGTCACCACTGTCACCATTACTGCCTTGTGTCCTGGTGCCCCTTCAGCACTTATGGCTTTATAGGGGTGGCAGTGTCACATTGTCACTGGCACCTCACATTCTGTGGGACAGGCAGGGAGCTGCTCCCGGATGAATTCCACAGGGTCACCAGTGGGATTTCCCCTCATCCCTGTGTCCCCACCCCCTCCAGGCCTTTCCGGGAACCCCACGGACCTGGAGAAGCGGCGTCAGGTCTTTGGCCAGAACTTCATCCCCCCCAAGAAGGCCAAGACGTTCCTGCAGCTGGTGTGGGAGGCGCTGCAGGACGTGACGCTGATCATCCTGGAGATCGCGGCCATCATCTCCCTGGGGCTCTCCTTCTACCACCCCCCGGGAGGGGACAACGAGCGTGAGTCCCGGCTGGGCACCTGGGAGTGTCCCTTCCCTCTGGGGGTATCCTGGGATCTGCCCCCTCCCTCTAGGGACACTCTGGGATCTGCCCCATTCCCTGTGGGGATATCCTGGGATCTGCCCCCTTCCCTCTGGGGACACTCTGGGATCTGCCCCTTCCCTGTGGGGGGATCCTGGGATCTGCTCTATTCCTTTTGGGAACAGGGGTTTGGGATGGGGGCGTTGGGTGGTGGCATCTCCCCATCCTTGGGGGAGTACCGGTTGTCCAATGGGGAATTCTCTCAGTCAGTGTGTGGGGTTATCCGAGCAGGAATTCCCTGCTCCAGGCAGTGTGTGGGGTTATCCCATGGGAGTTCTCTCATGTGGGGTTATCCCATGGGAGTTCTCTCATGTGGGGTTATCCCACGGGCTCTCTCCCGGGCAGTGTTTGGTGTTATCCCATGGGAGTTCTCTCATGTGAGGTTATCCCATGGGAATTCTTTCCTGGGCAGTGTTTGGGGTTATCCCATGGGAATTCTCTCTTGGGCAGTGTTTGGGGTGATCCTACAGGCTCTCTCCAGGGCAGTGTTTGGGGTATCCCATGGGAATTCTCTCATGTGGGGTTATCCCATGGGAATTCTCTCTCAGTCAGTGTTTGGGGTTATCCCATGGGAATTCTCTCCTGGGCAGTGTTTGGGGTCATCCCATGGGAGTTCTCTCATGTGAGGTTATCCCACGGGCTCTCTCCCGGGCATTGTTTGGGGTTATCCCATGGAATTCTCTTGTGTGAGGTTATCCCATGGGAATTCTCTCCCGGGCAGTGTTTGGGGTTATCCCATGGGAATTCTCTTGTGTGAGGTTATCCCATGGGAATTCTCTTGTGTGAGGTTATCCCATGGGAATTCTCTCATGTGAGGTTATCCCATGGAATTCTCTCCCAGGCAGTGTTTGGGGTTATCCCATGGGAATTCTCTCATGTGAGGTTATCCCACGGGCTCTCTCTCCCGGGCAGTGTGCGGGCAGTCCTCGGGCGGCGTGGAGGACGAGGGCGAGTCGCAGGCAGGCTGGATCGAGGGCGCTGCCATCCTGTTCTCCGTCATCATCGTGGTGCTGGTGACGGCCTTCAACGACTGGAGCAAGGAGAAGCAGTTCCGGGGCCTCCAGAGCCGCATCGAGCAGGAGCAGAAGTTCACGGTGATCCGCAAGGGCCAGGTGATCCAGATCCCCGTGGCCGAGATCGTGGTGGGGGACATCGCCCAGATCAAGTACGGTGAGTGCCCCTGGGGCTGTGCTTCCCCTGGCAGCCTCCTCCCTGCTGCTCCAGCCCTTCTTCCCTGGGGACAGGCAGCAGCTCCTCTGCTTGCTCCGTGGAAATGCTGCCCTGGAGCAGCATTTTCATGGAGTAAAATAACACTCAGCTCCAGGAACCAGTGGAGCTCCACGAGCTCCTCTCACCTTCTCTTTTTGCCCGGCTTTAAGGAGCTGCTGCATCAGAATTAATTTATTTTATTAGTTTGTGTCAGTTTATTTTCCTAACCTTGTCCCTGTTGAGGATATTTCTTTATCCAGGAGATGTTGAGGAATATTTCCTTGGCCAGGAATTGTTGAGGAATATTTCCTTGGCCAGGAGGTGTTGGGGAGTGTTTCCTTTTGCAGGAGGTTTTGGGGAATATTTCCTTATCCAGGAGATTTTGCTGGATATTTCCTTATCCAGGAGTTGTAGGGGGATATTCTGTTATCCAGGAGATGTTGGGGAATATTCTGTTATCCAGGAGATGTTGGGGAATATTTCCTCATCCAGGAGATTCTGGGGAATATTTCCTTATCCAGAAGATGTTGCTGGATATTTCCTTATCCAGGACTTGATGGGGGATATTTTGTTATCCAGGAGATGTTGCTGGATATTTCCTTATCCAGGAGTTGTAGGGGGATATTCTGTTATCCAGGAGTTGTTGGGGGATATTCTGTTATCCAGGAGATGTTGGGGAATATTCTGTTATCCAGGAGGTGTTGCTGGATATTTCCTCATCCAGGAGATGCTGGGGGATGTTTTGTTATCCAGCAGATGCTGGGCAATATCTCCTTACCCAGGAGTTGTTGGGGATTGTTTCCTTGGCCTGGAGGTACTGCTGGATGTTTCCTGATCCAGGAGCTGCAGCCCTTGGGATCAATCAGGCCCTGCTCCTCGTTTCCCAGGGGGAATATTCCTCCCATTCAGGATCCAGGAGATTGATCCAACACCGTGTTTGTTTTCCCAAGGGCCCAATTCCATACTTGGCAGGTGGATATGGTGGATTTTGGATGCATCAGGAGCTCTGGGAAGGATTCATTAAAACCAGATGGGGAAGCCCTGAGCAAAATCCTCCCCAGGAGCCTCCAGTGAGGATTTGGGAATTGTTGGATCTCATTGGATTGCACCTGTCCCTCACAAACCCCACCTGCTGCTTCTCCTCCCTCCAGAGCTGGTCCGAGCCCGAGTTTTGGATCCTTTTGGAGCATTCCTGTGGGATGGAGCAGGCAGGGCTGAGCCCAGGCTGGGCTGATCCCTGGTTTTCCTCCTCTCCAGGTGATCTCCTGCCAGCAGACGGGATCCTGATCCAGGGCAATGACCTGAAGATAGATGAGAGCTCGCTGACTGGGGAGTCAGACCAGGTGAAGAAATCCATGGATAAAGACCCCATGCTGCTGTCAGGTGAGGGCTCTGGGATGGGATCAGGGTGGGTCCTGCTCTCAGGGAGGTGTCCAAGGCCGGGCTGGATGGAGCTTGGAGCAATCTGGGATAGGGGAAGTTGTCCCTGCCCGTGGCAGGGGGTGGAACAGGATGGGTTTGAAGGTCCCTTCCGAGCCAAAGCAGTCTGGGATTCTGTGGGATGGGAGCTGGGAGTGTCACCTGTGTGCCCATGGCATTGCTGCCCTGCCAGGTACCCACGTGATGGAGGGCTCGGGCAGGATGGTGGTGACTGCCGTGGGCATCAACTCCCAGACTGGGATCATCTTCACCCTCTTGGGAGCAGGAGAAGGTGACGAGGAGAAGAAAGTGAAGAAAGGTAAGAAAATGCCCTGAATCTGCCTTTTCCCTCCTTTCTCCCTTTCCTGGGAAGCATCCACAGGCTCCTCCCACATCGAGGTCAGCTGCCCTGGCCCAAGCAGGAACAGGGAGAGGTTGGGGGTCCCTCCCTGTCCCCTCCACCTGGTCCCAGACCTCTTTGGGACCCTTCTCCAGCACCTCCTCTCCATCCTGGAGCTGTGGGGTGGGGGGATCAAGGATCCCCCAGGAAGAGGGGCTGGTGGCAACTCCCCTGCAGTGCTCCTTGCCCACCCCGTGGAGGTGGGAAGGTGAGTCCTGGGTACCCACAGGGTCTTTTTAGCCCATCCAAACCCTGCAGGACTTGACTGAGGATCTCCTGAGCATTCCCTGAGCTCCCTGGGGCAAAGGAGGGGATGGCAGGAGGCAGAGGAGGGATGGGCCAGCAGCCAGGCTGAGGTGTTCCCATCGTGCTGGGACTGGAGCTCTCTCCTGTCTCAGCTTTCACATCCAGCTGCTCATTCCCTGCTGGGGAAGCTCCCTGTGTCCCTGATGCCCTGCTCAGCAGGTTTGGCCTCACTGGGATCAGGTGCTGGCAGCAGCACCAGGCTGGCACTGCCAGCTGCTCTGGCATCCCCATGCCAGGGAGCCCTTCCCGGGAGGCCATGCCAGGCAGGGAGAGGCTCCCGGGCTGTGCTGGCTGCCAGCTCCCAGCTCTGCAGCTGGATCCTGCCTTCCCCAGCTCTGGGAGTGGATCCTGCCTTCCCCAGCTCTGGGAGTGGATCCTGCATTCCTGAGCTCTGGGAGTGGATCCTGCCTTCCTGAGCTCTGGGAGTGGATCCTGCCTTCCTGAGCTCTGGGAGTGGATCCTGTCTTCCCCAGCTCTGGGAGTGGATCCTGCCTTTCCCAGCTCTGGGAGTGGATCCTGCCTTCCTGAGCTCTGGGAGTGGATCCTGCCTTCCCCAGCTCCAGGATTTAGGATCTATGGAGCTGCCACTGTGAAGGTGGCAGGACAAGGTGCCCTGGGAGTGTCTCTGGGAATGGCACTGGGATCCACCCACTGCCTGGAGCTTTCCCAGCCTTCAAGCTCAATGGATCCGGGAGCAGAGCAGGCCCAGGGGCGTCACCAGTTTGTCCCCACTGGAGCTGTGGGGTGACATAAAGCCTTTGTCACCTGAAGCTGGTTGAGGTGCAGCAGCCCTGGGCACCCCCGTGTGCCACCTGGACAGATTTTGGGGGGTCACACCTCCCTGCTCTGGGTCTGGTGCTGCCCACAGTGGGGGACAAGCCTGCACTTCCCATCTGGATCTGATGGCAGCAGGAGGGAGGGACCTGGAGCTGCAGGAGGGTTTCTTCTCCTGAAAAATCTGCTCTGTGGCTTTTCCTCCTGAAAATCTGTGGCACCTCCAGCCCCCTCGAGGCACTGCTGGGGGTTTGGGGGAGATTTACAGGTGGGGAAAAGCAGAATCCTTGGCACAGGGGTGCCCAGGGCAGCCTGGGAGCTCCGGAGCCTCGAGCTGTGTGTGGACCAAGGCGTGGTGTCCAGAGGGTGACCACTGGAGTGGCCCCTGGGAGCATCCCAGCTGGATGGGGAATGTGGCTCCTTGTGCTCAGCCCTCCCCCCTTTCTCTCTTTGAACAGGTAAAAAAAGCGGAGCCCCCGAAAACCGCAACAAAGGTAACGCCAGCCTCTCCATCCTTTGAACCAGCACCACACTAACTACCAAGCATTCCTCCTTCCTTCCTTCCTCCTTCTTCCTTCCTTCCTTCCTTCTCCTCATCAGTCTGTGCTCTTTGCTGCTCCGGCGGGACTCTCGCCTCGTTTCTCCAGGACAGGGTGCAACGGTCCCGTGGTGTCCCCAAAACCCCAACCCCAGGCAGGTCATGCCTTGCTGGGACTACCCAAAAACAGAGAATTAAGGGAGTAAAAAGCAGTTTTATTTCTTGAAGGGCCTTCGGGTGCATTTAGGGCAGAAGGAGCCCACCCAAAAATGGGTCATGGGGTTTTCACACTTTTGTATATTAGGGGTTTAATTTGCCAATTACAGCTTCAGGTAATGAAGTCACTGACCCCAAGTTTGCTCCCCCCAAATAAATCACTTTTGTTCCCATCTCTCAGGGCCTGAGGCACTGAGGTGTTGTTGATTCCCAGGCCTGGAGAGGAATGCTTTTGTAAAAATGGGAAAGCAGCAGCTGGCACTGTGTGTGGAGTTTAGTTATACACCAAAGATTTACAGGATTATAAATGTATGGAAGAGATAAAAGCTAAAATCCTAAAGCCTCACTGGGATGAGCCTCCCCATTGTTCCTGAGTGGGGAAAAGCCATTTCTCAGGGAGGACAAGGCCCTTCAGCAGCACTTCTGGCACACCATCCCTTTCTTGGGCTACCCCCATGAGTCCCAGCAGGGATCAGGTGGTTTAAAGCTGTCCCTGCACAGGGTTGGTGTTCAGGGCAGAGCTGGAGGTGCCCTCCTGGCATTCCTGGGATGAGATCTCCCCCAGGGCCTGGCCCAGGGGACGCTTGCACCCTGTCCTGCCATGGCCTCGACTCCGTGAGCGTCTCCTCGCCAGTGTTTCTCACCCTGTTCTTTGCAGGCTGTGGAGGAAGCCCCATTTCTGCACCTCTCTCTCCACCCCTCTCTCTCTCTCTCTGTTTCTCTCTCTGTTTCTCTCTCTCTCAGCAGTTTGAGTTGCCCTCCTTGAGTCAGCTGTGTCCGGGTGCTTTGTTGTGTCCGTGTCGGGTCTCTTGTCACCGTGGAGGTTCCTCTGTGGAGCTGCTCCGGGGTGGCCTCCAGCCCAGGAGGGGACAGGTCCCGGGGTGGCCCTGAGGCCACAGCTGCTCCTCCAGCTCCAGCAGCTCAGGAGGAGCCTCTGCTGGGCTGCCCATCCCTCTCCAAAGCTTCCAGGCTTGCAGCCTTCCAGCTGGGTTAGCCCAGGTTTAGGAACGGGAAGCCGGGCTGTCTCGGGTCCCAAAGGCGTGGTGGATGGCTCCAGGCTGGGACTGGAGCATTCCTGGCTCCCTGCTCTTCAGTCTCCATCCCAATTTCTAACCCTCCCCTCCATCTCACCCCCTCCGTCGCTTCCCTGCCCACGGGGCACTGCAGAGGTGGCACTGGGGGAGCTAGGGACACTCATGGAGGCACTGGGGACACTGGAGCAACTCTGGGCTCATCCCAAAGCACTCCCAGTCCTCTGCAGGCTTAGAGGCTGGAAGAGACCCCAAAATCTGGCCTGGAGGGTCTCTTGCTGAGGTGTGACTGGTGCCAGAGTCACCTCAGAGGATCCCTTATCCGTGGGCAGGGGGGAGATGACAGAAAAGCATCCCCGAGAGAGGTGGCAGGGCCCTGGACACGGAGCTTCCATGTGCTCGGACGCGTGTGTGGTCGGGAGTGGTTCTTGTCCTGGATTTCTCTCTCTCTCTCTCTGCCACCACCATCCTCCTCCGTGGTGTCCTCCAGCCTGGCCTGGGTCTCTCCTGTTCACACGTGGTGTCTCCTTTTGCTCCCTGGGCTGTAGCTAAAACTCAGGATGGTGTGGCCTTAGAGATCCAGCCCCTGAAGAGCCAGGAGGGGGTGGAGAACGAGGAGAAGGAGAAGAAGAAGGTGAAGGTGCCCAAGAAGGAGAAGTCGGTGCTGCAGGGGAAGCTCACGCGCCTGGCGGTGCAGATCGGGAAGGCAGGTCAGTGACAGTGACAGTGACAGTGACAGTGACAGTGACAGTGACCCCAGAGCTGGTGGGGATGGGCTAACACTGTCCCCTGTGTCCCCAGAGCTGTTGGGAAAGGGCTGACCCTGTCCCTTGTGTCCCCAGAGCTGTTGGGAAAGGGCTGACCCTGTCCCCTGTGTCCCCAGAGCTGGTGGGGATGGGCTGACCCTGTCCCCTGTGTCCCCAGAGCTGTTGGGGAAGGGCTGACCCTGTCCCTTGTGTCCCCAGAGCTG
>JAYRCE010000134.1:4090793-4102444 GCA_036026295.1 Spinus olivaceus | reverse complement strand
CCTTGGCCACCTCCTCGTGGCTGTGACAGTCCCTGGGACTCCTTGGCCACCTCCTCGTGGCTGTGACAGTCCCTGGGACTCCTTGGCCACCTCCTCGTGGCTGTGACAGTCCCTGGGTCTCCTTGGCTTGGTTGGATTTGTTCTCCTTGGTTCAGTTGGTGTTTTAGAGCTCAGGACTTGCTGGTCTCAAGTCGTGGCTGATGTGACAGATGATCAGTCTGAGGTGGCCACGGTGGTGTCCCTTGTCCTGTGCATTCACCTGAATTGATCCAAGGTCATCCGTGCCCAAATCCAGCTCTGAATTGGTTCCCAGCTCCCTCAAATTCCCATTTTTCCAGGCCAGTGGTGCTCCAGGCTCATGCAAAGCTCCTTCCATGGGGCCACAGACCGAGCACAATGACTGGAATTGCTCCAGGGAGCCTTCCCTGCTGTTCCAGGGGTCTGGGAGAAGAGATCTGGTCCCACATGAGCTCTGCTTCTGGAGCTGAGGCTTCTGTTGCTTCCCTGGAACCCCAGCAGAGCTGGGATGTGACACTTGTCACCCACCTGAGCCCAAATTTGGGAGCTGGAAGGGTTTGAGGCTGGAATTCCAGAGGATCTGCAGGGAGCAGGGAATCCACTGTCCAGCTGTGTTCCCAGAGCTCCCTCCCAGTGCAGGGGAGGTGGCAGAGCCACGCCCTGGTCCTCTGGATCTCCTCCTTGAACCTGGATTTCGGTGGAGCTGCCCCAGGGCTTTCCCAGGATTGTGAAGGAATTCCTTCAGAATATCCAACAGAATCTGAATTGATCTCCAGCTCCATCAAATTCCCATTTTTAACAGCCTTTGGAAACCACTGGGTGTCCTGCAGGTGCAGGGAAGGCTCTGGAGCTCCAGCAGTGTGGGGAACCCCACAGAGAGCTGGACCTTACCTGGATCCTCCCAGCACCCACCTGGATCTCAGCTTCCAGGGGCTCCAGAAAAGCTGGAGACGCCTTTGGCAAGCCCCACTCCCTTGCAGAGCTGTAGGAAGGACCCTCCCAACCCCACCCACGGCTCCCACAGTAGAGTTTGTCCCCGCTGTTTGCCTAACCCACCTCTTTTTGGAGCCGTAGTTCCCCCACCTCGTCCGTCCCTTGTCCTCGTGTCCGTCCGTCCACCCCGGGGCGCACACCCCCACACCAATTTAACGACTAATTAACGCCTTCTGGCTTCCATCCATCCAGACTGGTGATGTTGGGGTGGCAGTTTGGAGTCATCCTGTGTCTTTTCTTGCAGCTTCTGAGGCTGGTGGGTCCCCAGCACCCCCGTAGTGCCTGACTCTGCCCCCAGTTCACCGTAGATGTCTCATTTTTGACCGAGCTCTCTGTTCAGTGGTGATTTTGTCGCTGTGGTCGTGACTTTTTTTTTGTTGTTGTTGTTGTTGTTGTTGTTGTTTGATGGTTGTCTCTCATCATTTATTTCGCTCTCTCCCTCGAGCCCTGCCCTCTGGCAGCACCATTGACCCCCTGTTTTCTCTCCCCACGCCGCTCAGATCAAAGTGGTGAATGCGTTCCGTAGCTCCCTGTACGAAGGCCTCGAGAAACCCGAATCCAGAAGCTCCATCCATAACTTCATGACTCACCCAGAGTTCATCCTGGAGGAAGACGAGCCTCGGACACCATTCCTTGACGGCACCGAAGACGAGCCCGAGCCTGACGGACTCCAAAAGCGAGGTGGGGGCAGCCTGGGGGGCTCCACGGCCCTCAACAGGAACAACAACGCCGTGGACAGCGAGTTCAGCTTCCCCGAGCCCGGGAGCCCCTTCCACAGCCTGGAGACCTCTGTTTGACCTTAGGACTTGGAATTCCCCCTCCTCCTCCTCCTCTTCCTCGTCCTCATCCACCTGGGCCCTGTGTGATCCCAGCACCAGTAACTGATCACACTGCTGCGGTCAAACTGCTCATGCCTGTATCATCATCTGGGGTTTTTGGGGTTTTTTTGGGGTGGGGTGGGGTGGGGGGGTTTAATGTGGTTTTTTTTTCATTTTTGTTTTGTTTCATTTCGTTGGGTTTTTTTTTTTTTTTACCTTTATTTAGCAGTGGGAACCAGAGTACCACCACGCTGGGTGTTGGGAGAGAGGCTAAGCCAAAAAAAAAACCAAAAAATACCAGTTGTGCATCTCCATCCCTGATTTTCCGTGGTACTCACCCAGGGGAAGCTGCCAGCTTCTTTCCTCTTCAAGAGTTGGGCTCCAGGCACCTGGAGCCAGGGGGTTTTCACTTTGGAAAAATGCATGTTCCAAGGAAATTCAAATTCTTGTAGTCTTACACGCCCTCAGCCCAAAGACTGGGGGTGCACTTGTGACTTGATTTAATTTTTTTTGTGGTTTTTTTTTCACACGTGGTTTTTAGGGTTTTTTTTTTGTTCTTCTAATGTTGGGGTTTGCTCTTTGCTTGTGGGATTTGCTCCCCTACCCAGGGGGAAGTGGGCAGGGGCAGTCACTGCTCCAGTAAGAAAATTAAGGAATAAACTAAAAAAATCCCAGCCAGGGGAAGGTGTTTACTCCAAGGTTCAGAGATTCAGGGATGCCCACCAGTCTTCCACCTTTGAAAAATGGTACCTGGGCTCCTTCCAGCTCCCCCTCTGTGTGTGCCCACACCTTTCTCTCTCTCTGTTTCCAAACTGGGAGATGAGAAACGAAGGTGGCTTGGCTCTGACCTTGCTGGAGGGGAGAAATTCTGATTTTCCTGCAAAGGTGGAGGTGAAACTGCCAGGGAAAAGGTGGTGAGAGCCCCCCAGGTGTGAGGGATTCTTCCTGAGGAATTCTCTTCTCTAGGAGAGGCCTCTCTGCTGCTCCTGGTCAGGGGGGAAACTCTTGGGGTGAGGATTTTTGCAGCTCTCCCAGCTCCTGCCCTCCAGAGCAGAGGGAGTTTTGCCCTTTTTTTCTGTGCTCTGGGGGTCCAGCACCCCTCAGCCTCGCAGTGATCCAGGAGGAGGCTCCAGCCATGCCCAAAAGCCGTGGGAGGCTGAGTGGGAACCTCCTGACTCCTTGCAGGGATCAACCCAGCTGCCTCATGGTCCAGTGGAAGGCAGGGATGATCCCAGATTTTCCTGGATGTGTGGCTTGGATGGCTGCAGGTCTCCCAGAGAAGGAGCTGCTGGAGGCTTGGCCTCACTTGGCTGCTTATTTTGGAGGTCATCTCCTCACCTCCAGCCCTGGGAACAAGCCAGTGAGAGTCCCTTTCCTTGGAGGTGGCTCTGGATTGTCCCTCTGGCCATCCCTGGAGCAGGAAGCAGAGCTTGACCTTCTCCTCCCCTCGAGGGAAGCTCTGCCACCTCCCTGCTCTCCTCCATCCCCTCTGGCTGAGAGAAACAGAGCAGGAAACGAGGCCATTCCCACCCCTGGATGGGAAAACCTTGGGATTCCAAGCCCTGAAGGGTTTTTTTAGGGTTTTTTTTTTTTTCTTTTGGGAAAGGCTGGCTCTGGCTGGGTTCTCCTCCCCTGTCCCACCAGGAACGCACAGCGGAATCTCCCGTGCCTTGTCCGAGCACTGCCTGCAGCACCTCCTGCCACGCCAGGCCCAGATCTTTGCCAAGATTTAAGTGTTCCTTAAACCACAACACGAACCAAGTGTCTCTGTGGCCTTCCCTGGGCTGGGAGGAGGAGGAGGAGGAGGAGGAGGAGGGAAGGATGAGCTCCTTTTTCCTGCTGAGGAAAGGTCTTTATCCCAAAAATCCCAAATATCCTGAATATCCCGAGTGTCCCACCCTGGTGCTGGCGAGCTGGGCTTTGTTCACTGCCAACAGCAAGAAGAAATTGCCACCACTGCCCGTCCCCAGTGCAGATTCAGTGTCCACCCCATGCCTGGCTCCTCCTTGCCTCCCTCCCCCAAAAAAATAACCCAGGGGAGTGAAGGGATCTTGGGTTAAACACCAGGAAAAACAACACAAAAAAAAAAAAAAACCCTTGAACGAGGGGTGGTTGTGGGGTTTTGGTTCTGTGCTAAAGGTGACGTTGCTTAAAAAAAAAAACTAAAAAAAAAATCACTTTTTCTATTTTAAATACTTGCAAAAAAGAAAAAAAAAAGAGAATGGTGTTCTTACAAGCTTACAGAAATATTTATTAAATACTTTTTTGGGGGGATGCACCAATTTTTTTTTTTTTTCCTTTTGATATTTTTTTTAATACCTCAGACCTGTTGAAAAAAAGAAATAAAACAAACAAAAAAAAAGACTCAAACCAACAACAACTTCAAGCCAACTTTGGAGGCTCTCAAAGTCACTCCCAGAAATCTGTGACTGGCAGGGTTTGCCACAAGGGTCTGGTCGTTCCTTTAGTTTGCTCTCTTTTTGTTGTTCTAGTTTCCATTTTAGGAGTGGGGGGGAGGGAGAAATAATGCTATATAAATATTATGCAAAAAAAAAAAAGGAAAAAAAAAAGAAAAAGAAAAAAAATCTAGTTTTCTTTAGCTCAGAAACTGATATTTTTACGTCAGCCATATGTATTTTGTTTAAAGAAAAAAAAGAAAATAAATCTTGAGTCCCAACGCTGCTTGAGGGCAGTTGCAAGGGACACTTTAATTAATTCCGTGGATTAATTAATTCAGCCATCGGATGCCAGTCAGCTTCCTTTTCTCTGAGCAGCCATCTTTCTACTAGCCGTGAGTTGGATGACACAAATGGGGTTTTTTTATATAAATATCTATAAATTATGTTGGTGTATGGCTGGTTGCTTCAAGTATAAATGTTTCTTGTGCAGATTTCCTGTAAAGTTTTGTTTTTTTGGGTTAAGTTTCAGTGATATCCTGGCAGCAGCTGACTCTTGGCTTAAGTTATTGAGGACATTATACAAAAAATAAAAAAGAGATTTGGGGGAGATTGGTGCTCCAGAAAAAAAGGCATGGTCGGCGGCACGGACTTTTGGGGACTTTCTGCAACATGCCTTGACTAGGGGGAGATATAAATATCCATATAAATATATATTATTATGAATAATTTCTGGTTTTTTTTGCTTTGTTTGAACTGCCACGAGTGCGCGCGGAGCAGGGGAGGGCCGGCGCCGTGCCCGCCAGGAAGCAAAGCCACCCCCTCCCTCCTCCTTGTGATCAACTTGCCTTGGAATGCTTTGTTATTAAAACACTCTGAACATCCTTCTGCATCCAGTTCTTGATCCCAGCAGGGCGGATTTGCGGATTTTCCGTGGATTTTCCGTGGATTTTCTGTGGAATTGGCGGATTGGTACCAAAGACACCGCGGCCTGTGCGCGGCTCGCTGGCCAGGCAGCTCTTAAGGTTTTCTCCTGCTGAGGTTTTTATGATTTGCACAGGGAGAAGGGTGTGGGGAGGGGGTTTAATTTCTTTTTTTTTTTTCCCCCCCAAAGGTTTTCCGTGCAATAAAGTGAAATTTTCCAAGCGATCTCAAGAAGGAAATAAACTAAACCGCGTTTGAGCATGGGCGGCCTTTTCCCCCTCACGCCTGGGCCTGGAGGCCTCAGCTCCTCTCTGAGGGTGACCTGAGGGGAAAAAAACCTGAGCTGGGAAAAAAAACCATCCCAAATACCCAAAGGGCATCTCCAGGTGCCACTGCCAGCTCCTGGCACCTGTGGCACCACCCTGGGAAGGTTTTTGTCCCTCTGTGGGGGACACCTGGGCCTGCATGGCTTCTGCTCCATCCCAAACTCCCCTGAGCTCAAAACGCCTCCTGCACCCCCAAATCTCCTTTGGGGCCACAGGGATGTGGGGGAATCCTTTTCCTGCTCCTTTTCCACCCAAACAGGAATTTTTTTTCCCCTGAAATGGGGAATTTGGCATTTCTTCCTCTCCAGCATTCCCCCCTCACCCCGACTCTGCTCACCCCAATTTTCATCCAGCAAAACCCATGGTTAAAACTGCCTTTAGTTTATTTCCTCCCTTTCAATAAATATATATATATATACAGTCTGAACTCAACATTTATGTGTGTGTATATATATTTATCCAACGCTCTCACAAAACAAAAAAAATTTCTTTTGAAGAGGGCACGTGGAACCGAGTTTTTCTTTTTTTTTTTTTTCCAGTAACTCAGTATAATAAGCACTGGTATTTTTGTATAAAAAAACGGGAGAGAGAAAAAAGAAAAAAAAAAAACCAAAATACAAAACAAAAGACTGAATATTATGTGGTATGCATGACATTAAAAAACAAAACAATGGTGGTTTCAAAGCAATATGTACCCTGGTGTGTTTGCCATATCCTAGAGTCCAGCTTAAAGTGCACCTGATCTGTATTGCATTTTGATATTAATCTCTATGTACAATGTTTTGCATGTAATTTATATGGATCTTGGGAGAAAAAAAAAAAAAAAAAAGAGAATCTGAATGAATTGTCCATTGGCTTCTTCTGAGAAAACAAACTCCAAGCAGAGCTAAAACTCCAAAGTGGAGGCAGCAGAGTGGTTGAAGGGTGGGAAAAGGGGGTGCAGTAAGAAAAAATAAATGAAGAGGGAGAAGGTTTGGAATCAATAAAGCTTTTGGCTGTTGAGCAGAAATGATTGCATCCAGAGAATAAAATGTGTAACTGTGCCATGCTCCGTGTGTCCGGCAGCTCGGGGGATCTGTCCCAAACCCTCCCCAGGAATGGCTCCATCCCAGTGGGGTGGAAATGGACGGGGATCCATCCCAAACTCCCCTCAGCGTGGGGTTTCTGTTAATTAATTGATTCTTCTTCCACTACCTGCAAGCAAATTGTGCCATGGTGCCAAACGCCACCAAAATGGTGCTGCTGGGCCCTGAGGGGCTGCCCTGGGTTAATAATTGGTGTAGACTCCATGTGTGATATTCATGTTCTCTGAACAGAGAGAGACACAATTCTCTACCAGGATTTTCCCTGGGGAAGGCAGTGAAAAGCTTTTGGCTGTTGAGCAGAAATTATTATATCCACAGAATAAAATGTGTAACCGTGCCGTGCTCCGTGTGTCCGGCAGCTCGGGGGAATCTGTCCCAAACCCTCCCCAGGCATTCACATCCCTGAGGGGGCGTGAGGGGAGGGGATGGCACCTGGGAGTGGGGACCATTCTTGGGACATCGGGGGGAATTTCCTCACGGAAAGGGCGGCCAGGATTTGGAAGTGGCTGCCCAGGGAGGTCTGGAGTCCCCCGCACCCCTGGAAGTGACAAGGACGTGGCACTGAGGGCTCGGGAACGGGTGGATGATCGGGGAGGGATTCTCCAAGCTAAATTCTGTGAGCACAGGGCAAGTAGCAAAACAGGGCCCTGTACGCTTCAAATGGAAAAGATCTGTCCCCTTTTTGAAGGTTTTTGCAATGCGGGGAAGCCAAAAACAGCAAAACCCACCCCGGCTCCGCCTCAGACACCTGCCCGCCCTCTCCCTTCCCGTCGGGCGGGTGAAGCCATTTCCGGGCGCCATCTTGGCAGCGGGCGCCATCTTTGGGGCGGGCACCGGAACACGGCGGATCGTGGCACGATGGAAAAACACGGCCCTGTTCCCTTTACAGGGAAAAGCTTTGTCCCCTTTCTGAGGCTTTTTGAAGAGCGGGGAAGCCAAAAACCAGCAAAATTCTCCCCTGTTCTTCTTCAGACCCCTTCTCTTCCTGTCAGGCTGGTGAAGCCACTTCCGGCCACCATCTTTGCTGAGGGCACCATCTTTGAGCCGGGCACCGGGACACGGTAGCGGTGACGACCGATGGCGGCAGGATGGAGAAACACAATCCTGTTTACTTCACAGAGAAAAGCTTTTTCCTCTTTTTGAGGCTTTTTGAAGAGCGGGGAAGCAAAACGCAGCAAAATCCACCCCCGTTCCCCCTCTGAGCCCCCCTCTATTCCTGTCGGGCGGGTGAAGCCGCTTCCGGTCGCCATCTTGGCCGCGGGCGCGTTGAGGCTGCGCGCGCTCCGGGCGCCATCTTTGAGCCGGGCACCGGGGACACGGCGGCGGCGGCGGCCCCGGCGGAGCGCGGCGACAGCGACACGGCGGCCCCCGGGGGCTCGGTAAAACTCCCTGACCGACCGTAAATAGAGCGCTTCGGAGCCCCGTGGCGGCTGGTGGGAGATGGGGAGGAACAAGCTGGGGGTGGTGCTGGCCCAGCCCCGGCTCCTCCGCAAGGCCGCGCGTCCCCCGCGCTGTCCCCACAGCGGGAGGGGGACGCTGAGGGGCGAATTAGGGGGGAATAAAGCCGGGGTTAGGTGGGAATAAAACCGGGATTATGTGGGAATAAAGCCGGGGTGAGGTGGGTTTGCTCCCCCTGGGCTTTGGGGAGGGGGAGCTGCGTGCCGGGGTAGGCCCGAGGCCTTTCCTTATTGCTCGTCCCCTCTCCAAATTGGCGATCCCAGCTCAGCTATTTTCTAAATCTCCTCATTTTCATGTCAAACCTCCTTTTTTTCCTGTTGTAGCAACGCGTCTGAGGGGCATTTCTAACGTAGTCACCTCATTCCTGCTCATTCCCTAAAGGAACTTCAGGAGCTGAGTAACTCTGGATGCAATTCCTCCCGGAGGTTGTTAAAAACAACACGAATCCGTGAATTTTTGGGGTGTTTTTCTTATTTTTTAAAGGTTAATCCTCCCGGAGATTTTTAAAACAACGCGATTCTGTGAATATTTAGGGGTTTTTCATTGTTTATTTAAAGGTTTCTGCTTTCTGACGTCGATTTTTGTTACGGAAGCACCAAAAAAGAAAATTTGTTGTTTTTGTTGAAGGGATCAGAGCCTCCAGGTTATTCCCAGAATTGCACTCAGGGTCGCATTTCCTAAATAAAACCCGGCTTTGTTTGGCTGTAAAAAATAGAAATAAATAAAAGGGAATTTCCTGGGGAAGAAAGGATTTTGGGGTTGAATTTGGGCACAGCTGAAGCAGAGCAGGAGGATTTTTCCAGGTAAAACTTCCTGGTGGTGTCATTTCCCAGCTCTAAAGACATTTTTCCAAGGTGAAATCCAGGGAAAATCGAATTTTTTTGGGGTACTTAAGAAAAGATTCCCATGAGGGGGAGGAATTGTCACAGGAAATCGCTGCCAGGCCTTGGGGTTGAGCTCAGAAATACAAAAAATGAAAATAAATTTTCTTTAATTATTCCTGTTTTATTCAAGAGTGGATGGAGCAGCTTCCCTTGGCTTGGGGTTGATTCCTGAGGAGGAAAAGCTGGAGGAGAGAGAAAAAATGGATTAAAATGTGGAATTCCTGGTGCTTTTCCTCCTTTGCCACCCTGATAAACAGGAGGTGAATCATCAAAAGAATTTAAGGCACAAATGAAGCAGCAGGAGAAGCTTTTCCAGGGAAATCTGGGGCTTTGAAATCCAGGAATTCCTCACAGGGAGATGCAGGAAAACTTCTTTATTTTCTCTTTAAAAAGAAAAAAAAAATTGTGCTGGTTTTTTTGGCTTGGTTTTTGCTGACCCTCAGCTGCTGCATTTTTGATTTATTTGATTTTTTAATAAATAATTGGTTTTAAAAAAATATTTTGCTACAAAAAAATCTCATGGATTTCATGAAAATTTTCATGAATTCTGCACAAAAACTGTTTAAAATTTGAATTCACTCAAGACCTGCTGAGTGCACCAGAGTTACTCATTTTTATTCCAATTATTTTTTTTAATTTACCACCTCGACACTGGTTTAAAATTCGACAAAAAAAGGTTTTTAATGAAATTTTTTACTAATTAAATCACCTTGATGAAGTTTAGACCTCGGAGGGTTTTTTGGGGGGGGAGGTTTGGTTGTTTCTTTTTCTGTTGTTGTTGTTTATTTTTCAAGGTTTTATTGCAATTCTGAACTGAAAGATGGAAAAACGTGGAAGGCAAAAAAAAACTGATTTATTTTCTAAAGGAATTCAAGCTGAAGGGATTTTCTTTCCCCTCAGGGTGGTGGATGTAGGAATGTTGAATTTTTAGGTGTGAAAAAAATACCTGAGGAAAGGAAATTCCACCTTCCAGCCTGGGAGTTCCTCCAGCTTTGGGTTGGAATTCCTGCTTTTCTCAGCCCTCCCTCCCAGGATTTCAGTGGTGCCTTCAGCAAACCGAAGAATTCAGGCTTGAAATTTGATTTTTAACTCCCAAGAGAATTGAGGAAAACACCTGGGAAAACTTGAACTTGCAGCAGAAGGAGCTCCAGGAGTTTTGAGGAGTAAATTCCCTGGAATATCCATGAGGCAAAATCAGATTTTGAAGCTCCAAAAGTGAATTTAACCCCGTGGAGATGGAAGAACAGGAGGGAACCCTGCACTTAAATCCTGTTTTATTCCCTTTGCCAAGCAGTCAAAAAACCCAATCATTAAGATGAAAACCCAACTTTTCCTCTTTTTATTTTAGATTTGGGAAAATTCCCTGGCCAAAAAACAAAACAAAACAAAAAAATCCTGGGAAATTCACAAAATTGACTTTGTGTGAGTAAAAGGTTCCAAGTGTTTCTTCTTAAGCTGTAAAGAAAAATTTCACTGAGTTTTTGTCCTCCCCAAAGAGTCAGAAATCCTTTGCACAGAAATACCAGAGGGGTAAAATTGATTTGGATTTGGATTTTAGCTGGTTTGGTTGCAAGGTTGTGTGGAAAGGAACCCTAAAAATCAGATTTTTAGAAGCATATCCAAATTTAAAAGTGATTCACGTGAAAAAAAAAACCTGAATAAATCAATTTTTGGTGGCACCCAACCCCCAATCAGCTGCTGAATGATGGATGAATGATCAGGGAACAGCACAAATGGAAAATTGGGAAATTTGATGGAAAACCCAACAAATTCCTGCCCCAAATTCCCAAAGAATTCCTTGGCTGAGGGATGGGATGGATGAGTTTGTCCCTGTGCTGTCCCCAAGTCCCCTCTCACCACCCTCACCTCATCCAAACCCCCCAAATAATTTCATTTTCCCCCCAGTGAGAGTTTGATGGGCCAAAAATTCTGATTTTTTTGCTGCTTTTCTCCTCGTTCTGCTGTCCCTGCCTCCTTTGGGGTGTGTATAAACACATTTCTGGGTTTATACACACAAATTTTGGGGTTTTTTTGTTATTGTTGTTGTTGTTGTACAGGTCATAAATATGGGGGAAGGTTTTTGTGTTTTCTTAATAGGTGAAGAAATCTCAGAAGACCCGAAATTGCAACTTACTGAATTAAATAATTAAAAAAAAAAATAAAAAAAAAAAAAAATTAGGAATTTCCCCAGCTGTGGAAGATGGAGCCTCATTTTTTGCAGCCACTTTGAATCCTGAGTTCATCTTTAAAAAAAAAAAAAAAAAAAAAGGCGCTGGGGCTTTTTTTAAAGATTTTTTTGTTGGTTTTTTTTATGGTTTTTCATTTTTTTTTATTGGAAGAGCTAAAATATCCCTGGCTGTCTCCAGTGTGGCAGATTTGCAATGGACTCAATTCCTCCATTAGTTGTCAGATTGTTCTGAGAGCACCTCAGAGTTTGGAATTGTTGGCTGAGAGGTTCCCTTGGAATTGTCAGGAGGAAAAACAAAACAAAACAAAAAAAAAGGCAAAAAAAAAGGCAAAATTCAAAAATTGTTTCTGCCCCTTTGTTATTCATTCACGGACTCCTTCGGCCTACAGGAGAGGGAACTGCATGGCTGGGAAGAACAAAGCCTGTGCTCAACGTGGCCAGGTGGGTGAGCTCCAGATCCACCTGGGATGGGGGGAAATGCAGTGGGATCAGGGAGAACATCAGGGAAAAAAACACCTGGGATTGGGGGGAAAATGCAGGGGGATCAGGGAGAACATCAGG
>JAYRCE010000134.1:3989333-4001933 GCA_036026295.1 Spinus olivaceus | reverse complement strand
ATGGAAAGGTGCCTGTGCCACCTCCAGGAACAGCCATGGAAATGTCCCTGTGTCGTCTCCAGCCATGGGAAGGTCCCTGTGCCACCCTCAGCCATGGAAATGTCCCAGTGCCACCCTCAGCCATGGGAAGGTGCCTGTGCCACCTCCAGGAACAGCTATGGATATGTCCCTGTGTCACTTCCAGGAACAGCCATGGGAATGTTCCTGTGTCGTCTCCAGCCATGGGAATGTCCCAGTGCCACCCTCAGCCATGGGAAGGTCCCTGTGCCACCTCCAGCCATGGCCACGATGCCTCCTGGGGACATGGGGAGGTGCCAGCGCTGGGACAAGCCCTGAGCCCATGGAAAGGAGCCGGGTCTGAGCTCGCTGTCAGATATTTTTTTATTAAATTAAATCTTTCACAGAAAAGAATTAAATAATGGCAAGAATTCCAGAATCCAGCCTGGTACAGCCCTTGGACCCCGGAGACTGGCTCAGGAGCCCTGTGGGACAGTGAGGGGACACTGTCCCTGCTGGGGGTGGCTCCGGCCAGCACTGAGGGTCCTGGGGACAAAAGAGTCCCCAGCTCTTGGGCACAGCCAGACCTGGGGCTCTCTCACCCTGTCCCATCGCAGCCACTCGGCCCAGAACTGGCCAGGTCACACCATGGAGCCACTGTCCCCCATTTTCTGCAGGAGCTGCAACGGGGACAGACCAGGATTAGCGGGACAATCCACCTGGGCAGCTCTGGGGACACCACGGTGACATTTCCTGTGCAGTCCCATCCGTGGGGACGATCCCAGCCGGGTTCTGCCCACCCTGAGGGGTCCCCAGCCCCCTCTCACCTGGCTCAGCAGGGGGATGTTTGCCAGCGAGCCCAAAAACCCGAAAGCCACCGGGAAGAAGCTCCTGTGGGGACACAAAAGGATCCGCTGAGCTCTGGGGAGCATCCGCCAAGCCCAGGCTCCACTCCAAGGATCCCATGCTGAGGATCCCATGCTGAGAATCCCATCCTGAGGATCCCATCCCGAGGGATCATCCCAGGGATCCCATCCCAGGGATCTCATCCCGAGGGATCATCCCAGGGATGCCATCCCAAGGATCCTGTCCTGAGGATCCCATCCCAGTGATCTCATCCCCAGGATCTCATTCCTAGGATCCCATGCCCAGGATCCCATGCCCAGGATCCCATGCCCAGGATCTAATCCTGAGGATCTCATCCCAGTGATCTCATCCCCAGGATCTCACCCCAAGGATCTCATCCCAAGGATCCCATGCCCAGGATCCCATCCCAAGGATCCCATGCCCAGGGATCCCATGCCCAGGATCTCATCCCCAGGATCCCATGCCCAGGATCCCATCCCAAGGATCCCATGCCCAGTGATCCCATGCCCAGGATCCCATACCCAGGATCCCATCCCAAGGATCCCATGCCCAGGATCCCATGCCCAGGATCTCACCCCAGGATCCCATGCCCAGGATCCCATGCCCAGGATCCCATCCCTGACCTGAAGAGGGAGATGAAGCCGTAGGCCTCCAGCAGCATGCCCAGGATCGGCCACCGCATGAGGACCACGATGAGCCCCCCGAAGAAGAAGCTGGTGCCCTTCAGCTTGGGCCGCTGGAAGAAGAAGGTGAAGGTCCTCCGGAAACCGATGATGAAGACCAAGCCGGAGAGGAAGAGGAGCTGAGAGGAGGGAGGAGAGAGGGTCAGGGCCGCTCCTTGATCCCGCTGTGGGGACCCCCAGGCCGGCCCTACTCACGTTCCCCAAAGCCAGGAGCACCGAGTCGAAGTACAGGAGGATCCCAAAGAGGAGGAAGAAGAGGCCGAAGCCGACCAGGCCCACTCCGATCCCTGTGGAAAACGGGCGAGCAGAGGCAAAGGCTCCACACCTGCGGTCCCAGCCCCTCCCTGTCCTGCTCCTTCCCAAAAATACCCTTTGGGCTTTCCCCCAAATCTCAGGACCAGCCTTTGCACCCAGGCCAGGCCTGGACGAGGCCGTTGCTGCCCCAGAAACCTCCAAGGGCACCGGATAAATCCCAAAGGAAAATCCCACAGGAAATCCCTGCCCAGCCTTTCCCTTTCCCTTTTCCTTCCAGGAAAAGCTGGAGATGATCCCTGGATGATCCTGGAGAATCTCCCCACCCCCAGCCCATCCCCTTTTCCATCTCACCCCTCCCTGCCCCAGCCACCCCATCCAGGGGGATCCCCGCCCGGGACTGGGATCTGCCAAAGGTCCCCAAGGAGCTCCCGGATCCCGAATTCCAGCTGGGACGAGAATTCCAGCTGGGACACGACCACCCCGTGCCTGCTTACGCTGGAAGTCACTCAGGGACACCATCTCGGCGGTGACGGGGCTGGGCGAGGCCGGGCGAGGGTGGCCCCGCTTGCAGAGTGACCCTTGGAAAAGCCCTTTAGTCCCCACGTCATCCTGGGAATGATTAACAGCCCGGGAACGCCCACGGTGCCACCTCCGGTGACACGGTGGCTCCAGGGGTCATGGTGGTTCCAGAAGGGACATGGTGGCTCCAGGGGTCATGGTGGCTCCAGGGGGACACGGTGGCTCCAGGGGCGTCATGGTGGCTTGAGGGGGACATGGTGGCTCCAGAAGGGACATGGTAGTTCCAAGGGTCATGGTGGCTCCAGGGGGGGACATGGTGGCTCCAGGGGTCATGATGGCTCCAGAGGGGACGTGGTGGCTTGAGGGGGACATGGTGGCTCTAGGGGTCATGGTGGCTTGAGGGGGACATGGTGACTCTGGGGGTCATGGTGGCTCCAGAGGGGACGTGGTGGCTTGAGGGGGACATGGTGGCTCCAGGGGTCATGGTGGCTTGAGGGGGACATGGTGGCTCCAGAGGTCATGGTGGCTCCAGAAGGGACACGGTGGCTCCGGGTGTCATGGTGGCTCCAGAGGGGACAAGGTGGCTCGAGGGGGACATGGTGACTCTGGGAGTGATGATGGCTTGAGGGGGACATGGTGACTCCAGGGGTCATGGTGGCTCCAGTAGGGACATGGTGGCTTGAGGGGGACATGGTGGCTCCGGAGGGGACATGGTGGATCCAGGGGGACATGGTGACTCCAGGGGTCATGGTGGCTCGAGAAGGGACACGGTGGCTCCGGGGGAGACATGGTGGGTGGCTCCAGAGGTCATGGTGACTCTCGGGGGGACAAAGTGGCTCGAGGGGGACACGGTGGCTCCAGTAGGGACACGGTGGCTCTGGGGGTCGTGGTGGCTCCAGGGGGGACAAGGTGGCTCAAGGGGTACAAGGTGGCTCTGGGGGTTATCATGCCTCCAGAAGGGACACGGTGGCTCCAGGGGGACGTGGTGGCTTCATGTCCCAGTTTCACAGACATCACCTCCACCAGCACCAAACCCAACCTAGTGGGAAAACAAACCCCAAAAACCAGGGAGAGGGAGGAGCAGCTGCCTCGGGAGCCCCATCACCCCCTGCTTCTCCAACCCAACAGTGAAATCCACACCCGAGCCCACTCCCAGGGAAAAAAGACAGGAAAAGGTCGTTGTTTCATAGATATTTTTATTTCTCTACTGCTAGGAAAATATCCCAGAAAACCAGAGCCCTCCCATCCCACCCTCTGCAAATGCATAAATAGATTTATTTATTTCTTTATTTCCTCCTGATGCAAATCCTTTCCAGGTTAGCAAGTCACTGCTTTATGAAGTGTTTATGAAAAATAATAACCAAAATAAAATCAATTGATTAAGGTTTGGTTTCCTTTTTTTTTTTTTTTTTTATTATTGGGTTGGTTTTTTTTTTAAATAAAATAAAATAAAATCGCGGCTGGGTCATACTTTGGGGACAGCAGCTGGTGGCTTTGGGAAGGGTGGGATGGGAGCTTTGGGTCCTGGAGATGGGAATTGCTGCCCCACAGCCACGCCAGGATGTCCCCAAGGTGTCCCCAGAGTAAGGGGGAGGTTCTGCCCCAGTGACCCAAGAGGGGACACAGGGAAATAAACTCATCCTCTCTTCAAACTTACAGTCTCTGTATATTTTATTTTAAATAAATTTGCTTTTAATAAAAGCAGAAAAAAATAGATATATTTTTTAAATAGGTTTTTTTTCCTCTTTTTTTTTCTTCTTCTTTTTTTTGGTTTTTTTTGTTTTGTTTTGTTTTGTTTTTTCATTTCCTTCCCCCTCTGATAAACTGGCAAAGAATCTTTCCTTTATTTTGTTGGCGGCGCCAACAAATCCTGCGGAGAAGAGAGAGCTCGGCATGAGCTTTTTCCCGGGAAAAGAAGAGGAAAACCAAATATAGATATATATTATAAATGTAGAATTTCCATCAAACATATATTAAGGCATGTAAATAGCAAAATAAAGGGCCAGCTTTATGAGCTAAAGGGGCTGAGGGAGGCTGGGGAGGGGGTTCAGGGCTCCAGGGATCCTACAAGTATTGCTAAGTTGGGATCGGGATGCAGGGAGGTCCTGGGGGGGGGTTTGGGATGGGGCCAGGAGGGATGGATGGGATTTGGGGTTGGAGATTTGGGGTTTGGGATCCAGCTCCTGGCCCCTGCCGTGCTCGCATCCTTCCAGGGATTCTCCTTCTTCCCCACCCTCCAGGGTGATAAAGAAAAGTTGGAATTTGCTACAGGAAATCCGAACCGCTGGGAGGGGCTGGAGAGCCGCGGGAAGGGATTTTTGGAGGGTGACAGTGGGTCCCCAGGTGACACCTCTGTCCCCAAACCCCTCCTCAGCACCGTCCCTACCCTCCAGAGGGGGTCCCTGCCCACCCCACAGCTCCGTTATCCCACCTGGAACCCCAATTCCCTGCTCTGCCCCCTCCCTGCTCCGTGCTTGGAGAGCCCTGGGAGCACCCTGGGCACCTCCGTGTCCCCCAGTGCCACCTCCGTGTCCCCCCGGTGCCACCTCCATCCCTCCTGTCCCCTCTTCCTCCAGCTGAGCCACCGGTGGTGACACAGACGGGTTCCAAAATCAGGGTCAGAGCTCACGGAGGGGAAACGGCTCCCGAGGAGCCGAGGGGGAGCATCCAGGTCCGCTGGGAGGTGACAGCGCCATCCGTGGTAGTGACAGGCGGGTCCCCACCCCAAGAACCTTGGGGGCCATCCCAGGAGTCCTGTGCTCGCCATGGGGCTGGTGGCCACTGTCACAGCTGGCTGGGTGTGCCCCTGTGGCCACTGTCACAGCTGTACAGGTGTGTCCTGGTGGCTGTTGTCACAGCTGTCCGGGGGTGCCCCTATGGCCACTGTCACAGCTGTGTCCCTATGGCCGCTGTCACAGCTGTGTCCCTGTGGCCACTGTCACAGCTGTAGAGGTGTGTCCTGGTGGCTGTTGTCACACCTGTGTCCCTGTGGCTGCTGTCACAGCTGTAGAGGTGTGTCCCTCTGGCCGCTGTCACAGCTGTGTCCCTGTGGCCGCTGTCACAGCTGTGTCCCTGTGGCCACTGTCACAGCTGTAGAGGTGTGTCCCTATGGCCACTGTCACAGCTGTGTCCCTGTGGCTGCTGTCACAGCTATGTCCTGGTGGCCGCTGTCACAGCTGTGTCCCTGTGGCCACTGTCACAGCTGTGTCCCTGTGGCTGCTGTCACAGCTGTGTCCCTGTGGCCGCTGTCACAGCTGTCCGGGGCTGTCCCTGTGTGTCACTGACAGCCCTGGGGGCTCCTTGGGGACAATCCCAGTCCCCGCCCATCTCCTTGGGACAGGGCTCCCGTCGGTGCCGCCTCTCCCGCTGGTGTCGCCGCCGGAGGGAGGGAAGGGGGTCCGGGAGAACCGAGGACGGTGGCGAGAGGTTCGGTGTCACCTCAGGAGGGGACTAAAACGTGGCCCCGTGGAACTTGATGGTGCCGGCAGCAGCCAGGGCTTGAGCTGGGGTGGGGGACAGGACAGAGGGGTTGAGCCGGGGGGGCTCCACCCCGTGCCCACCCCCCATGGGAAACACGGCCGGGATTTGGCTCCGAGGAGCCGGGGGACGCTGGGACCCCCCGGTTCTCCTGCTGGGACCCCCCGGTTCTCATGCTGGACCCCCTCTTTTTCCCCTTTGGCCTTTGGGGGGGGACACACGGTCCATGGAGGAGCCGGGGCTGACGTGGCAGCGAGGGGATGGAGGGGATGACGTCAGAGAGAAGAGGTGCTTACGTCACAGGCTCACACCCGCATGAGGTGGCTGCTGTCGGCCCGGGGCGGCTCGGACGAGAGGGGGTTGGTCGGTGGAGTCGGGGAGGCTGGGGAGGTGGGAGGGCTGGGGGTAGCGCACTGAGCTGGAAACGAGAAACGGGAGAGCGGGGTGAAGGAGGCGGGAGAGGGGAGGGGACAGCGGAGGGGACAGCGGAGGGGACAGCGCGGAGGGGACAGCGCGGAGGGGACAGCGCGGGAAGAAAAAGGAAAGGGGGGAAGCAAGCGTGGGTTGGGCAGAATCACAGCTGGCAAGGCAGAGTCACAGCTGGCAGGACAGACAGGCACAGCTGGGAGGGACAAACAGCCACAGCTGGGCAAGGCAGAATCACAGCTGGCAGGGCAGAGCCACAGCTGGCAGGGCAGAGTCACAGCTGGCAGGACAGACAGGCACAGCTGGGAAGGACAAACAGCCATGGCTGGGCAGGGCAGAATCACAGCTGGCAGGGCAGAATTGCAGCTGTCAAGACAAGCAGCCACAGCTGGCAGGACAGTCACAGCTGGCAGGACAAGCAGCCACAGCTGGGCAGGACAGTCACAGCTGGCAGGACAAGCAGCCACAGCTGGGCAGGACAGGCAGCCACAGCTGGGCAGGACAAGCAGCCACAGCTGGGCAGGACAAGCAGCCACAGCTGGCAGGAAGGACAGAGAGTGACAGCTGGGCACAGCACGCACACGTGAGCTCCCGGCAGGGCTCCTCATGGACATGGCATGGCGTGGCACCACGGGCACCCGGGCACGGTGTGGCACCGTGGTCAGCCAGGTACAGGATGTCACCGTGCTCACCTGGGCACAGCGTGCCACCACAATCCCCCTCCCCCCCAGCATGAAGCGCCACCATGCACGGCCACAAGGTACCACCCTGTGCCACCACAATCCCTCTGGCACGGGGTGACACCACAATTCCCTGCGTGGGGTGCCACCGTGCTTGCTCAGCCACCTCATGCCATCTCATGCCACCTCATGCCACCCAGGCAGACACTCCCAGCCTCGTGCTGGAAGCCGTGCCCAGCTGGAACAGCTCCTCCACCCCAGGTGGGCAGCCCCAGGTGTGGCAGGCAGGCCCAGGAGCTGTTGGCATCACCTGTCCCCCTGTCCCAAGGCTGCCCCCTCTCCTGCCCACCGTGCTGCCAAATCCACAGCTGCCCTCACCCCCCTGCCCTCCTGGCACCTGGCTCTGCCAGGGATCTGCAGGGTCTGAGCCTCCAAGGCCCCGTTCCTCACCCGAGAGCATCCGGCCACGGCGCGAGGCCTCGGCAGCCAGGGCACAGGAGATCTCGATCCTCTTCTCCTGCTCCTGCAGCTGCACCTCAGGGTCCTGCGGGGTGTCCACCTCCCCCTCGCCCAGGGGGATGACGTTCTGCAGGCTGGGAATGGCACCTGGCATCAGCACCCCCGCCAGGATCCCCGGGATGGGATGGGAGAGGACTGGCAGGGTCCCCCTGGGATGGGTGGGGAAGGGGTGGAGGTGGGGGGGTGGTCTTGGAATGGCCAGGGAAGGGATGGAGATGGGTGTTCAGTGCCCCTCAGGGTGCCCAGAGAAGGGGTGGAGGTGGGGGTGGTCAGTGCCCCCAGGATGCCCAGAGAAGGGGTGCAGGTTGCAAGCGAGTGGTCAGTGCCCCTCAGGATGCCCAGAGAAGGAGTGCAGTTGGGGGTGGTCAGTGCCCCCCAGGATGTCCAGAGAAGGAGTGCAGTTGGGGGTGGTCAGTGCCCCCCAGGATGCCCAGGGAAGGAGTGCAGTTGGGGGTGGTCAGTGCCCCCCAGGATGCCCAGGGAAGGAGTGCAGGTGGGGGTGGTCAATGCCCCCCAGGATGCCCAGGGAAGTGGTGGAGATGGGTGGTCAGTGCCCCTCAGGATGCCCAGAGAAGGGGTGCAGTTGGGGGTGGTCAATGCCCCCCAGGATGACCCCTGGCATGGCTGGCATGGGCACTGCAGCCTCACCTGGATTTGGCAATGAGAGTCTTGATCCTTTCCACCTTTTTCTGCTTCTCCTTCATCTCCTCGGGGCTGAGGGGCGATTCCGGCTCCAGCTCCACGTAGCGCTCGGGGATCAGGACTTTGTCCGGCGTGGACAGCTGGGGACAGAGGGACAAGCTGAGGAGGTGCCCTGTGCCAGACACTGGGGACTCCAGCCCCCACTGCTGACCCCTAACCACCACCCAGACACTGCTTCAGGCTGCTGCCACCCTGGGGACACTTGGGGACATCCCGTGCTCACCTCCTTGTTGATGTCCACGTCGTAGTGCTGCGGCTCCAGCTCCATCTTCCTCAGCCGGGCGATCTCCTCCTGCGGCGTCTCGTACACCTTGCCGGGCTCGTCGGAGCGCAGCGCGGCCTCCAGGTCCGAGATGTCCACCTCGTGGATGCTGCGGTGTCGCCGCACCTGCGGGGGACCGCGTCCCGCTCAGCGTCCCCACGGGGTGGCGCCTTGTCGCCTGTGCCACCCCGCGGTGTCCCCGCCGCTCGCTCCGCCGGGCTCAGGGACTCACCACCTTGTAGGAGGAGGGGGTTTTGGTGCTGGGGGGGTCGGGCTGGGGGCCGGGGAGCGGCTGCGGGCCGGGGAGCTGCAGGCTGCGCCGCTTCTCCTTCATGGAGCCGCTCTGGTGGCGCTTCATGCGGTCGATCTGCTCCTCCACGCTCATCTTCACCTTGGTCTCGGTGGCGAACACGGCGCTCTTGGGTCTCTCCTGGGGACGAGCGCAGCCTCGCGGTCACCCACTGGTGGCCGGTCACATCCTCCCAGTGTCACCACCCTCTGCCGTGAGCCGCTGGGGTGTCTGTGACTGCCGGGGTGTCACTCCAGGGATGTCACTCCCAGCAGCGGGAAAGGCGCTGAGTTCACCCTGGGGGTCTCCAGGAGTTGGATGGTGACACATGGAGCCACAGTCCTGTCCCCAGGCCGCAGCAGGACCCCCTCGGCTCCCCCAGCCCCCCCAGCCCAGCCGTACCCGCGAGCTGAGCCCGTTGGCCAGGCCGTTCCTCCTGGGCACCGCCTCCTCCTCCGCCGGAGACTTGGTCCTGGGGGGGACGATTCCCACTGCGGGGACACCACGACACCGGGATGAGCCCTCGGGGACCCGGGGCAGGGTCCCAGTGCCACCGCCGGGTGTCCCTAATGCCGTACCCTTGTTCTGAGCCGCTTGTTTGTCGCCGTCGTGCTCCGGGCGGGTCTGCGGGAGCCCCTCGGGCGCGGGGCCGGGCAGGCTGGGCTGGGGCGGCTCCTTCCTGCTCTGCTCCAAGCCTGGCCTGGGCTGTGCAGGGGGGAAAAGGTCCCCAGTGAGCCCCGGTCCTGCCTGGGGGCCACGCTCTGCCTGGGGACACCCCCTGCTCTTGGGGTGACAGGGCAGGGACACACAGGGGACACCCACTGCTCTTGGGGTGACAGATCAGAGACACACAGGGGACGTCCACTGCTCTTGGGGTGACAGACAGACCATGGACACATGGACAGGGGACACACGCTGCTCTTGGGGTGACAGGGCAGGGACACACAGGGGACACACGCTGCTCTTGGGGTGACAGAGCAGGGACACACAAGGGACACACACTGCTCCTGGGGTGACAGAGCAGGGACACACAGGGGACACCCCCTGCTCTTGGGGTGACAGACCAGGGACACACAGGGGACACCCCCTGCTCTTGGGGTGACAGACAACGGACACACAGGGGACACCCCCTGCTCTTGGGGTGACAGACAGACAAGGGACACACAGGGGACACACACTGCTCTTGGGGTGACAGATCAGGGACACACAGGGGACAGCTGCTGCTCTTGGGGTGACAGACAGACCATGGACACACAGACAGGGAACAGCTGCTGCTCTTGGGGTGACAGAGCAGGGACACACGGACAGCGTTGTCACTCCAGCTGCTCTTGGGGTGACAGCCAGACCGTTGTCACTCTCCATGGACACATGGACAGTGTCCAGGTGGGACCAGAGCACCCCGAAACTGTGGGGAGAGGAGCTGAGGGGGCTCTGCTCCTGTCCCTGCTGTGTCCCATCCTGTCAGGGCCAGGCACCCACTGCTGTCCCCACCATGAAGGACAGGGTGACAATCCCTCGAGGAGTTGGGGACAGGGACATCCTGGCTCTGTGCTGGGCCCCTGCAGCACCCCGTCCCCCTGGGGTCACACATAGGGGCAGGAGAGCCAGCAAAGGGACATTTTTGGGGTCCTTCCCCTCTTGCATCCTGTGAGAACTACCGGGGTGACAGAGGGGTGTGACAACAGGCCCAGCAGCCTGGTGTGTCCCCTAAATTCACCCTGACACCCCTGGATGACACAGCCACCACTGTGCCACCTGCGCTGGCACCGTGCCCCTCCCCAGCTCGGCACAGCCACTGCTTTTCCACGGTCACACATCCCCACCCCTGGCTGTGAGGACACTCGTGTCACCTCTGTCCCCACACATGGCCGAGGTGCCACCAGGAGATCCCAAATCCACGTTTGCCCTGGAGCTGGGGACTCGGCGACAAGGACAGTGAGAGAGGCAGAGCAAAGCAGAGGGGACAACCAGGGACAACCTCCCCAGCAGGAGGAGGAGGACGAGGAGGAGGGGACAATCCCTGTCCTGAGCGCGCACAGGGCGTGGCGACCTGCTGGGGACACCAGGGGTGTGGCAGGGAGGGACGCAGAGCTGTCCCCGCGCCAAGTGCCACCTCCACGCTGTCCCTGCGGATCCGGAGCGGGCGGCTCCGGCTACTGCCTCATCCCAGCGCCTTCCCTGCCACGAGGAGGAGGAGGAAGAGGAGGAGGAAGGGGACGGCAGGGGTCGGTACCTGTCCCCGCTTGGCCTCTGCTTGGTGCCAGGAAGGGGAGGCGGGGTAGGGCCAGAGGCGGCTCTCGCTGGGGAGCGGAGGAACGGCCGGAGGAGACTCCAGGGGCACGTAGGACTTGGGGAGGGGAGGTCGAGGCGGGCCCGGTTCCTGGGGCGGGCAGAGCGGGAGGCGTGAGAGCAGAGAAGGAAGAGAGAGTTAGAAAAGAGAGAGAAACACGGCGGGAGCGTCCTGGAGGAAGGGATGGAGGAGAGGGAGCGGCTCTGGGAGGGTCCCTCTCGGTGTGACACATCCTGCTGCTTGTCCCCAAGGCCAGGCAGGGCTTGAGGTTGTCCTTGGCAGCTCTTGGGGGCGCTGGTGTCGCCTCTGTGCAGCCAGAAAGGGGTTGGGGAGTCCCCAAATTCTGCCCTAAATGAATGTGCTGTGCGTGAAGGTGGCACCAGCCCCGGGTGAGGGCACTCAGAGCAGCCGTGGTGGCACCAGGAGCAGCCCCCATCCCTCCAGACACACAGCCCCGCAAGGAGCACGGACCCCAAAGTCACCAGGTGACACCAGCACCCATCCATGTCACCAACACGGTGCCCCCAGGCAGAGCCACTAGGGGAGGCAGCTCTGTGCCCGTGCCCAGCAGGCCACCATCCCCTCTGGTGACAAAGAGGGGACATTCAGGGTCACTGACCTCGCCAGGGCCGGGCTTGGTGGGCGATCCCTGGGAGCCAGAGATGAGGGAGAAGGGGCTCAGGGGGCTGGTGAGGCTGGCAGAGCTCAGGGGGCTGGCAGGGCTGTTGGAGCTGTACGTGCCCGAGGGGCCCAGGGCCACTGCAGAGGAACGAGATAATTAAAGATAATTAAAGATAATTATGAGGTAATAATTGAGCAGGAGCCCATCGGGGACACCCCCAGCAGGGCCAGCCCCCCTCACCTCTGTGCTTGGCCGTGTCGGTGCCTCGGGAGGGGTTGTTCTTCCTCAGCCCCTCCATCACGTCCTGGATCCGCCAGATCTCCCTCTGGATCTGCCGGTTCAGCATCTCGTTCTGGATGGGGGAGAGGAGCGCTCAGAGGGTCCTGGGGGCACCAGTGCCACCCCCAAACTGGGCAGAGCCCAACCCCAGACCCAGCCCCATGAGCTGACCGGGACTGAACTGCCACATCCAGGGTTTTGTCCTGCTGGAATCCCTGGATCTGCTCCCCAGAACCCACCAGGGACTCTGGGCTGCCCCCCTCGATGGCACCCAGGTGGGCAAGGTGGCCAAAGCTGGATGTGGGGGCTGGGCATGGAGAACCCGTGAGGGGGGGACAGGGGGGGTTTCATCTTCATGGGGACCCCAGGGGTGGCAGGGGACATGGGTGTCCATGTTGGGGTGGCAGGTGACACTCACAGCTGGACATACAGGTTAAAAGTGACAGGTGACCTTCCCACCTGGGTGTCCAGGTTCAGGGGTGACAGGTGACCCTCCCACCTGGGCATCCAGGGTCAGGGGTGACAGGTGACCTTCCCACCTGGATGTCCAGGGTCAGGGGTGACAGGTGACACACACACCTGGATGTCCAGGTTCAGGGGTGACAGGTGACCCTCCCACCTGGGCATCCAGGTTCAGGGGTGACAGGTGACCTTCCCACCTGGATGTCCAGGTTCAGGGGTGACAGGTGACCCTCCCACCTGGATGTCCAGGTTCAGGGGTGACAGGTGACCC
>JAYRCE010000134.1:3951568-3968360 GCA_036026295.1 Spinus olivaceus | reverse complement strand
ACAGGTGGATCCAGGGGGGGATCAGAGGTGGATCCAGGGGGGATCACAGGTGGATCCAGGGGGGGATCAGAGGTGGATCCAGGGGGGATCACAGGTGGATCCAGGGGGGATCACAGGTGGATCCAGGAATGGAAGGAATGTGATCCCAAAGCTCGCTCCTTGGGGAAGCAGGGAAGAGCCATCCATGCCCTCAGCCTGCCCCGGTGCCTTTTCCCCCCTCAGCTTTTCCTGTCCCAGCAGGACGGGGTGAGCTCAAGGGAGGACGGAGCAGGATGGAGCCAGGACTGAGCTCAGCTCCAAACCCGGCCCCTGCCAGTGCTGGAGAGCTCATTCCCAGCTCCCGGGCATCCCAGGGATGGCTGGGAGCCATGGGATGGAAACCACAGCCAGCCCACATCCCACATCCCACAGCAGGCCAGGAATGATCCACCACAGCCAGCCCAAATCCCACATCCCACAGCAGGGCAGGGAAATCCCACCACAACTATCCCAAATCCCAAATCCGACAGCAGGACAGGAATGATCCACCACAGCCATCCCAAATCCCTCAGCAGGGCAGGGAATACCAAATCCCACAGTGGGGCAGGGAAATCCCACCACAGACATGCCAAATTCCACATCCCAAATCCCAAATCCCACAGCAGGCCAGGGAAATCCCAGCACACCCACACGGTGCTGCCAAACCCAGGGGCTGGGGCACCTGCCATTGGGATTTGGGGAGCAAAGGGCTTTTCCAGGCTCCAGGAAAACTCTGGGAATCCTGACAGGGCCCACAGGGAAGGGTCAACTTAAAAGAGCCTTTCTTAAAACATTCTTTTCAAGAGAGCAAAGCAGGGGACACGGCAGGGTCTCTCCCAGGGGATTTGAAGCAGCACTTCCAGGAGATTTTTAGCTGGAATCTCCACCAGAATCCCAGTCAGCTCCCTTAGGGCTGCTCCCCCTGGCTTCAGGCCCTGCCCATGGCACAGGGAGAGACCCCCTGAGCCAGGCAGGATCCCCCAAACCAGGCAGGATCCCCCCAAGCTGTGCTGGATCCCCCAGGATCCCCCCAAGATGGGCAGAATCCCCTTCCAACTGGGCAGGATCCCCTCCAGCCTTGCAGAATGCCTCCAGCCAGGCAGGATCCCCCCTAAAGCCGGGCAAGATCCCCCTGAACGGGGCAGGATCCTCTTCCAACCAGGCAGGATCCCCCAAAGCCGGGCAGGATCCTCCCCAGGCCAGGCAGGATCCCCCCAAAGCTGGGCAGGATCCCCCTGAATGGGGCAGGATCCCCCAAAGCCGAGCAGGATCCCCCAAAGCCGAGCAGGATCCCCCCAAACCCAGCTGGAATCAGAGCCCTGAGCAGCCCCAGCTGCCCCTGCCCCGCTCCCGTGCCAGCCTTATCCTGCTGCCACACTTTCCTCGCAGCTCCGGCACGGAATTAACCCCTGGCACGGCACGGCCCGGCCCGTGCCCGCCGTGCCACCTGCCCGAGGCCACGCTGGGAGTGTGCATGTCCCACTCTCCCCGTGCGACATCCGAGGCTGCTCCAAACCCCACCTTTGGCTCCCCCGGCGCAGCTCCAACCCCTCCATCCCTCGGAGTTTCCCTCCATCGCTCCAATCCCGTTTTTAACCCCTCCAAAGCCGGGCAGTGAGGACGGAGCTTCTCGCTTACCTGCTCCAGAGCCCCGGGCTGGCGGGGAAGGGACGCAAAAAAGCCTCGGTGGCCTCCGGGAGCCGCCACGTCCGAGGGCTGAAATCCGAACCTGCAGCTCGGCTCCTCGCTATATAAACACCACGCACACCCCCGGCCGCGCTGCCACTCCCGCTGCTCCCGGCCACGCCAGGCGCTGCGACAGCGACAGCGACAGCCACGCTGCCCGAGCCCCTCGTCGCCAGTCGTGCCCTCCCCCGTGCTGGTGCCAGCTCAAGGTGGAGCCTCTCGTTGCTTTGGGGTGGTGCTTCAGGTGTGCTCGGGTTCCACGGAGCGCTCCGGGTGCTGGGAGAGGGGTTTGGGCTTCGGGAAGGGGACGGGACCCCCGGTGGGCACAGGGTGGGCACAGGGTGGGCACCGGGTGGGCACCGCCCTCCTGGGAACGGGGGAATAAACGGTGTGGGAGAAGCGAATAAGGCGGGTTTTAACCTTAAAAACCCAGGTGGGAGGGGCGGAGCTGGGTCAGCTGATGGGACACCTGTGGCCATGGGAAATGTCCCCTTCCCCAGAGGTGACACCACGGGCGTGGCAAGGGCAGAGCGTGGTGTCACCCTGGGGGGACCCTGGGCTGGCTGGGGACACGGTGGCGCGGTCACACCGTGCCACTGCAGACTTCCTTGTGCCACCGCGGGACTTCCTTGTGTGGGAAGAATTCCCGCCCTTCCTGCAGAGGGACAAAACCCTCCGGAGGACCAAACCCTGCCCTGTTTTTCCCAATTCTTCAGGCTCAGCCCCAAACTGGGACGGTCACATACCACGGGCGAGGCTGGGCTGGGCTGGGTGTCCTGCTCAGGGCCACTGGGATCATCCTGGAATGATCCACAAAGGGAATGCCAGGAGCTCTGCCAGCAGCGGGTGAAGCCTCCCGGTGGCACCTCAGTGGGGACTGTGACATCTCTGTGCCGGGGAGCTGAGTTTTGGGAAGGGGCAGCTCGCGTTCCCTGCTCTCCCGAGGCTGATCCAGGCTGGAATTCTCCAGCGGGAGCCGCACGGAGCTCGCAGCCAGCTCCCCGCCCCGGTTGCACAAGCGGCCCCGGGGCGCAGCGACGATCCCAGCCTGTTTACTACCCCAGCCACCTGCTGCTCCCTCGGCTCCCAGAGCCCGGCAGGAAGAGCTGGAGCTCCTGGATCCAACCCCCGAGAGCTGGACAGGGCCACCAGCTGTCCCCAGAGCCCCCAGGGACAAGCACAGGGCGTGGGGACACTCCCCAGGACAGGGGGGTGCAGCGCCCTGAGCCTCAGCATCCCCCAGAGATGTTTTGGAAAAGCAAATTGGGATGGAGTGGGATGAGGATTTCCTCCCGAGGATTTTGGCTCCTGGGGACAGCACCCACCATGGCCCTGGTATGAAAATCCCCCCCTGAGCAGCTCCCACGAGGCCTGGCAGCACCCAAATCACCTCCCAGCACCCCCAAAAATCGCCGGGGGTGGAGCAGAGAAACTCCAGCAGGAGCTGGGGCTCCTGCCAGCACAGAGGGAGATGGAGGAGAAATTGGGAGCCTCTCCATGGGTGTTTTGAATGCACAACTATCAAACTGGCCCCAATTATGATTTTTTTCCTTCAGTTTCTTTCACTTCAAGAGAAGAAGGAGCAGAGCCAGTCCCCCCCAGGGCGTTCCCAGCCCCAATCCCTGCCCCATCCACACAAGGAAAGGCACAGCCTCCACTTGCCCAAGGGCTGCTCTGGGACCCCAACCCCACACCGAGCTTTTGGGGGGATCCCCCACTCCCAACCGAGGGGTTCAGCCCCCTCAACACCTCCCACCCACAGCGGGACACGGAGCATCCCCCCCCTGCTCCAGCAACCCGAGCCTGAACCCAAGGTCCCGCTTATCTGCAGCTCAAGCATGTCTGCTGATAAGGCAGGGATGAGATAAGGCCGCGGCAGCCTCGGCGCTATCAGCAGCCCTTCCTCCAGCCCTGCCCCCCAAGGCTGAGGGGTCCAGCACCCCTCAAACATCCCCCAAACATCTCCTCCCCCATCAACCTCTCGGTTGGACGAGCTTTCAAACTCCCACCCCATTCCCCCGTGGTTGTTGTTTCCTAATCAGGCAAAGCGTTGGTTCAGGGGAAAGGGGAAAAATGGAATTAAAAATAAAAATTAAAAAAAACAAACCCACGCAACCAAAATAACAAATAAATCACAAAGCAGAGCAAATAATGTGTCAGGGTTCCCCTGACAGCGCCGGGGGGGGCACACCCAGCCCGGCCCCATTAGGTGCTGCCACGAAAACTGGAATTGCAAATCATCATCGCTGCTCAGTCGAGCTGAAAGGAGAGCCGAGGAAAACAAACCCGCGGCGGAGAGCGAGGGGCACCTGGGGCTGGCACACACCTGGGGCTGGCACACACCTGAGCCTTCCTCCTCCTCCTCCTCCTCCTCCTCCTCCTCCTCCTCCTCCTCCTCGCTGCGGGCACCTCGGGCTGAGCATCCCCCGAGGGAAACCCACCCCGGGGAGGGGGGAGTGGCTCCAGGGGTCGCCCCAAAAGCTGCGCCAAGCCCCGGTGCCCGCCCCCGTCCCGGTGGCAGTGTTGGCACCCTCGGTGCCATTCCCGGGATCTGCCCGCGCCTGGGGACCCCCGCTCCCGGGGGTTAAATTGGAGAATTAAAGGGAAAAAACCCCAAAATTCTCCCTCGGGAGGGGTGGCACCCCTCCCTGGCATCGGTGCCAGGCGAGCAACACCCGGCAGCTGCTGGCCCGTGGAGGGCGGCACGAAGGGACAGGAGCGGCGACCCGCTTGGTGGCATTGCGGGGACACGGGGCTGGCGTGGGGTGGCTTTTCCTCTGGGGCAGGGTGGGTCAGGGAAAGGGGACGGTGCCAGCGGGGTGACACTGCCAGAGGGGTGGCACCGCCCGCGGGGTGACCTTGCCAGCGGGGTGACACTGTCAGCGGGGTGACACTGTCAGCGGGGTGACCCTGCCACAGGGGTGACACTGCCACAGGGGGGTGACCCTGCCACAGGGGTGACACTGCCACAGAGGGGTGGCGCCGCCCTCGGAGTGACGCTGTCAGCAGGGTGACCCTGCCAGAGGGGGGTGGCACCGCCACGGCAGAGTGACATCGATAACGGGGTGACCCTGCCACAGCGGGGTGGCACCGCCAGAAGGGTGGCACCGCCGGCGAGGTGACCCTGCCAGCGGGGCGACACCGCCCGAGGGGTGGCACCAGCAGCGGGGACAAGCGGGGGCGAGGCAGAGGAAGTCCCCAGAGTGCCAGCGCTCGGAGCAGCCGGGGCGCGCTGCCAGGCTGGCACGGGCACTGCGGGGACACGCCACCGCCCGCTGTCCCCAGTGCCACCAGGGAGCGAGTCTCGTCTCCGGATGTCCCAAAATCTCTCCGGGAGGTGTCCCGGGAGCCCCCGCGACCCCCGCCCAGCGCCCACCGCGGGCACGGCCCGGGGCGGGGGAAGCGCTCCGGAGCGCGGCCCCGCCGCAGGATTGCTGCCTCATTAGAGAGCAATTACCGCTAATTAGGCCGTGGCAACACCCAAAGCCGATCGGGAAATGGGAAATGGGGCTGCTGGGTGCCCGCGGGTGCATAGGCGAGCACATCCCACCCATCCCACCCCCCAAAATTCCCCTCTGGAGCGGGGATGGGACACGGCGCGCTGAGCGGCTCCGTGCCTCAGTTTCCCTGGTTAAGGGGGTGTGTTCTGCTCCCAGCCTCGCTCCTGAGGCATCCGGCAGCCCCAGCGCCCCAAAATCACCCGCGGTGGGTCTGCCTCGGTGGGCAGCGCCCCAATCCCGCGGACCCCCTCCCATCGCTCTCCCGGGATGATCCCACGGGAACGGGAACGGGGTTTGTGCTGCCCCTCTGTCCCCGCCGCCACCAGGGCCAGGGCTTGGTGGCACCTGGGAGGGGTGACCCTGTCCCGCTCGGGGCAATCCCACATCCCAGGGGCCGCGGCTGCACAGGGCAGGTGAACTTTGTCCCTATAAATCACATTCCTGCGGGATCCCGCTTATCTGGGCACGCCTGGCCACAGCCACAGGCCACCAAGGACACTGGGCAAGGGGACAGCCCGCCAGGAGTGGTCACTCCAAACCCTCCTGGACCTCCAAAACCCTTCTGAGGGTCCCTCCAAACATTCCTGGGAGTCTCTCCAAATCCTCCTGGACCTTGAAAACCCTCCTGGACGTCCCTCCCCAACCCTCTTGAACCTCCAAAACCTTTCTGAGGGTCCCTCCAAGACCTCCAAAACCCTCCTGGGGGATCCCTCCAGACACTCCTGGACATCCAAAACCCTCCTGGAGGTCTCTCAAAACACTCCTGGACCTCCAAAACCCTCCTGGAGATCTCTCCAAATCCTCCTGGACATCCAAAACCCTTCTGGAGGTCCCCCCAAAATCCTCCTGGACATCCAAAATCCTCCTGGGGATCCCTCCAAAAACTCCTGAACTTCCAAAACCCTTCTAAGGGTTCCTCCAAGACCTCCAAAGCCCTCCCGGGGGTCCCTCCGAGCCGTCCCAGTGCCCAGCCCGGGCTGTGGGTCCGAGGCTGCCGGGTGGCAGTGCCAGTGGGATGGAATTTTCCAGCTGTTCCTCCCAGCTGGGATGCTGTGCCAGGGCTCTGCCGTGGGCACAGCCCCTCCCCCGTGGCCCGGCAGCCCCCCGGGCGTGCGGCAGCTCCGCGTTCCGGCGCTCCGGGAAGCGCTGCCGAGCTCGGGGCTCGGCCCCGCGGGACCGGCCGGGCAGGGCGGGGAGGCTGCCGGGGCTGCCCGACCGGTCCCGGCTGTTCCACCGGAGCCCGAGCCACGGCACGGCATCCCCGGGGCTCCGGGACAGCCCCACGGAACCACCCGAGCCCCTGGAGGCTGCTCGGTCCTGGTTGTCCCCAGCTCTGTCCCCGTGGATCACCAGCACCTCATCCCCCAGCTCAGCTGCAGCTCAGCACCCACTGTGAGGGGTCCTGCACCTCCAAAACCCTCCTGGGGGTCCTTAAAAATCCTCCTGGTCCTCCTGGGGGTCTCTCCAAACTCCCCTGGACCTTCAAAACCCTCCCGGGGGTCCCTAAAAATCCTCTTGGTCCTCCTGGGGGTCTCTCCAAACTCCCCTGGACCTCCAAAACCCTCCCGGGTGTCCCTCTAAATCCTCCTAGACCTCCAAAAACCTCCTGGGGGTCCCTCGAAAAGCTCCTGCATCTCCAAAACCCTCCTATGGATCCCTAAAAGTCCTCCTAGACCTTCAAACCCCTCCTGGGGGTCTCTCCAAACCCTCTAGGATCTCCAGAGCCCTCCTGGAGGTCTCTCCAAATGCTCCTGGATCTCCAAATCCCTCCTGGGGGTTTCTCCAAATGCTCCTGGATGTCCCTCCAAACCCTCCTGGGGGTCTCTCCAAACTCCCCTGGACCTTCAAAACCCTCCTGGGGGTCTCTCCAAACCCCCTAGGATCTCCAAATCCCTCCTGGATCTCAAATTCCCTCCTGGGCGTCTCCCCAAACCCTCCTGGACCTCCACATCCCTCCCAGCTCCACTCCCATCCCTCCTGTCCCTGGAGAGGGATCTCCCACCCCATCCCGGAGGAATCCAGCAGCCTCATCCCTGCTTTTCCACCTGGATGCGACGCCCAGGCCTCGGTGCCGCCCGGGAGCTGCCGGAGCCTCTGCCGGCTCCGTTACGTAAGGAAAGCTCGGAGGGGGAAACGGCGGCTCCCGGTGGCTGCGGCGGGAGGGGAGGAACGGCAGCGGCGGGAGAGGCAGAACGGGGGTGCGGGAGCGGCGGGAGGATGCGGGATGTTCGCCAGGAGGAGCCGCAGCCCCCCCAGTTCAGCCCCCCAGGAGTGGGGACACGCCGAGGAGGGGAGGGACGGTCCCCGGGATGGCCGAGGGCACCGGGATGGCGGCACCGGTCCTGCCTCCCGCTCCCAGAACAAAGGGATGGAGGCTCGGGAAGGCTCCGGGGGGACGCGGGAGCAGCTGCGGGGTCACGGCGGGGCGGGAGCGGGGCTGGGGTTTGAACAAATCCCGGGAGAGGGGATGGGGGACACGGAGTGGGGGGTCACGGACACGGCACGGGGGGACCACGGACACGGCACGGGGGGACCACGGACACGGAGTGGGGAGTCACGGACACGGAGTGGGAATGATGGAAACAGTGTGGGAGGACCACGGACACGGACGGGGGGACCACGGACACGGAGTGGGGAGTCACGGACACGGACGGGGGGACCACAGACAGGGCACGGGGGGATCACGGACACGGCACGGGAGGATCACGGACACGGCACGGGAGGATCACGGACAGGGAGTGGAGAATCAGGGACATGGCACGGGGGGATCACAGACATGATCCAGGATCACGGACACGGAGTTGGGGGTCACGGACGTGGCACGGGGGGATCACGGACACGGAGTGGGGAATCACGGACACGGCACGGGGGAATCACAGACACGATCCAGGATCACGGACATAACCCAAGATCACGGACACGGCCCAGGATCAGGGACACAATCGAGGATCACGGACACAATCCAAGATCACGGACACGGCCCAGGATCAGAGACACAATCGAGGATCACGGACATGATCCAGGGTCGCGGACACGGCCCAGGATCACGGACACAATCCAAGATCACGGACACGGCCCAGGGTCGCGGACACGGCTCAGGATCACGGACATGATCCAGGATCACGGACACGGCCCAGGATAACGGACACGGCGTGGGGGGATCACGGACACGATCCAGGATCTCGGACAGATCCAAGATCACGGACACGGCCCAGGATCACGGACACGGCCCCTCCCCACCGCCCCGGCCCGCGGGGTGCTCGGTGTTCGGAGCAGGGCGTCTGTCGCCGCGCTGCCAAACACACACAAAGGCGTCTCATTATCCCCTAATTAGTGCCTTGCCAGCTCCTGCAATTAACACCCGTGCAGGCGGCTGCTGTTGAGGTAAACAGAGGGTTTGAAGAGCCCTGGAGAGCCGAGGGGCCCTGGCGGGGTGGGGACCACCCGTGAGTCCAGAGGGTCCCAGTGAACTCCAGAGCCCTCCAGTTCCTCTGGGAGAGCTGGGCAGGGAACGGGGACACTTTCAAACCCCCTAAACCCGGCCTTGGACACTTGCAGGGATGGGACAGCCACAGCTTCTCCGGGAAATCCATTCCAGGGCTTCCCCACCCTCACAGCCAGGAATTCCTTCCCAAAATCCCGTCCATCCCTGCCCTCCGGCAGTGGGAGCCATTCCCTGCTTCCTGATCCTCCATTCCTTGTTCCAAATCCCTCTCCAGCTCTCCTGGAGCCCCTTCAGGCGCTGGGAGGGGCTCTGAGCTCTCCCTGGAGCCTCCTCTCCCAGCCTGGCTCCAAGCAGAGATGCTCCAGCCCTCGGAGCTCCTCCGTGACCTCTGGAGCGGCTCCAGCAGCTCCACTTTCTCCCAAAACGAGCCCATGAGTCAGGAGCAGCCGGGGCTGGGCTCGGGGCTGCCCCGAGGAGGCCGAGCCACCCGTCCCGTCCTCCCGCACAGCCCGGTGTTTATTCCCTGGCAACATCAAAGGTCTTAAATGGCCTTTCTCCGGCTGACCCAGAAACGCGGATCAAGAGCTGCCTCATCCCTTAATTGAGAAGTTGGTGACTTTGAATCTTTATTAAAGAGCTTTAGTGAATTCGCAGATTAAGGGCACAACCGGCCACTGCCACCATCCAGCCTCTCTGTCACCATCCAGGCTCATTCCTGTCACCATCCAGGCTCATTCCTTGCCACCATCCAGCCTCCTTCCCTGTCACCATCCAGCCTCACTCCCTGCCACCATCCAGCCTCTCTGTCACCATCCAGGTTCATTCCTGTCCCCATCCAGCCTCCTTCCCTGGCACCATCCAGCCTCAGTCTCTGTCACCATCCAGGCTCACTCCTGCCACCATCCAGGCTCACTCCCTGTCACAATCCATCCTTGTTCCCTGCCACCATCCAGCCTCATTCCCTGCATGCTGGAGCCACTTCGCTCCCCAGCCGCTGCTCCGGAGCCTTTTCCCTGCTCCAGCCTGGCTCTGGAGCTCTGGACAGGCCCTGGAAGGGCTCCCTGTGCTGCTGCCGCTGGGTAAAAACCAGAACCAAACCAAATCCACGCAGAAAAGCAGCACTGCCTGCACAGAACATCCCAATCCCGGGGGATTTTCCAGATTGGGATGGTGGAAGGAGCAGGCAGGGCCGGAACTGGGGCTCCCCACGTGCCCCTTCCCTCCCTCTGCCTGAAGGTTCCTCTCAATCTGCCCGTGCCCCGCTCTCCCGAGCCGCGCCAGGAGAAGCTGGGATGTTTGGGGATGTTTTGGGATGTTTTGGATCATCACCTCCCCGCGGGGCAGTGGGAAGGGGCTGCCGGCAGGGCAGGACTTCCCTGGGTGGGCGGAGAGCTGCGAACGCTGCGGAGGAAGGAGGCTGGAGAGGAGGCAGCAGCAGCGCGCTCCTCGGGGCGCTGTTCCTGCCTGCTGCTGCTGCGGATGATCGTGTTTTCCAAGGAAAACAGGAGTGGGGGATGCTACTACCAAATCCTGGGAGAGAGAGAGAGACAGAGAGAGAGGGAGAGAGGAGCAGCAAAGGAGCCACGCAGCCCCTTCCAGCCCAGCTCCGGGAGAAATCCCCAGCCCGGCTGATTCCCGAGGGCACAGATGGAGCAGAAAACAACCCCGGCCCTGCCTGGCTGGCTCAGGAGGCCTCGGGGGGATTAAAATCCCCTCCGTGCCCATCTGGGCTGGGTTTTGTGCCTACCCTGGCAGTGGTGTGGGGGGTGTGGGCACCACGACACACACACATGGGCACACACACTCACCCGTGCCACGGTGACACACAGCCACGGCCACGCTCTTGTCCCTTGTCCCTTCCCCGTGGCAGGGAGCAGCCACTGGTCAGCGGTGCCCTCGAGGTGCTGGCACCGTGGCCTCACCCAGGCAGTGCCAGCCATGTCCCTCACCCTCCTGCCCGTCCCTCCTCTGCCTCGTCCTCGCCAGCCCCGCGGCTGCTCCCGCCTGTTTCTATGGGAACTCGGCAGGAAAACGCGGTTTGCAGCGCCAGCCCGGTGCCAGCCGCTGTCACCCTGTCACCGCCTCTGCCAGGGGCACCTCTGGGCACCTGGGGACCCCTCGCCACAGCCCCTGTCGCTGTGGGATGTCCCTGGTACCCAGTCCAGCAGGATGGGTGCCGGGGGGTCCCCATGGTGGGCTGGGGGTGCCCTGCAAACACCAAAGTCCATAAAAGCAGGATTTTGTGCTTCCCATGGGATTTTTAGCTCAGGAATTGTAATTCCTCAGCCACCTCCTCTCGGGGATCCTCATCCTGGCTCTGTGTCCCCACGGGGGTGGGTGACAGGCCCAGGTGTCCCCCAGCCACAGCTCTGCCAGGCCGAGGAGGGAAGGAGCTGGCTTGGGAAGCGTCTCCTGGTGAAGGGACGGGGACAAGAGAGACGGGGGCAGATCTGAGGGGGACAGGAGCTTCAGGAGCTCTCCTTTCCCATGAGGAAATGCCAGCAGGACCCAGGGAAGGGTCTGGAGCAGCCACACTCACACACCGAGCCCAGCACGTGCAGGACTGGGACCCCGGGATGAGCTCAGTGCAGAGCGGGATTCACAGCGGGATCCATGGAGGGATCAAGGTGGGATCCATGGAAGGATCAGGGTGGGATCCATGGAGGGATCAGGGTGGGATTCACGGAGGGATCACAGAGGGATCACAGAGGGATTCACGGAGGGATCACAGAGGGATTCATGGAGGGATCACAGAGGGATTCACAGAGGGATTCATGGAGGGATCACAGAGGGATTCACAGAGGGATCAGGGTGGGATCCATGGAGGGATCAGGGTGGGATTCATGGAGGGATCATGGTGGGATCATGGTGGGATCCACAGAGGGATCAGGGTGGGATCCATGGAGGGATCACAGTGGGATTCAAGGCAGGATTCACAGTGGGATCCATGGTGGGATCCACAGAGGGATCAGGATGGGATTCATGGAGGGATCACAGAGGGATTCACGGAGGGATCACAGAGGGATTCACGGAGGGATCAGGGTGGGATTCATGGAAGGATCATAGAGGGATTCAAGGCAGGATTCACAGCGGGATCCATGGAGGGATCAGGGTGGGATTCACGGAGGGATCACAGAGGGATCACAGTGGGATTCATGGAGGGATCACGGTGGGATTCATGGAGGGATCTACAACATGATTCATGGAGGGATCACAATGGGATTCACAACAGGATTCACAGTGGGATCCACGGAGGGATCCACAACAGGATTCACAGCGGGATCCATGAGGGGATTCACGGCGGGATCCATGGAGGGATTCACGGCGGGCTCACGGCGGGCTGCAGGCGCTCCTGCGGACGCGCAGCAGTGGGAGAAAGCAGCGGGGTGCTGCCGATCCCGGCTGCAGAGCCGCACACAGCGCCGCAGCCAGCCTGGAGCGATGCATCCTGCAGCAAACGCCAGCCCCGGCTCCCTCCATGGCCGGCGCTCCCCGCACCCCGCGGTGCCCCCCGGCCCCCTCCCCGCACTCAGGGATTAACGGAGCGGCTCCTGCGGCCATCTGGAGCGGGGGGCCCCCCCCCTGCACCCGAGGGACCGCGACACCGCGGGATGGCAGCGCCAGGTGCTGCGCGGTGCCCTCGGAGGTGGCCGAGCTCCCGGAGTGACCGGACGCCCCCAGCCCGCGGTCAGCAGCGGGGTCCCCGGGGGGGAGGCCGGTTCGGCCCCTTCCGCTGGGCTTTAATAGACTCGTGGCGTATGAACATCCCCATCATGTGATGGATCAGAGGCTGCTTCCCTCCGAGCTGCGAGCGGCGCAACAAAGCTGCGATTGAGGGCTCGGGGCGCGTCTCCGGTACCGCCAGACACCCCCGGGTGCAGGGGGGCTCGGAGCGGCGGCGCTGCCCTTCCTCCCGGCCCGGAGGAGGAGGAGGAGGAGGAGGAGTAGGAGGAGGAGGAGGGGGATGGCTGTCGGCTCGCAGCAGGCAGCGAAACGAGCCGCGGAGCCAAGGGAAGGTCTCGGCTTTCCTGGGAAGCGCCAGACGACATCTCTCAGCCCCATCCATCACATCCCGTCCCCAGCGCGGCACGCGGCGCTGGGGGTCCGGCCCTCCCGAGCCCCCCTTCACCAGGATGGGGTTTGGGGGTGCTGAGAGAGCGAATAGCGGGGCTTCCCCAAAGCCTCGGCGCTGCTCTGCCCCTGCACGGAGTCGGGGCCAAGCCCGGGGGGTCCAAACCCAGAGGGTCCCCAGCCCGCAGCATTTGGGGTTTTGGGGGCACAAACGAGCTCGCAGCCCATAAACACATGGCGGGGACAGCTCGGGGGGGGGCCCACTCCTCACCCAAAGCTCGGCACGAGGGGCAGGGGGTGCAGGGGGAGCCCCTGAAGCGGCCGGGGGGTGCCGACCCCCACAGCGCGCCCTGCTCTGCCCATGGGGTGGGAGCGCAGCCCCCTCCCCTCCCCTAAAAGAGCCCCCCAAGCAGCACCCTGAGGGGATGCGCTACCGCTCTGCGCCCCCCGCTCAGCGCCCGCGAGGAGGAGGAGGAGGAAGAGCGGAGGAGGAGGAGGAGGAGGAGGAGGAAGAAGGGAGCCTCGCCGGAGGCACTCACCGTGCGGGGCGGGCAGCGGCCGGTCCCCCCCCGCTGCCTACGGGCGCAGCATCTTCCCGGCCACCCCCAGCCCGAGCCCGAGCCCGAGCCGGAGCGGGAGCCGGAGCCGCAGCCGGAGCTGGGCATGCTCGGGGGCCACCGAGCGGCACGTGACGCCGGGCTGGCACCGAGCAGGGCGGGGGAGCCGCGCCGCCCCCACCGCCCCCCACCTCCGCAGCCCTCGGGGGGACCGCGCCGAGCCCCCCTGGGCCGCACCGAGGGGACCCCGACCCTGCGAGGGGGCTGGAGCGCACTGCTCCCCCCCCCGCACCCTGCGGGGAGCAGCCCCGGGATCCGCTGGTCCCGCATCCCAGAGCTTGGACCCACATCCCAGAACCTGGGCACAGCTTGGATCCACATTCCAGAACCGGGGCACAGTCTGGACCCACATCCCAGAGGCTGAGCATAGCCTGGACCCACATTCCAGAACCTGGGGACGGTCTGGACCCACATCCCAGAACCTGGGGACAACCTGGACCCACATCCCAGAACCTGGGCACAGCCTTGATCCGAATTCCAGAACCTGGGCACAGCTTGGACTTGCACCCCAGAACCAGGGCACAGCCTGGACCCGAATTCCAGAGCCTTGGCACAGCCTGGACCCGAATTCCAGAACCTTGGAAGAGTCTGGACCCAAATTCCAGAACCAGGGCACAGACTGGACTCCAATTCCAGAGCCTTGGCACAGCCTGGACCCGAATTCCAGAACCTGGGCACAGCAGGGACCGAGCTCCCCTGTGCATCCCCCTTCTCCCTTTCCCACATCCCAACATCCCAGATCCTGCACCCCAGCGTTGGACAGTGCTCCCCAGGCCCCCCAGCACTGGGATGGGGGGCAGAGAGGTCCCTGCATCCCCCCTGGATCAGACAGGACATCCCTCCACACCCCTCGGGATCCTGCACCCTTCGGTGCCAGCCGGGTGTGGATCCCTCTGGAGCGGGGTGGGGTCTGCACCCCCAGGCTCTGCACCCCGGGATTGTCACCCACGGGGAGGGATGGGCGGCAGGACAGTCCCCAACAGCCCAGCTGGTGGCCAGGGTGGCTCAGATGGGGCTGGCAGGGCCCTGCTCAGGTGCCCAGCCCGGCCTGGTGGCTCCTGGAGCTGGGCAGGGAGGCACTGGCCCTGCAGATTGCAGCCCTGCAGCTGTGGCACCGTGCCCCAGGCCATGGCACTGCCCCCATTCTGCCTGTCACAGCTGCCAGGCCCGTGGTGGCACCCTGCTGGCACCCAGCTGGGGCTCGGGGCCCACAGGGACCTCCTGTGCCAGACCTGGGGACAGCCAGGGCGCTCAGGGAAGGGAAAACGGCGCCGCCCTTGATCCTATAATCCCCCTTTAGCCACAGGGCTTTAGGGGCTGGCCACAGGGGTGGCTTTCACTGGATCTGCTGCCTCCTGTGTCCCCACAGCGCGGGGGAACACCCTCCCTCCCTGCCAGCCCACTGCAGGACCCCAAAATGGCACTTGTCCCCTCCCCAAGGCCACGTCCCCAGCCATTTCCCCGTTCCGCAGGCAGAGGGGATCCACAGGGGCTGCCCCAGCTCCCGCTGTGCCCCTGCTCCCCAAAAAGAGCCCAGGAGAAGTTGGGGAGCTCTCGGGGAGCCCCCAGACAGGCCGAGCACCCCAGTTTGGTGTGGGGTTGTTCCCTGCTCCCTTTGTGGCTGGAGCAGCCCCATCCCAAAGCTGGGTCACAGCAGGGCCTCTCCTGCTGCAGGCAGAGCTGGGGGCAGGACTGGGATGGAAAATCCCAATTTTTGGGTGGGAACACTGGGACTCTGGGCTGGGGGGTGCCTGGCATACCCTGGAGCTTCCCTCCTCCACAGCTGGGCCTGGTGCCACCTCTGGAGGACAACGGTCACCACTGGGTCCCCTGGGGCACAGGTGGGGCTGGCAGGACCCTTCCCCAGCCCCGGCCTGGTGGCCACCACCTCCCGACCCCATTCCCTGCTCTGCTGTGACATTCCCAGGGGCTCAGGGAAGGTGGTGGTTCCTGTCCCAGAGGAGTCTGGCACAGGCACAGCACAGCTCCAGCCTGACCAGGAGGCTCCTGGAACAGCTCCAATCCCATTCCCTGCTCTGCTGTGACATTCCTGAATCCTGGGACACACAGGAAGGTGGTTCCTCAGGTCACATCCCCAGCCTGATCAGGAGCAGCCCCAGCCCATCCCCTGCTCTGCTGTGACATTCCCAGGTGCTGTGGTGCCCAGAGAAGGTGATCCCTGCTCCAGAGGAGGCACAACAAAATTCCACCACTCCAACCCCACTTGGAAGCTCCTGGAGCAGCTCCAATCCCATTCCCTGCTCTGCTGTGACATTCCTGGATCTGGGGACACACAGGAAGGTGGTTCCTCAGGTCACAGCTCCAGCCTGATCAGGAGCGGCCCCATCCCATTCCCTGCTCTGTTGTGACATTCCCATGCCCCGGCACACAGAGGAAGGTGGTTCCTGAGGTCACAGCTCCAACCCTTCCAGGAGGCTCCTAGGACAGTCCCAGCCCATTCCCTGCTCCTCTGTGACATTCCCATGTCCCGGCACACACAGGAAGGTGGCTCCTGAGATCACAATTCCAACCCTTCCAGGAGGCTCCTAGGACAGTCCCAGCCCATTCCCTGCTCTGCTGTGACATTCCCAGGTCCCGGCACACACAGGAAGGTCGTTCCTGAGGTCACAGCTCCAACCCCTCCAGGAGTCTCCCGGAGCAGCCCCAGCCGCACTCCCGGCCCCGTCTGGGGCTGCCTCAAGGACGCTGCCCAGATTAGAGCGGCTGATGCCGGCGCTTTGCTCCAGCCCGCCGGGAGATCTTTGCTCCCTTCGCCGGGTTTTTATTGCTGTCTGGGCACACCGGGAAAGCTCCGGGAGCCAGATAGGGACGGGCTCAAAGATCCCGTCTGGAACAGCCTCGCCCGGCAGGAGCCGGAGCCCCACGCGAGGCGAGGCACAGCCTGCAGCTCTCAGCCTGTCTAGACACCAAAATCTCCTCGCCACGGCCCCGATCCCAGCACTGGAGGCAAGGAAGGGGCGAGAGGGAATGGGGAACAACCCAGTGGGATGAACCGGGAGCAGCGCCCCGGGCTGGAGCCTGACGGAGCCGCTGCTGCCTCGGCCCGGCCAGCACAGCCAGCTCCGTGCCCCAGGGACCCTCCGCGCCACCGAGCTCCTCCCTACAAAATCCGGGAGCTCCAGGAATTCCCTGCCGGGCTCCGGGGGATGTTTCCCTGCGGGATGACGCGGGGAAGGGGGTGGCAGGCTCGCCTACCCTACCCCGGAGCCTCCGAGGAGAATTTTGCATTTGGGATGGGCGTTTGGAGCAGGAGCTGCAGGTGCAGGGCCCTGGAGCTGGGGCTGCTCCTGCTCCGTCCCCGCGGAGCTCCTGCCCCATCCCTGCAGAGCTCCTGCCCCATCCCTGCAGAGCTCCTGCCCCATCCTCGCGGAGCTCCTGCCCCGTCCCCGCGGAGCTCCTGCCCCGTCCCTGCAGAGCTCCTGCCCCATCCCCGA
>JAYRCE010000134.1:3929751-3940427 GCA_036026295.1 Spinus olivaceus | reverse complement strand
GGATTGTGGGATCCCTGTTGGGATTGTGGGATCCCTGTTGGGATTGTGGGATCCCTGTTGGGATTGTGGGATCCCTGCTGGGATTCTGGGATCCCTTTGGGATTGTGGGATCCCTGCTGGGATTCCGGGATCCCTGCTGGGACTGTGGGATCCCTCTGGGATTCTGGGATCCCTGCTGGGATTCTGGGATCCCTCTGGGATTGTGGGATCCCTGCTGGGATTGTGGGATCCCCTGTGGGATCCCTGCTGCGATTGTGGGATCCCCTGTGGGATCCCTGTTGGGATTGTGGGATCCCTGCTGGGATTCTGGGATTGCTGAGGATTTCCCAACAACCCTCCCCAAAAAAGCAGAAGGTTTTTTGTTGAGTCAAGAGCCCCGTGAGTCACAGATAAGGAAGGAACAGGGGACAACACTCATCCCAACGTGACCGGAACAACCCGTCCTGGAGTAAAAATACACCAACTCCCAACCCCTCCTGGAATTCCTGGGGTGGAGTTCATGTTGGGAAATTCAAAATATACATGCAAAAACTCCCAATCCCTCCTGGAATTCCTGGGGTGGAGTTCATGTAGGAAAATTAAAAATATACACACAAAACCTCGAAATTCCTCCTGGAATTCCTGGGGTGGAGTTCATGTAGGGAAATTCAAAATATACACAAAAAACCTGTCACAATCCCTCCTGGAATTCCAGACATGAAGTTTATGTAAAAAATTAAAACTATACACAGAAAAACTGTCACAATCACTCCTGGAATTCCAGAGATGGAGTTTATATAAAAAAATTAAAAATACACCCACAAAAACTGCCACAATCCTTCCTGGAATTCCAGGGGGTGGAGTTCACACCATAAAATTAAAAATCTCCACACCAAACTGTCCCTTTTAGCTCATTCTGGCAGCTATTCAGCTATTTGAAGCAAATAAATGAATTTCCAGGCTCAGGATCTGCACTCGGCAGGGTTTAGACCAAGATCACAGGAAGGATTTAAGTGTGAGTTAAACCCAGCTTATTTCAGGCTCCTGCTGGACTGTTTGTGCCTTTGCATTCAGCTCTAAAAAGGCACAAACTGAGCCTCTAAAATCAGGATTGATTCCTCAGAACAAACCCTGCTGCAGGACAAATATTCCTGGAAGCAAGAAAATAAAACAACAAGGAAATGTAAAAATAAAATAAAAAATTGCTGCTCCACTCCTAGGATTGATCAGCAGCACGAGGAGGGTGCTGGTGCTGCCAGAGAGGAAAACCTGGAATTCCAGCAGGGTTTGGGTGATGCCATTCCATCAGGGACATTTCCCACTCTGCCCCAGGACAGGAGGAAGAGGAGACTCCAGAAATCAGCAGTGAGGATGAAGAAATTCCCTCAGTGCCACCAACACTCCCAGATTTTACAGCTGTGGGAACAAAACAGGATTCCAGCTGGGAATGGCCTTGAGGTGGCTGAAAAATCCCAAAAACGCTCGGGAACGTGCCTGGCTCTGCAGCAGGGGCTCCAGGAGCTGTTTCATCAGCCCCATCCCCACCTTGCAGCTTTTTTACATCACTCGGAGCCGCAATTCCCGGCGCTCTGACGTCATTTGGGAGATTGCAGCCAGCTCATCCCTTCTTTCAGCACCCGAACCCAAAATCCCTGCTGCAACCCCTCGGGAGTGCTCTCAGTCAATTATCGATCGGAATTAAGGCAGGAAATCAATGTAGCTGCTGGGAAAATGGGAAATAATTGTGATTATTTGCTGTTTGAATGGTTTGTTCCACCACTGGATTGCCCAGGGTCTGGTACTCAAGTCATTCCTCAGCCAGAGGTTTGAGGGATCCACCTTGAACATCTGCAGCTCCTAAAAATTTAGGATCAATTCCTGTTTATCTGCACCCCAGCACAGGCATCAGTATTGTTATTAATGCCCAAATTACTTAAAAAAATCAAATTACTCTGTTTGGGCTCAAAAGTTCAGTTTTTCAATACATCCCTCCTATAAATATCTATCCCATAATTCTAACAGAATCATTATTTATATAAATAGCAAAGCAATAAACAGCTATCCCATAATTCTAATAGAATCATTATTTTTATAAATAGCAAAGCAATAAACAGCTATGCCATAATTCTAATGGAATTATTATATTTATAAACAGGAAAGCAATAAATAGCTATCCCATAATTCTAATAGAATTATTATATTAATAAATAATATTTATTAATATCTTAAACGGAAATGGGAATATTGGGATAATTTATATGGGAACCCCAAATTTACTCCAGAGCACTCAACAAACCCAGCTGGGTTATTAAAAAAAATCCTAAAAAATCTTTCGGTTTCAGGTCTTAAATAACTTCCTTTGAACAAAAACTGGTGATTTTCAGGGAAACTCCTCACAGCTCCGGAGTTTCTCAGGGAAAAATTTCCACTCCAGGCCTGGAGTTTCTCTGACGTCGAAACCACAAGAGAAACAGAAGAGAAATCACAACTAAAAAGGGAAACAGAACTTTTGAGTCTAGAGAAAAGAATTCTCCGCCCCGGTAGTCAGCGAGAATGAGCCTCAGAATTTCCCATCACGTGCCAAGGATGAGGCGCAGCATTCCAGGGAAATTATCAGCACATACGGAACGCTGACCTCACCCCCACTTGGCTCAACGTGGGGTTTTTTTTTTTTTCATTTTTTAACATAAAAAAATTAATAAAATCTGTATACCTTTTTCCTCTTGGAACTGGCGGTTTTCTCCCTGCCCTGCCCCAGTTCAGTGCTCCCGCAGTTGTGTTTTTCCAGCTGTACCCTACACAGGCTGAAACGCTCCGAGGTGACACAAGTCGCCCTCTCTGTCCCCTGGAAACCCGGCGTCCCTTTTTTCTCCGCTGTCTGAAAGGCCGCCGTGAAATTTAAAGGGTTGTAAGGATCGTCCGAGCTACAGAACGAGTTCCAAAGTTTCAAATTCTCCGCCTCATCCACGCTGTCACAGTCCCACTCGTCCTCCTCGGAACTCGGCGAGCCCTCGGAGGACTCTGCCCACGAGTCTTCCTCCTCCTCCTCCTCCTCCTCCAGGTCCGACATTCCCTTTCCCGGCTCGCTGGAAGACGTCTGGATGGTGGCTGTGAAGTTCTGAGGGTTGTAGGGATCCAAGCTGTAGAAGGAATTCCACAGATGAAGCCTCTCCCCGTCCTGGCTGCCGCCGTCTGAGTCCGAGGGCAGCTCTTCGCTGTCAAACCCGTCATCATCATCTTCATCATCATCATCATCATCACCATCGTCCCAGTCTTCCTCACCCTCACTCTCCTCCCCGCTGGATACTCCCCCGATGATATAATCGATTAATTTATTCGCACAGGCGGGTCTGGTGGAAATTGGGAAGTCTCGCTCTGTTTCCGAGTCCTCACGTTCCTCTTCAGCCAAGGCTTCTCCCACCTCGGCCGCGTCCCGGAGCCCCTCCTGCCCCTCGGCGACACCTCCGGGCTGTCTCCCCGCATCCTCGGGCTGCTCTAAATCCCCAATTTCCCTGCAGACACCCCTGTGCTGCTGCTGCTGCTCCTCCTCCAGGCTGTGGTAGCCGTGGTCGGGGTCGGGCACGGGCAGATGCCAGCGCTGGAGGAACGCCAGGCGCTTGCTGCGCAGGAATTCAACCTCGGGCAGGCCCTCGGCTCGCAGCGGCTGCGGCAGGTGGCTCTTGCCCTGCTCCAAACCCAGCACGTACCAATCCACGGGAAGGGCCCCCAGGCTGTTCCTTACCAGCCCAGCTCCCCACAGCCCCGCAGGTTCCGAGCCGTCCTCCGGCCGCTTCTCCGGGAGCTGCTCCTCGGTCCAGTCCAGCGAGGTGTCCGCCCTGGGCAGCAGCACCAGCGGTGGCGGCGCCTTGGCGGGGCAGAGCGCGGAGCTCAGCGCGGCGCCGGGCAGCAGCCGCTGCAGGAGAGCGGGAAGCGGCGACAGCAGCTGCGACACCACGCGCAGCCACGAGAAGGGCGGGCTCGCCTGGGACGAGCCGCCGGCGGGCGCCGCGCTGGGCCCCGCCAGCTTCGGCCAGGCCCCGGCCAGGCCCAGTCGGGCCCATCCCAAGCCGGGGCCGGCGCGTTCGCGTCCGCTGTGCTCCATGAGGCCGTTCAGCGCTGCCAGCGGTGCGGAGGGGTGTGTGGAGCGGCGCTCCGTGGCGGGGCGGTGAGTCTGAAGGCTCGGGGGGCGGCGGGCAGCTCCGGTTCGGGTCTCGACTCCATCCTGAGGCAGCTTCAGCGCAAAATGGCGGCGCCACCGCCTCGGCCCTTCTCGGTCCAGGAGGGAGGGGCGGGGCGACACCTCCTCTGCCCCGCCCACTTCGCGTCACCACCTCCCATTGGGCGGTGTCGGCGGTGCCACGCCCACTCGAGCGTGGCCACGCCCCGCAGGGATTGCATCAGCCGGCGCGCGGCGCACGGCAGCGCCCCCTAGCGGCGCGGCGGGGTCTGGGGGGAGCGGGGGGACCCCCGAGCCCACCCGGGATCGGTCACGGGACACTTTGGGGACACTTTGGGGACATTTTGGGGACACTTTGTCAGCTCCAGGGACAGCGCTGGGCGAGGCGCGCACTGGGAGAGGAGCTGGAGGGTGCTGGGAGTTGAGGGAGGCCGACCCCAGACCCCCAGGGCTCGGCGTTCTGGAGGGTGCGGTAGGCAAAGGCGCGGACAGATGTGTGCCCAGATGTGCAGGCAGAGGGACAGATGTGCCACCCCTGCCTTTCATCCCCTTTTTGGTCCTCCGTGTTCCAGGCAGGAGGGTCCCAAGGAAGGAGATTCCCAACTCCCCCACCCCTGGAGAAGCCAGACCGCCCCCCACGCCCCAACTGCCACCAGATGCAATATTTAAAACTTTTAATATAAAGGTTAAAGTTAATTATTCTCGATCCTGAGAAACATTTCGTCCGTTTACGGAGCTGTCGCTGTAAACAAAGCACCACAGGCACCAAGCCCGCCCCCGGGGCCGGGTGGCAGGCGGGAAGGACACAGATGTCCCCAGCGCACGGGGACAACAACGAGGGTGGCCGGCAGCCACACGGGACGGGCAACTCGCCACGCCGCTCTCCTTTGGGAGCGAATTCCCCGCGGTGGGAATTGCCCGATTCCTGAGGTGGGGAGGGGTCCACACCCCTCCCCCCCAACCTCCCCCTCCCCTCCGCCCCCGGTGCTCACTCTACTCGTTATTAAAAAAAATTAAAATACGGATATCCCAAAGGAAGAAATAACCCCCGAACCGCCCCGCGCCCCGCCCTCCCCGCGTTGCTCCCTTGACACAAGGTAAACTTAAAAAAAGAAGCCACTTTTGGGGACACTCCCGGTGGAGGGGGACTCAGAGGGTGCCGTGGCCGCGGGAGCCCAGGGCGAACCAGCCCATCTTCTCCTGGGCCAGGTCCAGGTCGCGGAGGCGAATTCCCACCTCCCCCAGCAGGATGTTCTCCCAAAATCCTTCCTCGCTCAGCACGCTCAGCCGCAGCTCCCGCTGCTCCAGGTCCCCCCGGGGGATCCCGTCGTACACCAGCTGTGGGACACAACGGGGACAAACCCTCAGCCACGGACGGCCACCCCTGGGGACGCCCCAAATGCGACCCCGCTCCCTCCTCCTACCATCTCGTTGTAGGTGGGGTTGCAGGTTTTTCGGGCCACTTTGGTTTTCCTCTTGGTGGTTTTTTGGGGGTCGGGCAGCAGGTAGGTTTTGACGTAGGGGTCGGGGTCGTTGCCGTCCTGCAGGGGTGGCTGTGGGGCAGAGTGGGGACACGCCGTGAGCACAGGGAGGGGACGGCCCCCCAACCCCGCTCCCGTGGGTCCTACCAGCCCTCGGATGTGCATCACCATGATGAAGAGCTTGTTGTTCTTGTAGGAGATGGAGAGTTTCACCTCCCCGCCAACCTTGCCCAGGGATCGAGCCCACGTGGCATCTGGACAGGGGGACAGCAGGGATGGGACACTCCTGATGTCACCCCCTGCCATCATCCCCCCCCTCCCCAAAATCACCCCTTCCCCACCTGCCGGCTTTGGGGTTGGGTTGGTTCCAGCCGCCTTCTCATCCCGGGGCAGGGGGTGGAAGAAGGTGTAGATGAGGTCACACTGCAGGGTCAGGAGGTGACATTAGTGGTGACAGCCGTGACAACATCCCCGCCACTCAAAACCAGGGCGCGCCAACGGAGCTGCGTTGTCCCCGCGCGTTTCCCCACCTCACTGGTGGCCCTGGCGCTGTCCCCACCTCCCCGCAGCCCCCACCCCGTGTCCCCACCTCTGCCACCTCGGGGGCAGCGTGGATCAGGTGCCAGATGTAGCCGTTGAGCTCCTCCTTGCGCCGCTCGGCCACCGCCTCGCCCCGCGAGCGCCCGATGACGAACCTGCTGGGGAAGCTGCGGGGACGGACCCTCAGCGGGGTCCCCGGGGGGTTTTGGGGACCCCCCCTGGATGTCCTGAGGGGCTTCAGAGGTACCTGGGCAGCAGCGAGGAGGGGAAGAGGAGGCGCAGTTTGTTGTGCAGCTCCTGGAACTCCTCGAAGGTGCGCTGCACGAAGGTGACCTCGCCGGGGCTGTCCCTCTGCACCTTCACCACGTAGGTCTGCGGAGAGGCAGGGCTGTGACGTGACAGGGGGAGATGGGGTGTCCCCAACCCAGCCTGGGCCTGTCCCCAGCTGTCCCCACTCACGTAGCCCTTGCTGGGGTTGAAGACCCTCTCGTGGCGGCAGAGGAAGACGTCGCGGATCCGGCCGGACGTTTTGAGGGTGTGCGTGCGGGGCGCGAAGGACAGCGTGGGCCGCGCCTCCGAGCCCGTGAACTTCATCTGAGCCAGGTTGTGGATGAAGAAGTTGAGCTTGGTGGCCACGCTGCCCAGGCTGGACTCGATCAACCTGCAACAAAGCCACCAGGTGATGTTCACAGGAGTCCCAGGCAGAGGGAAGAGATGGGAATCTTGACTCCATGTATAGAAGGCTGAGTTATTATTTTATAATATCTGATATATTAAAACTATACTAAAAGAATAGAAGAAAGGATTTCAGCAGAAGGCTTGAAAAGGAAAGGAAAAGAATGGAATGAATAACAAAAGCTCCTGACTCTCAGAGAGTCCGAGCCAGCTGACTGTGATTGGCCTTTAATTAAAAACAACCAACATGGACCAATCCCAGAAGCACCTGTTGATTCCACAGCAGCAGAGAATCATTGTTCACATTTTGTTCCTGAGGCCTCTCAGCTTCTCAGCAGAAAAAATCCTCAGGAAAGGATTTTTCATAAAACACATCTGTGACACCACCATCCGAGGGAGCCTCCAGCTGCCGCTGTGTCACCTGCCCGTGTCCCCTACCTGGTGAAGTAGGTGGTGGCATCGGCATCAGAGTCCTGCGGCCTCAGCGCGTCGTAGACGTACTTGAGGTCCTCCAGGTCGGAGAGCTCGGGGATGCCGCAGGACAGCATCTGGCAGGGAGGGCAGGGGTGAGGACAGGGGACAAAGGGACCCCCGTGCCACGCTGAGGGGAAGGTGGTGGCCCCCCGGCTCTCACCAGCCCCAGCAGGTTGAGGAAGAGGTGGGTGTGCTTGCGGATCAGGTTGTAGGCCTGGCAGCACAGGTCCACGAAGTCGTGGAAGCGGCTGGAGGGCTTGTCCCCGCCGTTGATGACATACGCCATGTCCGAGGTGAAGACGAACGGTGCACGGTCCCTGAGACGGGGGACAGGAGGGACAAAGTGAGCAGGGGTGGGGGGCAGGACGAGGAGAGAGAGGTGACCCACTGCCAGCACATGGAGAGGGGGAGGTCACTGATCACCAAGATGAGGAGAGGGAGAGGTGACCACTGCCAGGACATGGAGAGGTGACCCACTGCCAGGACATGGAGAGAGGGATGTCACCTCCTACCAGGACAAGGAGAGGGGGGAGGTCACCTCCCACCAGGACAAGGAGAGGGAAAAGTCACTGATCACCAGGATGAGGAGAGGGAGAGGTGACCCACTGCCAGCACATGGAGAGAGGGAGGTCACCTCCCACCAGGACGAGGAGAGGGAAGTGTCACTGATCACCAAGATGAGGAGAGGGAAAGGTGACCACTGCCAGGACATGGAGAGGGGGAGGTAAATGATCACCAGGACATGGAGAGGGAAAGGTGATCACAGCCAGGACATGGAAAGAAGGAGGTCACCTCCCACCAGGACGAGGAGAGGGAAATGTCATTGATCACCAGGATGAGGAGAGGGAGAGGTGACCACTGCCAGGACAAGGAAAAGGAGAGGTCACCTCCCACCAGGACGAGGAGAGGGAAAGGTCACTGATCACCAGGATGAGGAGAGAGAGAGGTGACCCACTGCCAGGACATGGAGAGAGGGAGGTCACTGATCACCAGGACATGGAGAGGGAGAGGTGACCCACTGCCAGGACATGGAGAGGGGGAGGTCACCTCCCACCAGGACAGGGAGAGGGGGAGGTCACTGATCACCAGGACAGGGAGAGGGGGAGGTCACTGATCACCAGGACATAGAGAGGGAAAGGTCACTGATCACCAGGACAAGGAAAAGGAGAGGTCAACTCCCACCAGGACAAGGAAAAGGAGAGGTCAACTCCCACCAGGACAAGGAGAAGGGGAGGTCACTGTGGCCACCACTGGGATGACAGGGAGAGGTCACCCACCACCAGGACACGAAGGAGAGGTCACCCACCACCAGGACATGAAGAAGGAAATGTCACTCAACACCAGGACCAAGAGCTTCCCCCTCGGCAGGGATGAGGGCAGGAGGTCCCAGGGGCCTCTCTCACCTCTTGATGTTGCCGAACATCTGGGCGTGGCCCAGGAACCGCCCGAAATCGATGTGGAACATGTGGCCCGTGGTCTTGAGCATGATGTTGTCATTGTGCCTGTCGCAGATGCCCAGCACGTAGGTGGCCACGCAGCAGCCGGCGCAGGAGTAGATGAAGTTTTCCACAGCCTGCGAGGAAGGAGGGAAGGAGAAAGGATGGATACGATGGGAAGCAAAGGGCTGGTTCCTGGAATGGGGGACACGAGGAGCAGGGATTCTTCCTCACCTTTTCATACTCGTCCTCCTCGGGGTTGTGTTTCTGCAGCCAGTCCGCCAGCGGCCGGTCCTTGAAGGAGCCGGTCACGCCGTGCTCCACCTGGATCTTCCGCAGGGTCTCGGCGTTGGGGATCATCTCCACCATGCCTGGCAGGTGGGACAGTGGGGTGAGACCCTTCAACCCCCAGAACCACGACCCTGATCCCCTCATCACCAACCCAACCGCTCCCCACCCGTCACCATGGCGTGACAGGGAAGGGCTGGTGGGATCAGGATGTCCTGGGCCATCCCCAGCCCCACCAGGGAGCCCTGGGGACACCCAAGCTCCGTCTCACCTCGCCCGCGGCCGGTGGAGAAGCAGCGGAAGATGACCATGCGCATGTCCAGCCCCTCCTGCACCCAGATCTTGTTCATGATGCGGATCATCTGCAGCGTCAGCATGTCCTGCCGCAGGTCATCGCCACACTGCCGGGGGAAGAGCCAGCAGGGCCATCAGGGCCACCAGAGCCATGAGGGCCAGGGGAGAGCCATCAGAGCCACTAGAGCTATGAGGGCCAGGGGAGAGCCATCAGAGCCACTAGAGCTATGAGGGCCAGGGGAGAGCCACCAGGGACACCAAAGCCATCAGAGCCAGGGAAGAGCTATCAGGGCCACCAAAGCCACCAGAGCCATCAAAGCAAGGGGAGAGCCATCAGAGCCACCAGAGCCATCAGGGCCAGGGGAGAGCCATCAGGGCCACTAGAGCTAGGGGAGAGCCATCAGAGCCACCAGAGCCATCAGGGCCAAGGGAGAGCTGTCAGAGCCACGGGAGAGCCATCAGGGCCACCAAAGCCATCAGAGCCAGGAGAGAGCTATCAGGGCCATCAGAGCCACCAGAACCATCAGGGCCAGGGAGGAGCCACCAGAGCCAGGGGAGAGCCATCAGAGCCACCAAAGCCATCAGAGCCACCAAAGCCATCAGAGCCAGGGGAGAGCTATCAGGGCCACCAAAGCCACCAGAGCCATCAAAGCAAGGGGAGAGCCACCAGAGCCATCAGAGAGCCACCAGGGCCACCAGAGCCATCAGAGCCAGGGGAGAGCCACCAGAGCCATCAGAGCCACCAGAACCATCAGGGCCAGGGGAGAGACACCAGAGCCCTCAGAGCCCAGAGCGGGGGGAATCTCGGAGGGCTGTGCCAGGATTTGGGCGTTTCCAAGGGCGTTGCCAGGCTGACCTTGAAGATGACGCGGATGTTCTCCCCGAGCGGATCGACGTTCTGGAAGGAGAGCTTCAGCGGGACGGCGTTGGAGTTGAAGTAGGAGCAGTCCTGCCGTGGGAAGGAGGGAGGGGCAGGCGGTCAGGGCGAGCCGGGAGCGGGCAGAGGAGCCCCCCGAGCCCCCCGGGGCTGGCACTCACCCGGGGCACGATGCCCTTGACCAGCAGGCTGGGGCTGAGCGGCAGCCGGCACGAGCCGTGGGCCTTGAAGAACTGCGCCACGTCCTCCAGCCCCTCGCGCAGGATGGCCTGAGGGGCGGGAACGGGGTGGGATCCGTGGGAATGGGGCGGGAATGGGGTAGGGATGGGGTGGGATCCGTGGGAATGGAGTGGGGATGGGGCGGGAATGGGGTGGGAATGGGGTGGGATCCGCGGGAATGGGGTGGGAATGGGGTGGGAATGGGGTGGAAATGGGGTGGGACCGGTATCAATGGG
>JAYRCE010000134.1:3815213-3834441 GCA_036026295.1 Spinus olivaceus | reverse complement strand
ATTTAATTTGTGTGGAAACCAGGATTTAATTTGTGTGGAAACCTCAGGATTTGATTGGTGTGGAAACCTCAGAATTTAATTTGTGTGGAAACTTCAGAATTTAAATTTTGTGGAAACCAGGATTTGGTTGGTGTGGAAAACTCAGGATTTGGTTGGTGTGGAAATCTCAGGATTTGACTTGTGCAGAAACCTCAGGATTTGATTTGTGTGGAAACCTCAGAATTTAAATTGTGTGGAAACCAGGATTTAATTTGTGTGGAAACCTCAGAATTTAATTTGTGTGGAGACCTCAGAATTTGATTGGTGTGGAAACCAGGATTTAATTTGTGTGTAAAACTCAAGATTTGGTTGGTGTGGAGACCTCGGGATGTGAAGGGGTCAGAAGGAAGGAAAAGGGAATCTGCAGCAGGAATTGGGGTGGTGGGACAAGAGGATGGGTTCAGGCTGAAAAAGGGGAAAATTGGGTGGAAAATTGGGAAGAATTCTTCCCTGTGAGGATGAGGAGGCCCTGGGATGGAATTCCCAGAGAATCCATGGGTGTCCCATCCCTGGAAGTGTCCCAGGCCAGGCTGGAGCCACCTGGGATAGTGGAAGGTGTCCCTGTGGTGGCACTGGGGGACTTTAATCTCCCTCCCAGCCCAAACATTCCGTGATTCCACCTCAAATCCACTCAACAAATTGGTAACCCCATTTCCTTCTTCCTTTGTATCTGAAAAATTTCAATTCTAACAGAAAACATCTCAACCCCCAAACTTCCTATCCAAACCCCTTTAATTCCCAGAAAAGCTGGAATTGGGCCCAATTTTTTACACCCAAACCCCAGAACTGCACATTTTAGAGGGCGGATTTTTCCCCAATGTCCTTCAAAACCTGATTCTGCACATCCCAGGCTGCCATTTCCAGCTGCCAGAGCTCCCCAAGGGATTTTATTCCTGGCCATGCCAGCAGCTGGGACCAGCCTGGGGATTTTTGGTTGACCTCGTCTGAATCGAGCTGGCCCCGGTGACAGCTGCGAGGCTGAGCTGGCCCCGGCCCAGGACAGCAGGCTGCTCCCGGATGGCTGATTCCAGGGATTCTGCCTTCTTTGTCTCCCTTTTCCAGCCTTTCTGGACAGGCCTGAGGGTGTGGGAATGATTCCTGGGACTGACAAAGCTGAGCTGGGGAGAATTTGGGAGAATTTTTGAGAATTTCTAAGTGTTCCTGGCAGGATTTTAACCCAAATCCCGGATTTGGAGTGGAGGTGGGAATGGACATTTCTTGGGAATTTCCATCCACAAATAGTTCTCAGAATTCCTCCTCCAAAGCAGAGCAAGGTGCAAAACAGGGATAGCCAGGAGTATCCAGGGATGAAACCCCCCAGGAAGGAAAACAAAACCCTTTTTCCCAAGGGAAAAGCAGTTCCTGCCCTATTGTCCGGTGAAAAGGGGGTGGGAATGGCTGGGATTGATCCCAAACAGCTGCTGGGATGGGGGAGGACAGATGGCTCAATTATATCCAGGATGGGATGGGCAGTGTGGGCTTTGGGAGGCTTTGGGATCCTTTTCCTTGGAAACCTGAGCTGGGAGAGGCTGTGCAGGGGATTTGGGAGATTTTGGGATCCCTTTTTCACTAAAGGAGGGGCTTTGGGAGATTTTGGGATCCTTTTCCTTGGAAACCTGAGCTGGGAGAGGCTGTGGAGGGGCTTTGGGAGATTTTGGGATCATTTTCCATTAAATCTGAGCCAGGAGAAGCCGTGGAAGGGGTTTGGGGGATTTTGGGATCCTTTCCCACTAAACCAGAGCCAGGAGAAACCATGGAGGGCTTTGGGAGATTTTGGGATCATTTTCCATTAAATCTGAGCCAGGAGAAGCCGTGGAGGGGCTTTGGGAGATTTTGGGATCCCTTTTTCACTAAAGGAGGGGCTTTGGGAATTTTAGGATCTTATTCCCACCAACCTGAGCCGGGAGAGGCTTTGGAGGGGCCGTTCCAGGGAGATCCCTCAGGTGCAGGGGGATGTGCCAGTTTGGGATGTGCCAGTTTGGGATGTGCCAGTTTGGGATGTGCCAGTTTGGGATGTGCCAATCCCAAATTGTGCCACCCTCCTGCTATTTCTGCTCCCAATCTGTGCCACAGCCCAAGCTGTCCTCGGGATTGGGCTCCAGAGGCCATAATACCCCCCAGGATTTGGGATTTGAGCTGCTCAGGGATAATTTTAGCCCCGAGCTCTGCTGGAGGAGAGGGAAGAGCAGGAATGGTGCCCTGGGATGGAGCTGAGCCCTCTGATCCAGGGGTGTGGGATTCATCCGGCTGATCCAGCCACACCCTTGGAATCTCATCCCAAAACCTCATCTCAGGGATTTTTTTGGGGGGGAAAAGGACCCAAAGGGTTCCCCTGGGAGCCGGGGGAGGGGTGTGGGATGTGGTTTTAAGCAGGGAAAGATGAAATGGGAATGCAGGAAAGCTGGGAACGCTGGAGGAAGAGGAGCGGGAAGTTCAAGGTGCACCAAAGTGATAATTGGGATTTCTGGAGGGATTTTGGGATTCAGCCTCCAGTGATCATCAGGAAAATTCTTCCCTTTATCCCCCTTTATTCTTCCCTTTATTCCCCCCCAGGAGAAATTCCTGGGGACACCTCCAGGGTCAGGAGGAAATTTCTGGGGACATCTCCAGGGTCAGGAGGAAATTCCTGGGGACATCTCCAGGGTCAGGAGGAATTTCTGGGGACATCTCCAGGGTCAGGAGGAATTTCCTGGGGACATCTCCAGGGTCAGGAGGAAATTCCTGGGGACATCTCCTCTGCCCAGGGAAGATCCTGGGGACACCACCAGGAGATGTTCCAGGTCCACCTCATCTCCAGCCCCGCAGAGCCAGCTCCAAACATGGGAAATCAGGAAGCTGAGGCTTCTCCAGGTGGGATTTCCTGGCTCTGGGCACTGGGAAATCCCAAAATCCTTGTGGAGGACCAGTCCAGCACTGGGCAGAGTGACCCGGGGGGGTCTGGGAAGTGTCACCATGTCCAGCCTTGGGAATGTTGCTGTTCCCTCCTCCTCCTCCTCTCCCTTGGAAATCATGGAATGGCCAGAATGGCCAGGGCAGGAGCAAATCCTCTCCCAATCCCATTTTTCCTTTGATATCCCAACAGAACATCCCAGGAGTTCTTAAGGGAATTAAATTAAAACCCTCTCGGCCCTGCTCAGATCTTGTCTCCTTTTCATGTTCCCTCTCCAAGAGGCTGGAGCGGAATTTCATTCCAGCAAATCCAGGGAAAACCAGGAAAAGGAACAAACCCATGGGCAGGGATGGGGTTTGGTGGTTTCAAATCCTGAGTTTTGCTCCTCTCTCTGTCCCATCCTTCTCCCTCCCAGCCCCATTCCCATTTTCCAGCCGTTGGAAATCTCTCTGCCGTGCCCCAGTGGGCATCGCCCAATCCCAGAAAATCTGGGATCAGCCAGGCTGGAATTATCCCGAGGGTTTCATGAGGCTCAAAGTGGAACTGAAAGGGGTTTGTGGTGGGGGAGGGAGGATTTGGGGGGTCCTGGAGATGGAGGGAACTGGGATGGGATTTGGGGATGCACCAAAACCTCGGGAGCGGCTCCTGGAAGCTCCAAGTTCTCAGAATGGCCCCAGAGAGGGAATTTTGGCTGTGGAGATAAGAACATTCCCCTTGGCACGATGTTCATTCCAAACTGGGATGGGGGAGCTGGAAAATCGGGAATGTTGCTGTGTTCATTCCCAAATATAAGGGTTTGGATTCACCTGGGACGGAGAATCCTTGGAGAGCACCTTGGGAAGCAGGAAAATGGGAATTCTTGCCCCAAAAATTGTCCCCAGGGCTCAGAGCTGTCACCAGGGCACCTCCTCCTCCTTGCCTTCCCTACTCCCAGGCGTTTAATCAGGAAAATGGGAATTGCATATTAATGAGATGCTAATGAGGCCGTGGTGGGATTGGCGAATCCTCGTTTAAAGCTACAAAGCGGAGTTTTGTTTTTAAGGTGGGTTTATCTCTGCTGGGCCTGCCTGATTAGTCCTAATCTCCCTCTGCCCTCCCTTGGGAAATTCCCACTTTTATTCTCTGGGAAGTCTCTCCCGAAGTTCCTGCACCCCCCTCCAGGGAAATCCCAGACAATGATCCCAACAAAGATTCCTCTCCCCACTTCCTCCTTCCCACATCTATTCCCAAATTTCTGCTGGAGCTGGGATACACAGCCAGGCCTCGTTTGGATTTTTAATTTAATTTTCAGTGAAATTCCCACTTTTCCCTGGCTGGGGTTGCCTCTTTCCCAGTTGGAAAATCCCAGGATGGGGAAAATGCAGATCCTTGTGACCCACTCCCCAATTCCTCTGGAATTTTCTCGCTGTGAAAGGGAGCAGAGGTGAAAACCCCAAAAAAATTCCAAGCTGGAAGATCGGTGGGATGGTCAGAAATTCCTGGCTGGGAATTCTCAGTGGTGGGGATGTCTCTGCTCTGCTTTTCCCTGGGATCAGGAACAAAAGGAAGCTGCATCTGGGAACAAAACGCCGTCACCCGCTGGGGACACGGGGACAGGCCCAGGCTGGCACAGAGTGGGCAGTGTCCTCTGCCACGGCCCCTTTGTTCCCGAGGGAAAAGGCAGGGAAAGAAGGGAAGGACGGAGAAAGTTGGAATTCCGGATCTGGGCTGTGGAGCCTCGGCGATTCTCCGGGATGGAGGGGTTGGGATGAGCCAGGGGAGGACAGGGAGAAGGAAAGGGGGATTTTATTTTGGGGTGTGGGGAGCTCAGGGTGTCCTCAGGATGTGGAAAATCTTGGAGGGAAATGGGGATTTTTGGGATGCAGGAATCTCCTGGGATGTGGAAAATCTTAGCGGAAAACAGGGATTTTTGGGATGCGGGAATCTCCTGGGATGTGGAAAATCTTAGAGGAAAACAGGGATTTTTGGGATGCGGGAATCTCAGGGTGTCCTTCTTGGGATGTGGAAAATCTTGGAGGGAAATGAGGATTTTTGGGATGTGGGGGTCTCCTGGGATGTGGAAAATCTTAGATGGAAACGGGGATTTTGGGGATGTGGAGAGCTCAGGGTGTCCTCAGGATGTGGAAAATCTTGGAGGGAAATGAGGATTTTTGGGATGTGGGAATCTCCTGGGATGTGGAAAATCTTAAAGGGAAATGAGGATTTTTGGGATGTGGGGGTCTCCTGGGATGTGGAAAATCTTGGAGGGAAACAGAGATTTTTGGGATGTGGGAATCTCCTGGGATGTGGAAAATCTTAAAGGGAAATGAGGATTTTTGGGATATGGGGGGCTCAGGGTGACTTTCTTAGGATGTGGAAAATCTTGGAGGGAAATGAGGATTTTTGGGATGAGAGAATCTCCTGGGATGTGGAAAATCTTAGAGGGAAACGGGGATTTTGGGGATGTGGAGAGCTCAGGGTGTCCTCAGGATATGGAAAATCTTGGAGGGAAATGAGGATTTTTGGAATGTGGGAATCTCAGGGTGTCTTTATCAGGATGTGGAAAATCTTAGAGGGAAACAGGGATTTTTGGGATGTGGGAATCTCCTGGGATGTGGAAAATCTTAGGAGGAAATGAAGATTTTTGGGATTTGGAGAGCTCAGGGTGTCCTTCCTGGGATGTGGAAAATCTTAGGGGGAAAGGGGGATTTTTTGGGATGTGGGAAGCTCAGGGAGCTCTCAGGATGTGGAAAATCTTAGGGGGAAACAGGGATTTTTTTGGAATGTGGGGATCTCCGAGCATCCTTCCTGGAATGTGGAAAATCTTCGAGTTTGGGATAGAGAGAGGGAGAAGCTCAACCTGAGCTTTGGAGAGGGAAGGGGAGGTATCTCCCTGTCCTGGGAATATGTGTGAGGAGATGGCAGAGATTTCCTGTAAGTCCTTGGATTTGAGAGATTTTTTTGGAATAAAGAGAGGAAAAACCTGAACTTTGGAGGGGAAATCTGTGCCTGATGTGGGAGAGGGAGAGGGAAGTGGCTCCCCATCCTTGGAATAACCTGTGGTGATGAGATTTCCTGGAAATCTTTGGATTTGGGGCCTTTTTTTTTTTTGGGATAAAGAGAGGGAAAACTGTGCTGGACATGGGAGAGGGAAAGGGAGGACAGGAGGAGGTGGAATAAATCAAATCCTTGGGGATTGTGGGATGGGGTCATCCCAGAGCAGTGGGAAGAACACGGGAGAAGGTTTGGAGCTCCAGGAATTCAGAGGGAATTTTTGGGATGGGGGGGGGGGGAATTCCAAAGCAGCATCCAAGGGCAGGGATGGAGCAGTGGGAAGCACAGGCAGGAGGTTTGGGAATCTCCACAGCCTCCAGGAGTTCAGAGCTGGAGCTGATGGAGCAGAATTCCCTCTGGAGCAGGGAATGGGACAATTCCAGGTCTATTTAAAACCAGGCTTTGCCTGCTCTGCTTTCCCAAACTCCCCCCCTGCTCAGAGGTTCTGGAAAACCAGAGGAGTGGGAAAAGGGCTGGGAGCAGGGCTGGGATCACCAAGGATTCCTCCAGGAAGATTTTCCTCCTAATTAAGCTCAACAACAACAACAAAAAGGAATTTTTCCCTATTTAATAAATAAATCAGGAGTGTTTTCCCAATGGGAACACCGAGCCTCTTCCCACCAGCTTCCAGAGGGTCTGCTCCCAGCTCTCCCTCATTCCTCATGAATAATTTTCTGGATTTTCCCCTTTCCTGCATGGATTGGTGTTGCCATGGCCACCAGCGAGGGGTGAGATCCTGAGGGATGCGGGAGAGCGGCAGGAAAAGGGTTGGGAAAACGGGAAAATCCCAAAAATGGGTCTGGCATCCTGCAGGGATGCTCCAGATCATCCCTCTCTGAGCTTTTTGTGGGATTCCCTGAGATTCTAAAAGGGTTTTGTGCCTGGATTTTGTGGGATTCGTCCCTCCCATAGGGAAATTCTGGGTTTTCCATGCTCTGAGCACTCATTCCATCTTAAGCTTGGAAAAAGGGAGAGAAATCCTTCCCAAAGCCCCGTGAGGGAGATTCCCAATTTCCATCACCTCATCCAGGGCAGGACACGCTCCACATTCCCACATTATCCTGGGAAAGGCAGGGAAAACTTGCAGAATTCAAGGAATTTGCTGATCCAACCCTCAGTCCCAATCCCTGCTCTTTGTTTCCCTCAGCTCTGAGGTTTTAATGGATTTTCACGCTTTTCCCATTGAATATTCCCAGCAGGAAACTTTGGTGGGAGGAGTTAAACATTGAAATTTCCCTTTCCTTTGTTTTTTTTCCCTCGACTTTAAACTCCACGATTTTCCTGCTGATTTTCCCTCCCGCTCCCAGCGGTGTCAGCAAGGGGAGATTTGCGTTTCCAAGGATTTGCAGGACACAGATTCCACCTTTTCCAGGGATTTTGGAAAGTTTTGGCAGATAAAAATCCTCACTTCGTTCATCCCTGGCTCAATCCCTCCTTCGACGTTTTCCAAGGAAACCCTAAATTCCAACCTGGCCATTTAATTCCTCCCAATCCCTTTTATTTCTATGGAATTTCTAACCACGGCATCCCTGGGCTCCCTCCTGAGCTGGGTTTGTGCCAACTTCATTATCCCAGAGCCAAAAGCTTCTCCCAATTAATTTATTCCCATTCCGGAGGCAGCTCCGGCGGCAGATGGAGAGGTGGTGACACCAGGATTTGATGACTGAGTGACAAAGGGTGACAATTCCATGGAGAGCGACGGGAAAAGTGGTGGGAAACAGCAGGGAAGGGTGGGAAACAGCAGGGAAGGGTGGGAAACAGCAGGAAAGAGTGGGAAACAGCAGGGAAGGGTGTTGCTCTCCATGGGGAATGAATAAATTTGGAATTTCGTCGCATTCCTGTGGAAAATGTCCTCGAGGGCTGTCGCAATTCCTGGGGAAAGAAGTGGGAATGGGATCACCAAACCCTGCCAGGAATGGTGGGACACACCTGGAGCATCACCCTGGGGTCACCAGGTGGGTTTTTGGGGAGGAACTTCATGGAAGTGTTCGAGGCCAGGTCAGTTCCCACTGGGATCACTCGGTTCCCTCTGGGATCAGTTGGTTCCCACCGGGAATCCCTCTGGGATCACTCGGTTCCCACTGGGATTACTCAGTTCCCACTGGGACAAATCAATTCCCACTGGGACAAATCAGTTCCCACTGGGATCACTCGCTTCCGTCTGGGATCACTCGCTTCCCTCTGGGATCAGTTGGTTCCCACTGGGAATCCCTCTGGGATCGCTCAGTTCCCTCTGGGATAAATCAGTTCCCACTGGGATCAGTCAATTCCCACTGGGAATCCCACTGGGATCACTCAGTTCCTACTGGGATCACTCAGTTCCCACTGGGATCACTCAGTTCCCACTTGGTTCCCACTGGGATCACTCAGTCCCCACTGGAATCACTCAGTTCCTGCTGGGATCACTTGGTTCCCACTGGGAATCCCACTGGGATCACTCAGTTCCCACTGGGATCACTCAGTTCCCTCTTGGTTCCCACTGGGATCACTCAGTCCCCGCTGGGATCACTCAGTTCCCACTGGGATCACTTGGTTCCCACTTGGTTCCCACTGGGAATCCCACTGGGATCACTCGGTTCCCACTGGGATCATTCAGTTCCCACTCAGTCCCCACTGGGATCACTCGGTTCCCACTGGGATCACTCAGTTCCCACTCAGTCCCCACTGGGATCACTCGGTTCCCACTGGGATCACTTGGTTCCCACTTGGTTCCCGCTGGGATCGGCCGTGCCTGATGCCCTTGGCAGGAGGGAGAGCCGTGTCTGGGATCCAAGGATGGGATCAGGATCTGCTGTTCCTGTGTCTGAGGGTTCCTCTCACACAGGACAGGAATCCCAATTGTCCCAACTTCCCTGAGTGGATTTTCCCATGGGAACAGACGTTCCTGGCATGGATGAGCTGTGGGCTGTGTCCAGCAGGGAAGGGAATTCCAGCCAAACCCTCTCCCAGCTCCGTGGGATCGGAGCTTTCCTCTCTCTGAACGCTGCTTCCATCATTTTATTCACAAAAACCTTGGAAATTCCCAAGTGGGAATTGTGGGGACTCCCAAAATTGTGGGGACTCCCAAGGGTGGGAATGTTTGGAGCTGATCCAAACATTCCCACCCTTGGAGAGGCTGCTCCAAGCCAGGGTGCAGAATCCGGCAGCAGGAGCGGAGGTGGGAGCTGGGAAGCTTTTCCAGAGGCTCTGGATCCATCCCAGGGCTGTTTTCCCACCTGATTAACCCTTGGCTGATCCCAGGGCCAGATGCCACCAGGGTGGGGTGGCCCGAGGACACTCTGGGGACAGGCAGGGCCGGTGTCTCCCCGTGCCACCAGCTCCGTGGGTTTTCTGGGAGCAGCGTGGGATGGATGGCCCTGGGAAGGAGGTGACGATGGCACAGTGTCACCTCCACCTTTCCTGAGCTGCCAGGGGGGTTGGGATGGGTTTTACTGGGATGGGATTTGCTGGGATGGGATTTGCTGGGATGGGATTTGCTGCTCCATCAGGAACGGGACAAAGGGACCGGAGTGTCCCTGAGTGACCACCCCACAGATTCTTTGGGATTTTCTGTTGGGATTCCTGGAAAAATGGTGCTGGAGAAGCCCCAGTGCCCCCCAGCCTTTTTACAGCTCACGGGTTCTGTCGAGTTTTGGGGTGTTGTTTTAAAGATGAGTTGTTTAAAGGTAAAAAATGGGTTTTTATTGATTATTTCTAAAAAAATGACACCAGCCTAAGGGGATTTTCTGCTGGTGGCAAAGCTGCTCCCTGCTCCTCAATCAGCTTTAATGAAGCAATAAACGGAGCTGCCGGAATGTTCCCCGGGAACAGCAATTCCCAAAGTTTTACTGTTCCTCCTGCAGCCATCAATCGGGATAAACTGGGATAAAAATCCAACTGCTGCTGGGAGCATCCTGCTGGTCCTAACCAGCTGATTAAATCAAATCCCTCACTGTTTAATTTTGGTGAATTCCAAGCTCAGATTCCCTTTGCTTCCCATTCCCTGCTCTGGAGCTGGGGGTGTTTTCCAGGAGTGGGGATGTAGGGAAAGGATTTTCCCATCGTTATCCCCAAAAAAATCTCATTTTAAGAAATGGGAATGAATGAATTGCAGCCTGTCCTCAGAGTGGTTTGTGCACCCAGTGGATCCCAGTGGATCTCAGGGGACATTCCAGGTGCTGCTGTTTGTAGGGATTTGGGGAATTCTGACTTCGGGGCAGATCCCCTGCAGGGGGATCCGTGTCCTGGCTGGTGCCGGAGTGGGATCTCCTGGGAATTTCTGCAGGAAGGGGAGCTGTTCCCATGGGTTGTTATTTCACATCCTGCAGGGAGAAAAGAGGGAATTCCAAAGGATTCTGAGGAGCAGAGGCTGGTCCTGCTGGTGAGGGACCAACCCCAACCACCCCCTCCCCTCTCCGTGCCTCCCTCTGGGATGTAGGGACAAGGCCGAGGGATTTTTCCTGCTTTTCGGGCTGATGTCAGATCTTTTCTATGCCAGAAAATAGCTGGGAAAATGCTGATTTTTGGGAAAAGCTTCTCCCCTGCCATTCCCCCGACTCCAGCACCCCCCAGCTCAGAATGTCCCTGATCCCTGTGGCAGCTCCAGCCTCTCTCTGTGACAGGAGAATTCCCCGTTCCCGGCGGGAGCAGCCGGGACAATGCGGGGCTGTGTTCTCCAGGAGCCACCTACACGCCCAGGAATTGTTCCCGTGGATTGTTCCCAGGGATTGTTCCCTCTGCCCACATCTGCTCCGGACAAAGGGGCCCTGGAGGAGCCTGGAGGAGCCTGGAGGAGCCTGGAGGAGCCTGGCATTTCCAGGGGATGAATTCCCTGTGTGGTTTTCCCTGCTTCTGGCCAGCGCTGCTCCGTGCGATCCTATGGATCATCCTGGATCATCCAGCCCGGGCACTCCTGCAGGATTCTGCTCATAGTTCAAGCCAGAGATTCTCTGTCGCTTTTACAGCTCAGGAATTGTCTGGAATTTCATTTTTTCCTGATATTCCTGGATTTTTGCAGCCCCACTGCAGTGGGACCAAGAGGGATTTGTAGGGAGAAGCTGCCCTTGGATCCCTGGAAGTGCCCAATGCCTGGGTGGAGAAATCTGGGATAGGGGAAGGGGAATTCCCTTCCCAACCCAAACCATTCCAGGATTTCCCATCAGAGCTTGGGCTCAGCCCTTTTACATTCCCATATTTACAAATCTCCCCCAGGAATCTGTGCCAGGAACTTCCTCCTTCCCTCTCAGCTATCCCGCACCCCCAAATCCAAGGAAAACAAGAAATCCCTCACTTTTCAGGCTCCAGCTGTTCCTATTTGGACCCTTTTAAACCCTCACTGCCTTCCTCCCCTAAAATATCCCTGTTTGAAGTGGATTTCGAGCTTTGGTTGTCCTTTTGGGATCTGCATTTGTCACCAGAGGGATAAAAAGTGGAAAATCCTGGGAGATTGGATGGGATCTTGTCGCTGTTGAGTAAGAAACGACACAGACCCACCTGGAGGTTGGTTTGGGCAGGATAACAAAACTTTTCTTCAAATTCCCCTTTTTTTATACATTTTTCTACAGATTGACCTGACTGCTCCATTAATCAATACATTTCACCTGATTGGCTAGTTAACAAAGGACCTTTTTTTGTTATAAACAATCTTTTAGAAAAAACAGGAAAACAGAGTAGGAAAACACCACCTGCAGGTTGTTTATAATGAAAAGTTGTCATTATTTATCTTCAACTCCCTGAAGCCTCACCAGCCATTTCTGGGAAAACTTTTCTGGTTTTCTCACTCTCTGGCCAGGCTGTCACATCCACAGGGCCTGGTAGCAGCCAGGGGAACATCTGGATCCTGGCTGGGAATGGGATTGTTTGGAGAGCAGTTGGGAAAAATCCCAGTCCTAGAATTCTGCTGGATCAATGCCATGGGTTTTTGGGACAGCAGCTCCAGACCCCTGAGCTCATCCCGGTGCCCTAAGGGATTGGATATTCCTCAGTAATTTTTACACATAAAATACAATTATTATTAATTTTTTTTTCAACAGGAAATCCACATTTTTGTTTGATCCCACGGGCTCTGTTTGGATCCCACTGCTCCCAGGAATTTTCTCCTGGTCCCTGGGCACTGGCTCGAGGACTGGAGCCCAAACAACCCCATAAATCCTTCCAGCAGGACAATCCTGGGCTCAGGAGAGCCGTTCCCACGTGTCCCCAAACCCTGGCCACCATTCCTGGCCCCATTCCCACCATTTTTTGGGCGGAAACGCCGCGTTCCCGAAGTTTCCAGAGGGAAAAACCGAGCCAGGATTGGCTCAACCGTGTGACTCTGGGGTTGTTTTGTTCCAGCTGAGGATCCCTCTGCACGTGCCACCACCCCAGGGGACACCCCAAAGTCACCCCAAGGGACATCCCAAGGTCCTGAGGCCACACAGGGAAGCTCCAAGATGATCCTGAGGAGATCCCGGGTCACCTGCGCCGGAATCGCCTTCGCCCTCTGCCTCCAGCACCTGGTCAGCGCCATCGAGGTTCCCCTGGACCGTAAGTTTGGGATTTATCCTCTCCAGTTCCTTCCCAAAAATTCCTCGCTGGGGTGGGGAGGAGGTGGGAGGAAGGTGGGAACATCCCAGGTGGATTTTCTCCTCCACCTTTGGGTTTTCTCCTCCAAATTTGGGGTTTCTCCTCCACCTTTGGGTTTTCTCCTCCACATTTGGGTTTTCTCCTCCACAGTTAGGTTTTCTCCTTGACAATTGAATTTTTCCCTCCACATTTGGGTTTTCTTTTCCAAAATTGGGTTTTTCCTCTCCACAGTTGGATTTTCCTCTCCACAGTTGGTTTTTCTCCTCCACAATTGGGTTTTCTCCTCCAAATTTAGGTTTTCAACTCCAAAGTTGGGTTTTCTCTTTGACAATTGAATTTTCTCCTCCATGTTTGGATTTTCTCCTCCACATTTGGGTTTTCTTCTCCAAAATTGGGTATTCTCCTCCACAGTTGGCTTTTCCTCTCTGCAGTTGGATTTTCTCCTCCACAATTAGGTTTTTCTCCTCCACACTTGGAAGGAAAAGTGTTTTTTGTACAGGATTTCCAAGGCCTGTAAAAACTGGATTTGTTTTCTGTCTCTGCTGGGAGCAGGGCTGGAACAGGTTGAATTAACCTCCTGTCTTTTTCCCTCTATGCTTTCCCTTTGGGAATAACAGCAAATATCCAGAGTGAATGTAAGTGTTCCCTTCCAAAATTGCATGAGAGGTCCCTGAGCAGAGGTTGGTGGTGATGATGGTGGCACAAGGGGGACGTGGCCCGTTCTGAGCCGCTTTTCCTGCATGTCCAGGTTGGGAAAGGCATGGAAAGGCTGGAGCAGCTTGGGAAGAGCTCCCAGCTCTCTGTGCTGCCCTCAGAGCTGGGGCCAGGTGGTGTTTGCCATGGAAAAGTTGTTCCTGCAGGGTTTGGGTTTGGAGAAGGACAGGAATCCCCTCCTGGTGCCAGTTCCAGGCTCAGCCTCACATCCTGATGAGTTGGGATCATCCCTGGATCTCAGAGGATGAAGAAACAGCCGTGGATTTTCACCTCAGGAGATGGGATCTGCAGTTCAGAGATCAGGGCCATGGGGTTCCTGTGTCCCCTTTTCCATCCCTGCCCTCCTAAATTCCAGGTCTGAGCTCCTTTGGGCTCATCCTGGGGGGTTGGAATCGCTTCCTTGCACCAGGAATTTCTCAGGATCTCTGACCCAGCCCCTTCTGAGCTGCAGATCCAGGATGAATTCCCACTGGATTCAGCCTGCGGGAACAGGAGGTTGGAACTGGGACATTCCCTAAACAGACCAAGATACAGAAAGGGAATTAAGGATTTTTGGTCCCTAAAGGGAGTCCAGGCTCTGTGATGCTCCGAGAAATGATGAATTCAGGGAATTCACAGGAATTTCCTCAGGATTCAACCTCCAAATCACACACCCAGCCGGGGGAAGGAGCTGAGATCCCAGCAGGAATTGCTGTGGGATGGCACTGAGGGATCTCCCCCGGTTCCTCACGGATTTCCCATTCCTCGCAGTGCCGCAGCCCCCCACCATCACCAAGCAATCCATCAAGGATTACATCGTGGATCCCAGGGATAACATCTTCATCGAATGCGAAGCCAAAGGCAACCCCGTTCCCACGTGAGTGCATTCCCAGCTCTCATCCCGCTGTCCCTCACCGCTCCGGAGCCTCTCCCACCTCCCTGCCCAGCCCATCCCGCTGCTGGCCCAACACAGGCAGGGACCTCCTTGGGGACATGGCTCCAAACCCAGCTTTTCCTTGCCGTTCCAGCTTTTCCTGGACGCGGAACGGGAAGTTCTTCAACGTGGCCAAGGATCCCAAGGTGTCCATGAGGAGGAGATCGGGGACTTTGGTCATCGATTTCCACAGCGGGGGCCGGCCCGATGACTACGAGGGCGAGTACCAGTGCTTCGCCAGGAATGACTACGGCACGGCCCTTTCCAGCAAAATCCACCTCCAGGTGTCCAGTGAGTGATTCCAGGGAAGCAGAGCAGGGCCACGGGAGGTCTGGGGGGGAATTTCCAGTGCTCAAACAGCTCCAGGTGTGTCCAGGTGTGTCCTGGAGACAAGGAAGGAATGGGGTTGTGGCTGGGAACTGCTCAGGGTGGATGGGATGGATTTGAGGGTGTGGAATTGAGGATGTGAATTGAGGATGAGAATTTAAGGGTGTGGATTTCAGGGATGGATTTGAGGGTGTGGAATTGAGGATGTGAATTTAAGGGTGTGGATTTCAGGGATGGATTTGAGGGTGTGGAATTGAGGATGTGAATTTGAGGGTGTGGATTTCAGGGATGGATTTGAGGGTGTGGAATTGAGGATGTGAATTTAAGGCCAAGGATTTCAGGGATGGATTTGAGGGCGTGGAATTGAGGATGTGAATTTAAGGCCATGGATTTCAGGGATGGATTTGATGGATGAATTTAAAGGGACGGATTTCAGGATATGGATTTGAATATGGACCTGAGGATGTGGATTTAAGGAGATGGAATTGTGGGGATGGAATTGAGGACATGAATTCAAGGTGCAGATTCCAGGGATGGATTCGGAGGGTATGGATTTGAAGGAAGGATCTGGGGGCATGGATTTCAGGGGGTGAATTCCAGGGAGTTTTGCAGATGAATTTTGCTCTGAAACCAGGCCGGATCCAGCAGGAATCACTCTTGAGGAATCCTTCCCTTCTTTCCTCACTTTCCTTTGCTCCCCATGGCAGAATCTCCGCTGTGGCCCAAGGAAAAGGTGGATGTGATCGAGGTGGATGAGGGGGCCCCGCTGAGCCTGCAGTGCAATCCCCCACCCGGCCTCCCCGAGCCCGTCATCTTCTGGATGAGCAGCTGTGAGTCTGGAGCGCCTTTCCCACCCGGAATTCCGGGAATGGCAGCTCCATCACCTGTGAGACTTAAAATAACCATGGGTGGGGTTGTTGCTGATCATTTGGGGTTGATTCTGTCAGCTTGGGGTTGTTCCTGTTAGTTTAGGGTTGGTCCTGATAGTTTGGGGTTGTTTCTGCTAGTTTAGGGCAATTTCTATTAGTTTAGGGTCAATTTTATTAGTTTAGGACACTTTCTGCTACTTTAGGGCTGGTCCTGAATAGTTTGGGGTAATTTCTGCTTGAAAGGGTTGTTTCTGATAGTTTGGGATCGTGGCTGCTAGCTCAGGGTCATTGCTGGTAGTTCGGGGTAATTACTGCTAATTAAGGGCACTTTCTGCTAATTTAGGGTCGTGATTGTAATTTAGGGTCATTACTGTAATTTAGGGGATTTTTTCCTGCTAACTTAGGACACTTTCTGCTAGTTTAGGGTCATGACCACTAATTTAGGCACTTCCTGCTAATTTAGGGCAGCTTCTGTTAGCTTAGAGCCCTTCCTCCTACTTCACCACCCCCACTCCCCACCTCGCACGCTCTATCCCTCCGCCATTCCCGTTCTCCGTAAATTCCGCCTGGCCCTGAATTCCCTCCTGGCCCTGAATTCCCTCCTGGCCCTGAATTCCTTCCACGCCCTGAGTTCCTGCCTGGCCCTGAATTCCCACCTGGTCCTGAATTCCTGCCTGGCCCTGAATTCCTGCCTGGCCCTGAATTCCTGCCTGGCCCTGAATTCCCGCCTGGCCCTGAATTCCCGTCTGGCCCTGAATTCCTGCCTGGCCCTGAATTCTTGCCCGGCCCTAAATTCCCACCTGGCCCTGAATTCCCTCCTCTCTCCCGCAGCCATGGAGCCGATCCCGCAGGACAAGCGCGTGTCCCAGGGCCACAACGGGGACCTTTACTTCTCCAACGTGCTGGCGCAGGATGCGCTGACCGACTACAGCTGCAACGCCCGCTTCCACTTCACCCACACCATCCAGCAGAAGAACCCCTACACCCTCAAGGTCAAAACCAGTAAGTGGCTCACTGGGGGACCAGTCTGGGCTCCTTCCCAAAGGGTTTTCCAGTCAGGAATCCAGTAAGGGAAGAGTGGATCCCGTGGTTGGGTTTGGGGTGGGTGGGGAGGGAGGGGTTGTAGCTTCCTGGTTTTAGGGTTCCAGAGGTGGTTTGGTGTAGGAATGGCCAATTCCGTGTGTTTGGGGTAAAACTGGGAGTGTTTTGTTCCCACGGTCTCCAGGGAAATGTGGAAATTGTCAATTCGGGTAAAACAGGGAATGTTTTGACAGAGATGTGGCATTCCCACTGTCTCCAGGGAAGTGTAAAATATCCGGAGGTGGCTTGAAGCAAAAATCACCAAATCCCAATTTTGGGATAAAATGGGAAGTGTTTCAGCTCAGCTGGGACATTCCACCTCCAGCAGAATGAAGGAATCACCAATTCCATGTGTTTGGGGTAAACTGGAGAGCATTTCACAAATGGGACATTCCCACATTCCCACCTTCTCCAGGGAAATGGGATCTTTGGTGCAGGAATCGCCAATTCCGTTATTTGGGATAAAGCAGGGAGTGTTTCAGCCAATAGGGAGCATTCCCATCATCTCCAGGGACATGCAGGGATCACCAATTCCGTGTGTTTGGGATAAATGGCAGAGTTTTGACACATCTGGAGTATTCCTACAGTCTCCAGGGAAATGCCAAATATCCAGAGGTGATTCGGGGCAGGAATCAAATGGGACATTCCCACATTCCCACCTTCTCCAGGGGAATGGGATCTTTGGTGCAGGAATCACCAGTTCCGTGTGTTTGGGATAAATTGCAGAGTTTTGACACATCTGGAGTATTCCTACTATCTCCAGGGAAATGTCAAATATCCAGAAGTGATTTGGGGCAGGAATCATCAATTCTGTGTGTTTGGGTTAAACTGGAGAACATTTCTGAATCATCAGGGAAATTTATCTCCAAGGGAAGATGAATTCCCTGGAAATTCCTCTCCAGGGAAATACCCAGAGGTAACTTGGAGCAGGAATCTCCAATTCCACGTCTTTGGGATAAAACTGGGGGTGTTTCCACATTCCCACCATGTTCAGGGAACTGTAAAATATCCAGGGATATTTTGGGAAGGTGGAGCTGTCTGAGGCTCGCTCCAGGGGATTGGAGGTGGAAAAATGAGTGTGGAATGTGGCTGTGGATGTTCCTTTGCTCCGAGAAGTGCCTCCAGGAATGTGGGAGCCTCTGGAATCTGGTGGGAGCCTCTGGAATCTGGTGGGACACTCAGGATGGGTGTCCCCACCCAGCACCGATGAGGGGACACCAGGGGCTCCCTCCAGAGCCTTTCTTTGGCTCCAGGCCCTTCCAGGGCACATTTTCCTCCAGGAATGAGAATTCCTGAAGGAAAAGGAATTCCTGGTGAGCTGGGGTGACTCTGGAAGAGGGAATGGGGGCAGTTTGAGGGACACGAGGACCCTGAGCTGCCACAGGGGCTCGAGGTGACAAAATCCTCCACGAACATCAACCACCAGTGGGCTCCCACCCATTCCCAGCATTCCCAGGAAGATCCAACTGGGAGTTGCTGGTGGTTTTTTGGGAAGCACCAGGCGCTCCTGAATGCCGGTGGGAGGAATTTAATTTGATTTCCCAGCAGCTTGAACGAGCAGGAATGTGATGAGAGGAACCTGGGAGTGCCGAGTTTTCCACCTCGGTGTAGCAGCTCCTCCTCGGTGCAAAGCTGGAGTAGGGAATCAGGGATTTAAATAATTCCAATAATAACAACAAAATAATAATAATAATTATTATTTCATCTCCTCCTTGCCTTCCTACATCACTGTCCAGCTGTGTCCATCCCATGGGAAAAAGCAGCTGGAATATGGAATTTTTGCAGTCAAAAAACAGAGGGAAAAAACCAAACATTTTTCCCTCCAAATTGCTCCGAAATTTGGGTTTTCCCAAAGATTCCAAGGAAATATTTGCTCTACAATTCCCACACTTTTAGCTCTTCCCACCCCTTGGAGAGGGAAATCAGCCCCTTTTCCTGCTGCTCCTCCTGTGTTTGTCCTGGAAGGCGCCGCGCTCCGAGTGCTTTTGGATCCCTGCTCCTGCCTGTCCCATCCTTGCTGATTTCTGGGAATTCTCGTGTTCCCCACCCTGTCCCATCCTTGCTGATTTCTGGGAATTTTTGTGTTCCTCACCCTCTCCCATCCTTGCTGATTTCTGGGAATTTTTGTGTTCCCCACCTTGTCCCATCCTTGCTGATTTCTGGGAATTCTCGTGTTTCCTGCCCTGTCCTGTCTTTGCTGGTTTTTGGGAATTCCTCATGTCTCCATCCTGGCTGTTTTTTGGGATGTCCCCATGTCCCCCACCCTGTCATATCCTTGGTGTTTTTTGGGGAATTCCCCATGTCCCCATCCTGGCTGTTTTTTGGGATGTCCCAGTGTTCCCCATCCTGTCTCATCCTGGCTGTTTTTTTGGGATGTCCCCATGTCCCCATCCTGTCTGTTTTTTGGGAATTCCCATGTCTCCCATCCTGGCTGTTGTCCCCATGTCCCCATCCTGGTTGTTTTTTAGGATGTCCCCATGTCCCCATCCTGTCTGTTTTTTGGGAATTCCCCATGTCCCCATCCTGTCTGTTTTTTGGGAATTCCCCATGTCCCCATCCTGTCTGTTTTTTGGGAATTCCCATGTCTCCCATCCTGGCTTTTTTTTGGGAATTCCCAGTATCCCCATCCTGGCTGTTGTCCCCATGTCCCCATCCTGGCTGTTTTTTGGGAATTCCCCATGTCCCCATCCTGGCTGTTGTCCCCATGTCTCCCATCCTGGCTGTTTTTTGGGAATTCCCCATGTCCCCATCCTGGCTGTTGTCCCCATGTCCCCATCCTGGCTGTTTTTTGGGAATTCCCCATGTCCCCATCCTGGCTGT
>JAYRCE010000134.1:3756223-3766877 GCA_036026295.1 Spinus olivaceus | reverse complement strand
TCCCCAAGGGTTAAACAGGTCCAGGATCCTTGGGGATCATCCAGTGGTGGTGGGGAGTATCCAGGTGAGAGTGGGAAGGGGAAATCCCGAAATTTAAATGGGTGTGACATCATCCAGTGGAGGGGAATATCCAGGTGAGAGTGGGAAGGGGAAATCCCAAAATTTAAATGGGTGTGGCAAAATCCAGTGGTGGGGAATATCCAGGTGAGAGTGGGAATGGCCATTCCCAAAGGTTAAACAAGTCCAAGATCCTTGGGGAATGTCCAAGTGGTGGGGAGTATCCCGGTGAGAGTGGGAACGGCCATTCCTGAGGGTTAAACAGATCCAAGATCCATGGGGAACACCCAAGTGGTGGGGAGTATCCAGGTGAGAGTGGGAATGGGAAATCCTAAAATTTAAATGGGTGTGACATCATCCAGTGGTGGGAAATATCCAGGTGAGAGTGGGAATGGCCATCCCCAAGGGTTAAACAGGTCCAGGATCCTTGGGGATCATCCAGTGGTGGTGGGGAGTATCCAGGTGAGAGTGGGAATGGCCATTCCTGAGGGTTAAGCAGGTTCAGGATCCTTGGGGATTATCCAGTCCTGGGAAATATCCAGGTGAGAGGTGGGAATGGCCATTTTCAAAATTTAAACAAGTCTGGGAATCTCGGGGATCATCCAGTTCTGGGCAATATCCAGGTGGGAGTGGGAATGGCCATTCCTGAGAGTTAAACAGGTTCAGGATCCTTGGGGATCATCCAGTCCTGGCAATAGCCAGGTGAGGGCAATCCCTTTGGAACCCTTTTTAAACCCCTCACAAACCCTTTGTAACCCCTTTGTAACCCCTTTGTAACCCCTTTGTAATCCCTTTGTAACCCTTTCCAAGCTCTCCCCAGGTGCAGCTTTCACCTCTCTGAGCTCTTCCCCCTCAGAGACCCCCCAGGACCCTTCCCCAGCTCCTCCCCATTCCCAAACCCTTCAATCCTTACTGGTTTAACTGGGAGGGGGGCTCTGCTCCTTCGCAGTGCGGGACAACAAGGACGAGCACCTCAATCCCGAGGACAAGAACGTGGAGGACGGATCCTTCGACTACAGGTAGGACCCCGTGGAATGTCTGACCCCACCCCCTCAGCCCCTCCCCCACCATCACAGCCCCCACCCCGTGGTCCCACAAATCCCCCCTGGAACGATCCCTGTCCCCCCTTTCCTCCTCCCGCCGCCTTCCCGCTGTAATTCCCGAAGGAAACGGCTCCTGAAACGCTGCCGGAGCCGCCAGGTCGTGGGGTTCCACCTCCTCTTCCTGGGATTCTGGAATCAGCGACCTTGGACAGCTCCCAGCAGGAGTGAACCAACCTTAATGGAACTTCTGACACATAAAATCCCAAAAAACACCCCAAAAACCCAGAGTCTGTAGCAGCCTTAGGGAATTTCTGGAGTATCCTAAGGGAGAAATGCCTAAAATTCCATTGGGGTCAGGCTGGATAGAGCTGGGATTCTGGGATCAGCTCCCTGGGATGGCTCCCACCAGGAGCAGAGCGACCTTAATGGAACTTCCAACACATAAAATCCCCAAAATCACCCCAAAAACCCGGACTCTGTAGCAGCCTGAGGGTATTTCTGAAGCACCCTAAAGGAGGATCCATGGGAGAAATGCCCCAAAATTCCATTGGGATCAGGATGAGCAGAGCTGGGATTCTGGGATCAGCTCCCACCAGGAGCAGAACAACCTTTATAGAACTCCTGGCAAGAAAAACGCCCCAAAACCCCAAATTTTGTAGCAGCCTGAGGGTAGTTCTGCAGTCTCACCCCACAGCTCAGCCCCTGTCCTTCCCATAACAGAATATCCATGGGAGAAATGCCCCAAACTCCGTAGGGATCAGCCCTGGAAGTGGGAAAGGGGAATGATTTGGGGTCTGCCTGTGCTCCAGCCCCACACAATCCCACAAAAACCCCCTGAGGGCTCCAGCAGGGATTCAGCCGGAACCTCTCTGACTGCCCCGGCTCCATCCCGCTCTTTGCACGCAAATGTCACCCCTAAAGAGCAGCAGAGCCTTTTTCCCTCCAGGAAATCTCCTGGGATGTGTCAGAAAGGGACAGGAGCTTCCCAAGCATTCCCAGCTCTCTGTGATCCCTGGGGATCGGGAGCAGGTCTCGCTCTCAGGGCTCACCCAGCAGCCGAGGGGATTTGGGACATTTTAATTTGAATTCCTTAAAGAATTAAAATTCCTTTTCCCACCTGAGCTGCAGACAAAACCCAGTGGGAATTTTTCCTCCTCCTTTAAACCAGTGGTTGATTGAATCCCATGTTATTCCCTGATTGAATCCCATGTTATTCCCAGCATGGGAAGAATGGATTTGGGATTCAGGCAAGGATGGAGTAAGAATGGATTCTGCCAGAGGATTTAGGGGGAAATAAATGAATCAGAAACAGAAATGGAACAGAACCAGGGATCACATTAATTTCATCAGAGGCACAGAAACTCCATTTCAGAGGGATTTTTTTATTCCAAAGGATTCCATGAAGCTCCCCAGACTCCCAAAAAAACATGGAATACAAGCAAGATGTTGTAGGGAAAGGCTGGCACTCCTTAACACCCTAAACAAGCCCCAGGGCCAACACCTTCCTCCCCTCCCTGCTGCTCAGCGCTTCCAGGGCTGGCCAAAAATTCCACCTGGGAATTTTTGGGATGCTCCCTTGGGATTCCATTCTGGGTCAGGGAAAGCATCAGAGGAGGAAGGAGCCCAGCCTGGTCCTGCTGCAGGTTTTGGGGTCACACCCATCCCTTCCCAAGGCAGGATTTTTTGGGGCACTCCTGACACGGGAATGAGCCATAAGCAGGACAGAGCCTGGCTCCAGATGGTGATTCCAGTCAGGATAGGGAGCCTTGTGATTCCCAGATTTGTGGGGTGGTTTGTGGGAAGCCTGAACCCCCCCATTTCCCACAGGGATTCCCACAGGGATTCCCACTGGGATTTTCCCAGGCCCAGCTTCTGGCAGCACTCCCGGATTTCCTGTCTCTGCTTCTCCAGAGCCCACAAAGGGAGGTGCAGCCACCCCCTCCTGGCCCCATCCACCATTCCCGAGGCAAATCCATGGCCAGGCACCTTCCCACTCCAAAGGGAATCCAAACTCTTGGAATGGCTGGCAGAAATCCCCTGGCACCATCCAAGGGGAAGGATTGGGGTGAATCCTTCATCCTTCTGCTCAGCTGGAGCTCTGACTTTGATGGACAATCCCATTCCCAAAATTTCCAAGGGCAAGGCAGGAGTCAGTGGAAGGACAATAAAAGGAGGACAATAAAACTCTGGGATGGAGTCCATGGAGTTTTATGGACCAAATAAAGTGTGAAAAAAACATAATCTAATAAGAACAACCAAAAAACAAAAAATCCTACAACCCATAAACCCACCAACTTTCCTCCTCCTGAGGAACACCAGGATTCCTGGAGAATTCCAGGAGGTTTCCCTCTGGGAGGCAGAAGGGAAGGTGAAGCTGGAGGCTGGAGCTGTTGGCTGATGGAGCTCGGGGCTGACTGCGGGGCCGGGCTCTGGGAGGGGCAGCATTTAGGAATCAGGGAAGGGCAGGAATTGAGCCCATCCCGGCTCCCGTCCCCTCCTCCCCATGGCATGGCTGCTGTGCCCTCGTCACCCTCACGTCCCCAGCGCCCCGTGCATGCCACTCTCCGTGCTCCTCATCCCGAGATCCCGGCACACCTCCCCGCTCCCATCCCGGGATAATGGTGTTCCCAAGCAGGGAAGCTCCTTCCCAGGCCAGGACCATTATCCATGGACAAGGTTCCATGCCAGCACCGGTGCCTCATTATACCAAATGTTCCCTGCTGCCCCGGGGAGGCAGCTGGAAACTCTGGATGCTGGGAAGGGGATTTAGGGTTGGGATTTCCAGCCAGGATTTCCAGGAAAAGGGCACACGTGACACAGAGCAGGCAGTGCTGCTTGAGGAGGGGACATCTCAACAGGCAGCCAGAGGGGAGGACACAGAACTGTCCCAGGAGCCTCGTGAGGAAGGAAAGCCCTGGAAAAGCTCTGGGAAGGTGCAGGTTTATCCATAGGGCCATTCCAAGGAATCCCAGCAGGACTCTGGGGTGAACCCAGCCACCCTTGTGCTGCAGCACACAACGCCCCAGAGCCACCACTGTGCCCTGGACACCACCCAGCCCTTCTTGGACGGCCCTTTCCATGCTGGGATGGCTTCCAAGGAGGCTGATCCCACCTGGAATGGCTCTCCCTGCTCCATTTGGTATAACGAGGCGACAATTCCCTTTTTTTTTTTGATTTTTTGGGTCGTAGCACTCCCCCTGTGAATGCAGAACCTCCTCATTTCTCTCTCTGATCAGGCTCTTTCTGCTTCTCTCTGTTTTATTCCCATTCCTTCTCCTCCTTTTCACCTGGTCTATCCACATGGACCGTGAAGGTCTCTTGAAAGGTAGGACCTCGTGCTGCCAGAAGTCCGGCACTTTCCGCTTTTTTGGGAATTTTGTTTTCCTTCCTTCCTTCCTTCCTCCCGTTGATTTCTTCACGGCCAAAACTCCCCTGTCCCAGTTCCCACGTCCCTGCCTAACACATTAAACGAGATCCCTCTAATTCCCGCTGCCGTCGGGGCTTCTGGAGACTCAGATCCTGCTTGGAATTGCTCCCTGGGCTGGGTGCACCCCCCAAATCCAGCCAGACCCCCCCAGCTCCAGCTGCTGATCCCTCCTGGTGGAGCGGGATTGAACTTGGGAATGCACGTGGGATCAAGAAAAAAAACCTATGGATTTTCAAGGGAAAACTGTGTTTTTTCAAGGAAAAACTGCTGTTTTCCAAGAGAAAGTGTGTCCCAGGGGATGGGGACGAGGGACATGAGCCAGAACCGCTGGATCCTGTCCAAGTGCCCACTCTTAGTCCTGAAAATCCTCCCTCTGGCTCCAGCCTCCCCTTCTTCCCGATGATTTATGGGATTCAGGAGAGCATTTCCCACGTGATTCCCATCTGGGCACTCCCAGAAATCCATTTGAACAGGGTTAGATCCCATCAGGAGCTGACGGAAAACCGCTGCTCCCTCCTAACGCACTAACGGGATAAACGGCCCTGGAGAGAGGTAAAACCAGCGGGAATTCCCTGGGAATGCATTCCCACTGGGAATTTGGTGCTGCAACCCCTCAGGTAGGGATGATCCAGCTCCAGATTTGGCTTGAGCTGCCCCCCAAAAGTTTGGGAAGGGGAGTTGGGAATCGAGGATCTGCGTTTTGCCGCTCTCCACTCGGCGTTTTTGGGGCTTTCTAACCAGTCCTGCTTCCTCACCGAATTATTCCTCCTTCTTCTCCCTCCCAAAAAAAAGCTGCTTCCAGAGCTAACAAATTAATTTTTTTTTGTTGTGATGCCAAGTTAATAGGGAGTCTCAAATATTGGGGTTGGGTTATGATGGAATTCCCAAAGCGCTGATCCAAGGAAAGGCGCGGTAGGATCCCGAATTCCTCGCCCACTTCAGGGAGCTGAGAAATCCCATGGAATGAGGAAGAATGAATCCCAAGGGATGAGGGAGAATTAATGCCTTGCCCTGCTCAAGAGCCCAAGAAAAGTGCAAAAAACAAAAACAAAAAAATCCCTAAATTTTCCCCAATTTTAAGGAATGGAGTGGAGCGAGCCTGGCAAATCCCAAACTAAAAAAAAAACAACTGGAAAAAGACAGGAATGGAGGTGGGAGGACAAATATTTCAGGGATATCTTCAGGAATATTCCACAATTTGCATGAACTAAGGAATTGTTGATATAAAAATTAATTTTTATATCAATTTAGAGCAGTCCACTCTCATCCTTCCCAAAATATCTCAATTGATGGGATACCAGTCCCTGCCCTCCAAGGAAAAACAGCTTTTCCCTGATTGGATTTTGGTTAAAAGGAATTCTTTAAAGTGATTTTTTTTTCCCTTTTGGGTCAAACTCTTTATTTTTAAGTCACCTGGCTTTTAGTGAAAAGGAGGAAAACCCAGACTGAGCAAGGAAAAACGCCCAGAAATAAACTGGGAAAGAGAAATTCCCAGGAGTTTTGGAAGCTGCACAAAACTTGGCATCCTAAAAGTGTCCCCTCGCAATGCTCCCCATTGCATGTGGTTTTTTCCAAGGAAAAACTGTGGTTTCCAAGAAAAAAACTGCATTTTTTCAAGGAAAAACTGCATTTTTTCAAGGAAAAAAATCTGTTTTCAAGAAAAAATGCGATTTTTCAAGGGGAACTGTTTTTTCAAGGAAAAACTGCATTTTTTTTTCAAGGTAAAACCATGTTTTCCAAGAAAAAAAAATGTGCTTTTTTCAAGGAAAAACTGTGTTTTTTCAAGGAAATTTGGGGACAAACCACTCAACCAGGTCACCAAGGGTGGCTAAAACTCTGAGAGAGAATGAACCCAAGGGAAGAATATTCCTGATGTTCATCCAGACCCATTGATCCAAGTTTTGGGTGGAGTATTGAGGTTAAGAAATCTAGGGCAAGAAATCGAGGTTAAAAACTTGAAATTTAGAAACTGAGAGTGAGAAACTGAGAGTGAGAAACTGAGAGTGAGAAACTGAGATTAATGAACGGAGGTTAAAAATCTTGGGATTTAGAAATGGAGAGTAAGAAATTGAGAGTAAGAAATTAAAGTTAAGAAACTGAGAGAAAGAAACTGAGAGTAAAAAATTGTGAGTAAGAAATGGAGGTTAAGAAACGAAGGTTAAGAAATTGAGGTTAAGAAATTTAGATTTAGAAATTATGATTAAAGAATCGAGGGAAAGGAAACGAGCTGAGGAAATCGAGGTCTAAGAAATTTGAGATGAGGAAAATGAGGTGAAGAAATTTGATTTCTGAGCTGAAAAATCCCAAAATTGGGTGTTCAGAGATCCCAACCACCTCCACCTCCCACACCTCCCAACACCCAGATGAGCCCCCATTATTGAGGGCTCTGCCGAGCCGCGTTCCCGCTGCGGATTGATTTAGGATCTCCATCCCATGGGGGAAGGTTTTCAGCCCCGTTTCTCAACCCTTGCCGTGTCTGTCTGTCTTCTGCTGCCAGCGATGAAGACAACAAACCTCTTCCCAACAGCCAGACCTCGCTGGACGGGACGATAAAGCAGCAGGAGAGCGACGACAGCTTGGTGGACTACGGAGAAGGGGGCGAGGGCCAGTTCAACGAGGACGGCTCCTTCATCGGCCAGTACACGGTCAAGAAGGACAAAGAGGAGACCGAGGGCAACGAGAGCTCCGAGGCCACGTCCCCCGTCAATGCCATTTATTCCTTGGCATAGCAAAAACGCCGGGAAAAGCGCCCAGAGCCCGAGGGGTTCGGAGCGGCCGCGGGTTCCGCCGGCAGCCGCCGCCGCCTCCGACAGGAAAGGGAATCGAGCGAGGACTGAAAAAAAAAACAAAACAAAACAAAAAAAAAAAAAATAGAGAAAAAAAATTTAAAATAGCAAAAAAATACCAAAAAAAAAAGGGAAAAAAAAAAGAAAAATATTCCAACCAACGTGGCAGCCCAGGCGGCCGCCAATGCCATTTATCCTTAGCAAACGAGCCAACGGCAAAGGACGCGCGGGGCGGGAGCCGGAGTGGGAATCGGGGCTGAGCTGGAGGGGCTGGAGGGGAGGAGATGCTCGAGCTGCTCCCCAGTTTGGGGCTGCTCCCCAGTTTGGGGCTGCTCCCCAATTTTGGGGTTACTCCCCCAGTTTGGGGCTGCTCCTCCAGTTTGGGGCGGCTCCCCAGTTTTGGGGTTACTCCCCCAGTTTGGGGCTGCTCCCCAGTTTGGGGCGGCTCCCCAGTTTGGGGCTGCTCCCCAGTTTGGGGCTGCTTCCCAGTTTTGGGGTTACTCCCCATTTTGGAGCTGCTCCTCACTTTTGGGGTTGCTTCCCAGTTAGTGCTCTCCAGCTTTGGGGTTGGTCCCCAGTTTTGGGGTTGAGTCCCAGTTCTGGGGTTGCTCCCCAGTTTTGGGGTTGAGTCCCAATTTTGGGGTTGTTCCCCAGTGTTGGGGTTGCTCCCCAGTTTGGAGCTGCCTCAGGGCCAGTCTGGAGGGGCCCCATGTTGTTCTCGGCTCCCCGAGGCTTTTTTTGTTCTTTTAGGAGGGAGCTCCAACTTTTTGGGTTTAATTTTTCCAGGAAGGTTCTGGATCAGAGGGGAAGGGGGAAAGAAATGAAAGAATTCTGGGGAGGGAAGAGGGGTGAGAGGGGCCTGGGCAGAGCAAAGGCATGGAAGGAGGAAAGGGGTGGATTTTGGGGTGAAAACACCAGATTATTGAGCCGTCCACACTCACGGCAGCACCTTGCCCATAACCTCTCCCAAAAAACACTCCTTCCTGAAAAAAACCTATGCAGGGAAGAGCAGGTCCCCACCACCTCCCTCAGCACCGGGATTTGTCCTTGCTGAGGCTGGGAAAACCCACAGGGAGCTCATCCCCCGTTCCCACGGAGCTCCGCAGCACCCCGGGAGGAGAAGAGGTTGTGGAGGAACTTTTGGGATTTGTGGAAGGACAGGGAAGAGCCTCTCCCCTGCCAAGCCCGGGGTAACAGCACTGCAGAAAAACTTTTTTGGGTTTAAATTTGCTTTGCAGGGATTTTGTGGGGAGCCGCCCCCCACCCCACGCCTGCTTTCTTTCCAAGGCAACTCCATAAATCCAATGTAGCAAAGAGGGCCTGGAAGCAGGAGCGGGATCAGAACAGGACGAGGAGACCAGAATAATGAACGAAAAAATAATCCAAGCGAGCTGCTGAGGATGGAAAAACCCCCTGGGAGCAGGGGGAGGATTCCCTGAAGGATTCAGGGCCACACCACGAGGAAGGAACACTGGACTGGAACCCACAACCTCCACGGGCACTGGGATGAACCGGACGCTGTTTTTTCCCACTAAACCCCCTCCTCCTTTCTGACAGTGGCCTTTCCCCCTTCCAGCACTCAGCCAAGCCACCGTGGGACCCCCCATCCCACCTGGAGACTCCCAGAATTTCAGCGACCCCCCCCCTCACCCTGAGCGCTCCCTCACATGCCTTACACAGCTTGGGACTTGCCGGGGAGTCACTCCAAGGATGCTCTTCCCACTCCGCTTCCGCGCCCCCGACGGCCTTGGATCCACCTGAGCAGTAGGAATGGGCTATCTGGGAGCGTTCCCAGCTCTCCCAGCACGGATCAGGGTAGAAGGCAGGGATTCCTGAGGGACTGCATCCCGTGAATCCTCCCACTTCCTGCACTTTTGAAACCAAAGGTACCTTTGAGAAGAGAGAGAGAGAGATCGGGTTTCCTTGGGAAAAGATGGATTTTTGGATGGATTTTCCTTTTGTTTTTTGTTTTGGTCTTTTTTTTTTTTTTTTTCCTGAGGAGAATGGAGGTTTTTTTGGATTCGTGCAGTTATTCTTTCTGCTCTGGAGACGTGTCAGTGACAGGGAAACTCCCACCGCTACGGATTGTGGAGAGGGACTTTGCCACATCCCGATGGATCCTGGAAAGAGCCCGGACCGGGGCCAACAGGAGAGATGGATGCAAATTAATCCAATGCAAATGCCTTCCTTAAAATAATAATTATCATTTATCTTGGTCGTCTTCTCTGATAGGCCAAACGTGGGGTGAAGATGGAGCTCGTGGGGTTGGATTTGGTGACCTTAAAAGGTCCCTTCCCACCCGAAATGTTCCATGAAACCAATGGCAAAGGAATTCCAGGGTCCAGGTTAGGGTCAAGAGGCAGAGTCCCCTCAAAGAGCTGGGGGAGCTGTCCCAGGAATGTCCCTCATCCGTCACCCCCTTCCAGGACCCTCCAGCGGTGTCCCCTGGCAGGGACAGCCCCGTTGTGACCCTCAGGGTGGACACAGCCATGCCCCAATCTCAGTCCTGCCGCCCATCCCCCTTCAGGACAGCGACTCCCAGAATTCCATCCAGCTTTTAGGCAAACACACCCCAGGCCAAAGGTGACACTGCCCCTGGGATGGGGACAATCCCATTTCCAAAGGTGACACCGCCCCTGGGATGGGGACAATCCCATTTCCAAAGGTGACACCGCCCCTGGGATGGGGATAATCCCATTCCCAAAGGTGACACTTTCCCTGGGATGGGGACAATCCCATTCCCAAAGGTGACACCGCCCCTGGGATGGGGATAATCCCATTTCCAAAGGTGACACTGCCTCTGGGATGGGGACAATCCCATTTCCAAAGGTGACACTGCCCTTGGGATGGGGACAATCCCATTCCCAAAGGTGACACTGCCCTTGGGATGGGGACAATCCTATTCCCAAAGGTGACACTTTCCCTGGGATGGGGATAATCCCATTCCCAAAGGTGACACTGCCCTTGGGATGGGGACAATCCCGTTTCCAAAGGTGACACTGCCCTTGGGATGGGGACAATCCTATTCCCAAAGGTGACACTTTCCCTGGGATGGGGACAATCCCATTCCCAAAGGTGACACTTTCCCTGGGATAGGGATAATCCCATTCCCAAAGGTGACACTGCCCTTGGGATGGGGATAATCCCATTTCCAAAGGTGACACTGCCCTTGGGATGGGGACAATCCCATTCCCAAAGGTGACACTTTCCCTGGGATAGGGATAATCCCATTTCCAAAGGTGACACTGCCCTTGGGATGGGGACAATCCCATTCCCAAAGGTGACACTTTCCCTGGGATAGGGATAATCCCATTTCCAAAGGTGACACTGCCCTTGGGATG
>JAYRCE010000134.1:3739599-3754937 GCA_036026295.1 Spinus olivaceus | reverse complement strand
GGATGATGGATGGATGGATGGATGGATGGATGGATGGATGGATGGATGGATGGATGGATGGATGGATGGATGGATGAATGCATGGATGGATGGATGGATGGATGGATGGATGCAGAATCCACACAAGGACTTGTGGTGCTGAGGGATCTTCCCCACCCTGATCCTGATCCCATTCACTGGGAGCTGCTCTGTTGCTCTATCCCCTCTCCAGAGGGGACATCCCGGTCACCTCCTGTCCTGATTCCTGTGGTGGCCCCCAGGGCTAGCAGGGATGCTCCCATTCCCACCACAGGGACAACAATCCCTCCCTGGGACCTGCACAACCTCTCTGGGGCAGGGAACACTTTCAGCTCTCCAGGAGAAAGAACCCTTTCTTCATCAAGCGTTTAAATCAGGAGCCAACTTCTCATTCAGAAATAAAAAGGGAAGAGCCAGACCCAAAACTCCAGCACCAGACCCCCAGTTCCAGCACCACACCCCAAATTCCAGAACCAGACCCCCAGTTCCAGCACCACACCCCAAATTCCAGACCAGATCCCAAATCCCAGCACCACACCCCAAATTCCAGCAGTCTCAGGAGCTGAGCTCAACCCCAAACGTGTAGGTTTGTCCTGTTCCTACAACACTCTGAGCCAACTCCACATCCACGTCCTGGAGATGAATCCCGGCTCCATCTCAGTTCCAGGGACCTCCCTGGCACCCAGACGTGGGACAGCTGACAGAAACACCAGGAATTCGGGATACGAGGACATCGCTGCGCTTCCCTAATCCGGAGGCTTCCCCCATTCTCCCTGAGGTGACACCACAGCTGGAGGCACAAAACCAGCAGGAAAAGCTGGAATTTTGGTCCAAAACCTGAAATCCTGCTTGGAGAAACCCAACCCAACTGGCCATGCTGTCCCTGCTTCCAGCGCTGCCCTCCTGGAGGTGACAGATCCCAAATCCAGGCATCGCCGACGATCCGGGAGATCCAGGAGGTAGAAGGGCAGAGATGGGCAGTGTCACCCAGGGCCACCACAGCGCTCGCTCTGGCCATGCCACCACCTTTCCCTGGCACATCCCAGTGCCACCACCCAGCCTGACACATCCCAAACCCTCTCCTCATGGCACAGGTCCCAGCAGAGCTGCGAGTGCCACCTGCGACGTCACCTCCTCGGCCCAGGCTTCCCGTGTACCTGCAGCAACCAAGATTTCAGTTAAGCAATAAAAAAACCAAAACCTTATCGAGGAAAAAAAACAAAAAAAAGACAAAAAAAAGACAAAAAAAGAAGAGACACCTCTTATTTCTTGCACTAAAAGCTGTTTTATTAACGAGAATAACGAAGCTTTTCTGGTCCTCACAACGCCACCCACGGCATCAGTAGCGCCCCTTGCCTGTGTCTCCATGCCCTCACGTCGGGGTTTGGTTGTTCAACGCTGTCTAGACCCCATGTCGGACCCCCAAAATTCCGTGTTAACCCCCCAGATTCCATGTCAAAACCTGAAATTTATGTTGAACCCCAAAACTCTATGTCAGACCTCGAAAACTCCATGTGAAGCCCTCAAATTCCACGTCAAGCCCTCAAATTCCATGTCAAGACCTTAAATTCCATGTCAAGACCTCCAATTTCATGTCAAACTTCCAAAATTCTGTCAGACCCAAAAATTCCATGTCAAGCCCTTGAATTCCATGTCAAGCCCTTGAATTCCATGTCAAACCCTCCAATTCCATGTCAAACCTTCCAATTCCATGTCAAACCCTCCAATTCCATGTCAAACCCTCCAATTCCGTGTCAAACCCTCCAATTCCGTGTCAAACCCCCAAAATTCTGTCAGACCCAAAAATTCCGTGTCAAACCCCCAAAATTCTGTGTTAACCCCCCAAAATTCTGTCAGACCCCCAAACGTCCATGTCAACCCCTCAGAATTCCGTGTCAGCTCCAAAAATCCCGTGTCAACCCCCAAAATTCCATGTCAACCACCCAAAATCCTATGTCAACCCTCAAAATTCCATGGCAGACGCCCAAAATTCCATGTCAACCCCCAAAATTCGATGTCAACCCCCAAAATTCCATGTCAACCACCCAAAATTCTACGTCCACCTCAAAATTCCATGTCGACCCTCCAGAATTTTGTCACCATCCCAAAATCCCATGTTGGACCCCCAAAATTCCACATCAGACCCCCCCAGACCAGAGTCCTCCCTCCAAAACATCATTTTAAATGTCTGTTCCTCCCTCTGACATCAGACAGGAAGTACCGGGACTGTTTTGTTTTGATTTAATTTGTAAATATCTCGTGATCTGTCCGTCCTCTCTGTCCAACCTGGTCTCAAGTATCCTGTGTGTTCATTTGCCTTTTTTTTTAAGCAAAAAAAAATTAAAGAAAAACCAAGAAGAAGGAAAAAACCCCACCTGTTCCAGTGAGAAATGTAAAGCTGAGGCTGTAAAAATTCAGTTTCCAGCGAGATTTATGGACTAGAAGGGGAAAAAAAAAGGGTTTAATTTAAGGACTTCTAAACCAACTGCATGAGAGATGAGAGAAGGCCAAACTACTCAGATTTCTTTTTTTTTTCTTTCTTTTTTTTTTTTGAATCACTATAAAAAAAGAAAAGACTGGATTTTTTTGTATAGAGAAAACACTAAACATATAATAAAACATGGTTCAAAACTCATGCTGAGCACGAGAGTCATTCCTGCCGAATTCCAAGAGGGAAAAGCAGCACAGCCTGGTCCTTGGCATTCCCAAAATTCCCAAACTGACCAGGAAAGGAGGATACTGAATCAGCTCTGGGTCCTGTTCAGCACAAGAACCTGGATTGTGCCAGTCCCTGGCATTCCAAAAATTCCCTCCCTGGCCAGGAAAGGCTGATGATCAGGTGAAGCTCTGGATCCTCTCCAGAACCAGAGCCTGGATTGTGCCTGTCCTCATCATTCCCAAAATTCCCACCTAAACAGGAAAGGAGGATGCTGGATCCAATCCAGAACCAGAGCTTAGATTGTGCCAGTCCTTGGCATTCCCAAAATTCCCTCCCTGGCCAGGAAAGGCTGATGATCAGGTGAAGCTCTGGATCCAATCCAGAACCAGAGCCTAGATTGTGCCTGTCCTCAGCATTCCAAAAATTCCCTCCCTGGCCAGGAAAGGAGGATGCTGGATCCAATCCAGATCCAGAGCCTGGATTGTGCCTGTCCTCAGCATTCCCAAAATTCCCAGCCTAAACAGGAAAGGGGGACACTGGATCAGCTGGATCAGCCCTGGATCCAATCCAGAACCAGAGCCTGGATTGTGCCAGTCCTCAACATTCCAAAAATTCCCACCTAAACAGGAAAGGAGGATGCTGGATCCAATCCAGAACCAGAGCTTAGATTGTGCCTGTCCTCAGCATTCCCAAAATTCCCAGCTTAACAGGAAAGGGGGACACTGGATTAGCTGGATCAGCTCTGGATCCCATCCAGAACCAGAGCCTGGATTGTGCCAGTCCTCAGCATTCCCAAAATTCCCAGCCTAAACAGGAAAGGGGGACACTGGATCAGCTGGATCAGCTCTGGATCCCATCCAGAACCAGTCCGAAATTCCCTCCCTGGCCAGGAAAGGAGGGCACTCAGGGCCAGCCCTGGATCCTCTCCAGCCCCATTTCCAGCCCCCAAACCCTGGGGAAGCAGAGGGGGAGAAGCTCCCACAGCTCAGAAAATGTGGGATTGACCCCAGCCCCCCATTCCCGGCAGCCAAGCGCGGCTCCCGCCGGGATCCATCCCTCTCTCCCAGCCCTTCCCGCCCGAGGCTCCAGAGCGCTCCTGGCAGCGGCTCCCCGGGGCGGAGAAGGGGCTGGAAGGAGGGGGAGCGGCGCAGTAATTTGGTTAATTGAGATGTAATTGCTGCGGGCCCGGCTAAGAGGATGAAGGGCTGAGTGCTTCCTGCTGCAGCGGGGGCTTCTCCCGCCCCTTCCCAGCATTTCCAGGAACAGCAGAAAGGGGGGAAAGCACTTTCTGCCCGATGGAGACATTCCCAGCGCGATGGAGGCCAGCCGTGCCCCAAGGAAGGATGGAATTGTGGAATTGTGGAATTGTGGAATTGTGGAATTTTGTGGAATTGCGAGTGGCTCCTGGTGCAGAAATTCCATCGGGGATTCCTCCAATCCCCCAATTCCCCATCCCCGCTGCCCGCAGCCGCTGGAAACACCAAGCCCAAGGTCTGAGGTTCTCGTGGGTTTCTTCCAGCATTCCCGTCGGGATTTGATCCCTCCCGGAGCGGCGGCGGGACCGTGCTGATCTCGACATCGACCCGGGCCAGACGTGCTCGGTGGCACTTTGATGGCCCGGCGGTGACACCCGCATCGTCCCCAACCTCTGGGGGTGCAGGACCGGGCCGATGCCGGGTTCCTTCCTCCTCCTCCTCCTCCTCAGGGAGGCAGCTCCAGCCTGTTGCCCCTTCCCATGGCTGAGTTTTCCCTGTTGGAGCTGGGAATATCCAAGGGATTCCTCAGAGCGGCCTCCCCGTCCCGGTGTGTTGGCACCCGAGGGGACACCGCTGTCCTTGTCACCTGCAGAGTGACCCTGGCACAGAGGGGAGGGGACAAAGGGCAGGTCCCCCTCCCTGCTCTGGGACAGGGGTCATCTCCTCCCCTGGATCTCCTTCCATCCTTCCTTTCTCAAACTGACAGCGGGGAAGACAAACTGGGACAAACTGGGCGAGGGGAAGCGACGCGCGACCCTCAGGTCCCCTCCTGCCCGCGCACAGCCCGGGCCCGCGGGAGCTTTGCCAATCAATAACGACACTAATGCCTTAATTACTCTTCTCTAATTGCAGCCCATTAACCTGCGGCCGGCCCCGGCGCCCGCTGATCTCCCGACATCATCAACAGCTCTGGGCTGGAGCTGGGAGGGGTCGGAGGGTCCCTGGCACATCCCAAACCCTCTGTTCCCACAGTCTGAAGCACGGGCACCCTTCACACCTGGACACCCGGGGGGTCTCGGTGTGTCCCTGTCACCTCCCCTCGCGTCGCTCCACCGGCACGGAGCTCGGGAGAACAGCCGGGAGCTGCGGATCGTCCCGGGAAAGGCGCGGGGGGAGCCCCCCGGGGCAAACCTGAGCCCCTCGGGCACAGCCACGACCAAAGGGGGCTCGGCAACACCCAAAAACCCGAGGGTGACCCAAAGGTGACCACGCTGTCACCCCCGCTCCGTCACTGTGAGGAATCCCCGTCCTCGCCTCGCGGAGGATTGGGGAATTTTGGGACGCTCCACGCCAGCCAGAGCATCCCAAAATTCGGCCGTGCAGCGATTTCCTCAGCCCGAATCCCATCCAGGGCTGTCTGCAGACACGGAAACCCACGGAGACCCACGGGTGGATTGTATCATTGTGGATCGATTGTGTAATCTGGGATATTTTTAGGCACGGGGGGCGCACACACCCGGACCCACACAGGGCTGGGGGGCCCTGGGGCTGCTCCCACCCCACAGCGAGGGGCTCCGATCCCCCCAACCCCCCCGGCCCCACACCTGCTCCGGCCCCGAGGGGGCTCTGCCGGTGGGCGCAGCAGGCGGGAGAGGCTGCGAGATGAATTATGCATCACCACCACCACGATGATGATGATGATGATGATGCCCGAGCCGCTCTGCCTGCCCGCCTGCTCCTTGCGCTGTGGCAAGCGAGGTAAAAGCAGGGAGGAGGAGGAGGAGGAGGAGGAGGAGGAGGGAGAAGGGGGGAGAAAAAAAAATAAATAAATTAAAACCCCAACAATTCCCCGTCTCCAGGGAGCGGCGTGGTGGTTGGCAGCGAGCGAGGGAGCGCGCACGCAAGGAGGGAGGAGAGGGAGGAGCACATCCTAATGCAGAGATGCTGCAGTGGCTTTGGGCACACACATCCACCCTCGGCCAGCCACCAGGCGAGCGCTGCCTCGCAGCCCAGCCCCCGGCAGCCTCCAGGCCCCGCGGGCCCCCGGCTGATGCCCACGCAGCCCTCCCGCCGCAGGTAAGGGCTTGGTGCCGCTCTGCTGCATCCCGGAGGGATGGAGGGAGCTGCGGGGGGATCGGAGCATCCCGCCCCGGCTCCGGCCGGGGGGACGCCGCGGGGTCCCGCTGGGCTCCGCAGGGACGGGGACAGGAGCCCAGGGTGGTTTGGGCATTCCGAAAAGGAGCCGGGGGTGGAGCTGGCAGGCGGTGGTGGCACTTGTGGCAGCGCTGCGCGGCCGAGGTCAGGGCGGCTGTCAGCAGAAATGTCTCTTAAAAAAAATCGGGGAATATTTCGGTTCTCAGCGGTTGTCGCGAGGTTTTTCCCGGCGCGTTCCGGCCCGAGGCACTTCGGGAGAACGCTGGGGGGAGGTCGGGCATCTCCAACGTGCTGGGGGGGTCCGCAGGGGGTTCTGCTGCCCAAAACTACTTCAGCACCCCCAGAAGGAGCTGGCAGAGCCCTGGGCAGTCTCCTCTCCAGGGAGGGAGCCGTGGTGTCCCAGTTCACCTTCCTGAGGGCAGATCCCAGGGGAGGGTGGGGTTTGGGGGTGCTCCTGGTGGGGGCTTGTGTGTCTGGGGCTGTGCCAGGGACACTCGGGGTGTGCCAAGCCGCTGATCCCTTCCCCCATGGGCATGGGGGGCACCCCACAACCAGGGCACCCCTCTGTTCCCATTGCCAGAGGGATGAAAGCTGGGGGGATCATCCTGGGGCTCCTTCTCGTGTCTTCAAACAGCCCCAGCTCCCTCCTCACCCCACCCACGCTGACCCCAAAACTCCCCCGGGTGGGCCCCGACCCCCTCCAGCCCCCAGCGTTATCCCCGCGGCCGGACCGGGGCGGATTCCCGGGGGATCGCGACTCTCCCGGGAAACACCGGTTGCTGTGAGGATGAGAGGCAGCAGCCTCTGCATCCCGGAGCTGCGAGAAATCCCGAGGCTTTCCCAGAGCCCGAGCTCGGCCCTGCTCCTCCCAGGCAGATCCAGGAGGAATTCTGAGGGTGCAAAGCTGGAGCACGGGGTCGCGCAGGAGATTTAGGATGAACCTCTCCCGGCTGGGTGTTTGGGATTCAGCACAGCCACACAATCCCAAAAACCTCTTGCTTTGCTCAGCAGCGGGTCCCAAACTTTCCAGAAATAACTGAGCTTTCCAAGGGATGGCTCAGAATTCCCAAAAACTCCAGGAAAACGGGAGAGGGGGGGATCCTGTGAGCCCAGCTGCACTTGGGCTCAGGTAGAGCGAGACAAAGGGTTCCCAAAGCTCCTCTCCATCCCCTGATTAATTCCCACAAAACTGAGCGGCCACTTTTATCCCTTCGGAATATTCGCCGAGGATTTGGCGGTCTGGCTTAGGATTTTCTGTGCGGATTTACCACAAATAAACCATAAAGGGCAGAAATCCCAAACCGTGCCTTTGGGATTTCCCACAGCGCGTGGAATTTTCACCCCATGGAAAAAATGGGAATCCACGTGGAGCTGAGCCCGCGTGAAAGCCGTTAAAGGCGCACTGGAAATTCCCAAAATCCGAATTATCCATGAAATACTTGAGGAGAGGATGAGCCCTGCCGGGGTTTCTCTCGCCGTGGCACTTTGTCCCTGTCGCTGGCAGTGCCACCAGCCCCAGAGGGGGAGGGTGGCAGCGCTGGGCACGGCGCGAGCCCGCACGGTCACCTGGAGCCCCTGGCACCTCCGGGGGTCTCCCGGCAGCTCCGGGAGCCGCTCCCGGCTCAGCCGCATTCCCGGGATCGGGGCTGGCTCCCGGAGCCCGCACGGAGATCGGGGTGGGGTCCCAGGGAGTTTGGGATGGGATCCCAGGGAATTTGGGATGGGGTCCCACGGAGATCGGGGTGGGGTCCCAGGGAATTTGGGATGGGTTTCAAGGAACTCGGGATGGGGTTTTCAAGGAAGATGGGATGAGGATTTCCCCATCTCCCACGGGTTTGTTCAGCGCAGCTCTCCAACTGCACAAAATCCCTTTCCCTGAACCCAAAATCTTTCATTTTCCATGAAAAACACCCCCGGTCCCGCTGTAAAACCCAGGATCCCACTGGGATGATCCCAGGGAGCACAAGGGACATTCCCAGCCGGAGCTGGCTGTGAATCCCAACCCCAGCCCTGCCCAGCACCCCTTACCCTAAATTAGGACATTTATTAATTTTTTATCTACTGGAGAGCCGTAAAAACCGGGAAGGACCAGGAAAATCTGCCTGGTGCCGATCCCTGACGAGGCTGGGAATGTTTGGAGCCCGAACCCCACACGCAAGGGCAGGAGAGAAGGTTGGACACGAGTCTGGAGCATCCCAAGGACCAAAACCAACCCGGCAGCCCCGCCGGGAGCAGCTGCACCTTCCCCTGAGGGCCGATTTTAACCCCAGCGCCCCCTCGGCTCTGCTGCCCCTCCCCAGTTTGACCAGTACAAACACCCAGCGGTGCACTGGGAGGCCTGAGGAGCTCCGGGAAGCTTGGGAAGATCCCTGGAGCCACGTAGGGATCCCCAACCCCCAAAACCTTCGGAAGGCGCTTGCTGTTGGATCAGGGCTCCCTTTTCCAAGCCCTTCTCCAGGAGGTTTCCCGAGCTTCCCGCTCGTCGTTCCCGGCTCCCAGGAGCGCTTCCAGCGGCGGGGAAGGGCTGGAGCAGGTGGGCGCTGTTTATACCTGAGCACAGCAAAGCGCCGCCGCTCTGACGCCACCGGCAGCGCGGGCGGAGCCCGGGATAGTCCCGGCTTTAGGCTGAGCTTCCCGGAGCTGATCCAGGCCTGGAGAGGGCGGTGGGAAGCGGGAATGGGGGGTTTATTTTGGGGAGGGGGGCTCAGCTCCGTTCTCGCTGCTTGAAATCCCACCCGGCCCAGCGCCTCTTCCCGGGCAGGAGCAGCCGGGGTTTCCTGGGAAAACGGGAAAATTCCTGGGAAAAGGGAACATTTCCCGAGAGGGGCTGGCAGCAGGGGAATGTGCCTGTGGGAATATCTGTGACTTTAACACGCACTAACCAGGATTTGGGGCCGAATTCCCGCTGGAATCGCCCCTGGGTGGATTTCCAGACTTCTCAATCCGACTGCTCTGGGCCGAGCTTTGCGTTGGGACTCGAGTCTGGAGGGCGAGTTTAGAGCTTAACACCAGGCCCGTGCCCAGCCTGGGGGGAATTCCCTTCCCGAGCCGAAATTCCCCCATCCCTGGGGGCTGGAGATCCATGGAAAAGTCTCCCGGCTCTTCCCGCTGGTCCCCTTGGCTTTGTCACCTGTCCCAAGGCTTTGGCTCAGGGCTGAGCCACCCCGAGGTCCCCAGGTCCCACCGGAGGGGCCCAAGCCTGGAACCCCCAGGAGCTCCAGCTCCAAATCCCTGGGAATTTTGGAATTCCATTTCCCCCTGGAAGGCACTGAGGAGAGAGATGGGAGCGGGTTTGTTTGGGGAGGAAAAAGATAATTAAAATATTAAATAATAATAATAATAATAATAATAATAATAATGATAATTTTTTAAAAAGGGAAACTGACTCACTGCAAAGCTCAGATGTAAAATTCGCTCTGCCCAGAGCAGAAAAGTCCCACTCATAATAAAATACCTTTTTTTCCCCCCCACAATTCGATTTTCCCCCCAAGCCCACCCTGCCCACTCCCTTTCCACGTCCGGACCAAAGGCACCTCCCGGCTTTGTCTCCCGCACAAAGGGAGAGTTTGGATCAAAAGGAAACTCCCCTGAGCCCCGGGGACAGCGAGGAGCTGTGACCAATTATTCGGGAAAAGCGCTCCCAGGCTCAGGGTCTATTTGGGGTGACAGAATTCCACCCCAAGCCCCTCTTTGCGTCCTCCTTTGGAGCCTCCCTTGCTCAGGATGGGTTTGGAGTGGCCCAGAATCCCTGCAGGACCTGGAGCCACTGAGAGATCCGAGCCCAAAAAAGCTCTGGGAAGGGCTGAATCCGGAGTTTTCCTCTCGATCCATCCCTGATTTCCAGGAGGACACACCCGTGACAATGAACGCGTTTGTCCCTCCTCAGCCACGCTGTGCCGGGACGGACACGATGTCCCCAACCTTGGGAAGGTTCTGAGAGACAGAACCCAGGGAACATCACACGCCTGCCCTTCCCAGCTTTAGCCGCCATCCCGAATAAAAGAGGCACAGGAGGAATTCTGGCCGGAGCGATCCCTCCCTGGGGAATGCTGCGGCAGAAGGAGCTGCCCCACTTAATCCCAAATGCTCCTCTGGTGGCTGAGTGCAGGAGATGGAATTACACGGCTTTATCCCGGTAATGGATAGCCCTGGATGCGGCATCTCCTGCCAAAATCCACCCCTGACCTTCCCAAAATCCCGCTGGAATCGTCCTCCAGAGGATGCAGCTCCGCAGTCGGAGCTGGGGGTGCTGTTCCAGGCTGTTCCTCCCCTCCCAGCCCCTCTCCAAATCTCCCTGAGCTCCCTGACTCTGCCTCCCCTCTCACGGATTGCTCCCGGCTCTGGAGAGAAGGGATCCTGGGGAGATCTCTGCTCCCAAAGGGAAGGGATCCTGTGGAGATCTCTGCTCCCAAAGGGAAGGGATCCTGTGGAGATCTCTGCTCCCAAAGGGAAGGGATCCTGTGGAGCTCTCCATCCTGCCCCACTCCAGAGGGAAGGGATCATGCGGAGCTCTCGGCTCCCCAAGGTATCGGTGACAGCCTCCATTAGCGGCAGTGACAGATCCCCTCTCAGGACACCGGCAGGCTCTCGGGTGGCTGTCAAAATACCCCGGGAACAGGGGACAAACTGCTCCCTGTGCCCTTCCCTAATTAGGGATGAGAGCAGGGATCAGTGTCCAGTGCAGAATGTTCCAGAACTTTGGAGGAGCTGGGGGTGGGAACCAGGATCAGGAACTGAGGGTCAGATCCAGGATCAGGAGCTGGGGGTCAGATCCAGGATCCACAGCTCAGGGTTGGATCCAGGATCCACAGCTCAGGGTTGGATCCAGGATCAGGAGCTGGGGGTCAGATCCAGGATCCACAGCTCAGGGTTGGATCCAGAATCAGGAGCTGGGGTTTGGATCCAGGATCAGGAGCTAGGAGCTGGATAAATCCAGGGAATGTCAGAGAAATTCCCTGGATTTCAGAGCTGCCTTAAGGAGCCCTCAACACCAGGAGGGAGGACGGGCCCAACCCCAACCTCCTCCCGCTGCCTCCTCCTTGTGGAAGGGAATTCAGCTGCCAGGGAGGGGATTTAGTTGGGATATTGGGAGGAATTCCTGGCTGGGATGGAATTCCCAGAGAAGCTGTGGCTGCTTCATCCCTGGAAATATCCAAGGCCAGGTTGGAGCCACCTGGGATAGTGGAATATGTCCTTGCCCATGGCATGGGCTGGGATTTAAGGTCCCTTCCCACCCAAACCAGTCCAGGATTCCACGAAAATAACAAAATCCAGCTTTCCCCATCTCTTTCCTGTTTGTTTTCAAAGTGTGAGGGGGAGAGGGAACAAAGAGAGCAGAGCTGCAGCTGGAGCCCTCCCAGGCAGCTCCAGGGGCTCAGCAGAGGATTCAGGCTCGGGAAACGGGGCTGGAAACGCCGGAGCAAAAACTCCCGAGTTTAATTTGCAGCCGCTGGTGCAGGAGCAGCTCCCGCCTCTCCCAAAGCCCCGAGCAAGGGAACTGCGGAGATTTGGAAAAGTCAACTCATTAATTAGCGCAGGGCTGGCATCTCCTGCAACCCCGCAGCGCGCCCGGCTCAAAGCTGCCCCTTGTCCCCAGGGCGGAGGGACAGGCCGGGGGAACAAAGGGACAGTGTTGGCTGCAGGGCCGTGGGCTCGGGACGCTGTTTGGGGCAGGATTCTGGGTGACATCAAGTGACTCCATGTGACCGAGCCGCTCCAGGGCTGCTGGAACCAGCGGCTTCTGCGTGGGAGCGTCTCCCGCCCCGCTGCGCTCCGTCCCCAAATTCCCTGTCCCTGTCGCAGCTCCTGCCCCTCCCGCCTGGAGCTGCCGGCAGCGGCTCCTCCCTCCCCGGCCAGGCGGGGTGAAGGAGCCCCAGCTTTATTTTGGGGCCTGTCAGGGAACAAAATCCCAGCAGGGCTGAGGGCGGCTGTCCCCTCTCTGTCCTCTGCTGCCTGTTCGCGCTGTCCCCCCTCTGTCCCCTCTATGTCCCCTCCTATCAGTCCCCTCTGTCCTCTGCTGCCTGTTCCCTCTGTCCCCCCTCTGTCCCCCCTCTGTCCTCCCCTGCCAGACCCCTCTGTCCCCTCTCTGTCCCTCTCTGTCCCCTCTCTGTCCCCTCCTGTCAGTCCCCACTCTTCCCCCTCTGTCCCCTCCTCTCTGTCCCCTCTGTTCCCTTTCTGTCCCTCTCTGTCCCCTCCTGCCAGACCCCTCTGTCCCCTCCTGCCTGTCCCCTCTGTCCCCTCTGCCCCCTCTGTCCCCTCCCTGTCCCCTCCCCATGTCCCCTGCCCTGCTCTCGGGTCTGGGGACAGAGGGGCACCGAGATCCAGCCCTCGAACCCGGACAAGACAAACCCCCAGGATTTTGGGATGGATTTTGGGATGGATTTAGGGATGGATTTTGGGATGGATTTAGGGATGGATTTCGGGATGGATTTAGGGATGGATTTCGGGATGGATTTTGGGACGGATTTTGGGACGCTGGCAGCCAACCCTTCTCTCCGGGCGAGGACACAAAGAGCCCGGCTGGTTTCTGCCGAGCTGGGCTCCGCTGTTTGCTCAGGTGCTGCTGCTAATGAGGGGGGGTTGGAAAGGGGGGAACATCCCAGGGGATGAGCTAATCCCTGCTCCGAGGGCTCGGGGCGGACAGATGGGCAGGGACAGGAGTGGAAGCAGCACCAGCTGGAGCAGGGGGATGAGCAGCAGGAGCGGCCCGGGAGCTCTTGGCAGCATCTTCAGCTCCTCGCCGGGGCGTTCTGGGCAGGGCAGCGGGAAATGAGACCCTGCCCGGCTGGGGGAGAGCTCCGTGAGCCCTTTCCAGAGGGTTTGTTAACAAAGAGGGAGAAACCAGCCCGAAATCCCAGCTGGAATTCCGGGGGAAGCGGTGCCGGGGGTGGGGCTGCTCCCACAGAGGGCTCGGGGCTGCACAGAGAGCGCAGGGTTTGGTTGGGGGTTGATTTTTGGGGATCTTTTGGGATCACAGGAGGCTGTGGAAGAGGCTGGGAAGGCCATCAGGAGATGCCCTGGCAGTTAAAGAGTTTCAATTGAAGATTCCTTTGTCACAGAATTCCCAAATCCTGGAGTGATTTGGACTGGGAGGGACCTTCAAGTGTCACCCCTGCCACGAGCAGGGACATCTTCCACTGTCCCAGGCTGCTCCAAGCCCCGTCCAGCCTGGCCTGGGACACTTCCAGGGATGGAGAATCCTATTCCAGGCCATCCCAACCCTCACCAGCCAAGAATTCCTTCCCAATATCTTCATTATTTTCACAAAACCCCAAATTATTCCTCCTTCCTCACTCCCCACCAATGCCTGGGTGTTTCCCACCAGAAACGTTTGGAAAGGAGATTTTATGGAGGAGGGGGGAAGAATGGGAAATAGCAAAGGAGGAGGGACAACAATTCTGCTCTCTGATTGTCCCCTCCCATGGGGACAAAAAGAGCTCCTTCAGCAGCTCCTGCTCCTCCGGGCACCGCTGGAATTCTGCCCTGGAGTGAGTCTCACTTGGGCTGGTGGCCAGCAGGGAGGCACAGCTGGACCCTGGAGCCTCTGGAACTGCAGTCCCATGGAATATCTGGGGCTGGAAGGGCCCTGCTGATCCCAGACTCTGGAACTGCAACTCCATGGAATATTTGGAGCTGGAAGGGCCCTGCTGATCCCAGACTCTGGAATCACAGTCCCATGGAATATTTGGGGCTGGAAAGACCCTGCTGATCCCAGAGACTCTGGAATTGCAGTTCCATGGAATATCTGGGGCTGGAAGGGCCCCACTGATCCCAGACTCTGGAATTGCAGTCCCATGGAATATCTGGGGCTGGAAGGGCCCCACTGATCCCAGACTCTGGAATCACAGTCCCATGGAATATCTGGGGCTGGAAGGGCCCCGCTGATCCCAGACTCTGGAATCACAGTCCCATGGAATATCTGGGGTTAGAAAGACCCTGCTGATCCCAGACTCTGGAATTGCAGTTCCATGGAATATCTGGGGCTGGAAGGGCCCCACTGATCCCAGACTCTGGAATTGCAGTCCCATGGAATATCTGGGACTGGAAGGGCCCCACTGATCCCAGACTCTGGAATCACAGTCCCATGGAATATCTGGGGCTGGAAGGGCCCTGCTGATCCCAGAGTCTCTGGAATTGCAGTGCCATGGAATATCTGGGGCTGGAAAGGCCCTGCTGATCCCAGACTCTGGAATTGCAGTCCCATGGAATATCTGGGGCTGGAAAGACCCTGGTGACCCCAGAGACTCTGGAATCACAGTCCCATGGAATATCTGGGGTTGGAAGGGCCCAGCTGACCCCAGACTCTGGAATCACAGTCCCATGGAATATCTGGGGTTGGAAGGGCCCAGCTGACCCCAGACTCTGGAATTGCAGTCCCATGGAATATCTGGGGCTGGAAGCTGACCCCGCTGTGTGTCCCCCCCAGGGCCGCCGTCCCCTCGCGCCCGTAGAGGCTCCGCAGGACCCGGCGCAGGATGGGAGGCACCGCTGGGTTCATCCACACCTCCCTGGCCGTCGGCGCCTTCCTGGGTAAGAGATTCCCGCGGGAAGGGCTGGCGGAGGCGGGACATCCCCCGGGATTCACCAGGAACCTCCCGCCCGATCCCAAATCCCCGCCTGGTTTGGGATGGGCTGTTCCGTGTCTGGGCTATTCCCAATGTCCCTCTGGGCCAGGAATGTTTGACAGGATTCCCCCTTTCCAATCCCAGATTTAGGGAGGAATTTCCTCCTGCCAACTGGGATTCATTCCACTCCCCATCCTGCTTTTTCCAGGGATTCCTTGCTGAAAAGTCCCCCTGCTCCTGAGGGGGCATTTCTGGATCTCAGGGAGAAATTCCAGAGCTCAGGGACATTTCTGGGTTTCAGGGGTGATTTCCAGACCTCAAGGACCATTTCTGAATCTCAGGGAGAATTTCTGGGTCTCAGGGAGAAACTCGGGATCATTGGGACCGTTTCCAGACTTCAGGGAGAAATTCCAGATCTCAGGGACATTTTTGGATGTCATTTTTGACATTTCTGGATTTTGGGGACCATTTCCAGACCTCAGGGCCCATCCCTGGATCTCAGGGAGAAGGTCTGGATCTATGGGACCATTTCTGGATCTCAGGGACTATTTCTGGATTTGAGGGATCTTTTCTGGACCTCAGAGACCATCCCTGGATCTCAAGGACCATTGCTGGATTTTGGGGATGATTTCTGGATTTTGGGAACCATTTCCAGACCTCAGGGATCATCCCTGGATCTCAGGGACCATTTCTGGATTTTGGGGACCATTTCCAGAATTCAGGGCCCATCCCTGGATCTTAGGGACC
>JAYRCE010000134.1:3720975-3731049 GCA_036026295.1 Spinus olivaceus | reverse complement strand
TCATCCCTTATCCAAAGGGACACATCCAAGCTCATCCCTTATCCAAGGAGACACATCCAAACTCATCCCTTATCCAAGGGGACACACCCAACTCATCCCTTATCCAAAGGGACACATCCAAACTCATCCTTTATCCAAAGGGACACACCCTACTCATCCCTTATCCAAGGGGACACACCCAACTCATCCCTTATCCAAGGGGACACACCCAACTCATCCCTTATCCAAGGGGACACATCCAAGCTCGTCCCTTATTCAAGGCTACGCATGAAATTTGTCCCTTATCCAGGACACAACCAAACGTGTCCCTTATCCAGGAGGACACATCCAAAAACATGTCCTTCATCCAAACACGTGTCCACCCAAGGAACACATTCAACACGTGTCCTTCTTCCAAGAGGACACAAACATATGTCCAGCATCCAAGAAAAACATTTAAATACCTGCCCTTCACCCAGGAAAGTGTCCTTCACCCAGGGAACACATCTAAACACGTGTCCTTCACCCAGGGAACACATTAAACAGGTGTCCTTCACCCAGGGAACACATCTAAATACGTGTTCTTCACCCAGGGAACACATTAAACACGTGTCCTTCACCCAGGGAACACATTAAACACGTGTCCTTCATCCAAGGAACACATTAAACACGTGTTCTTCACCCAGGGAACACATCTAAACACGTGTTCTTCACCCAGGGAACACATTAAACACGTGTCCTTCACCCAGAGAACACATTTTCACTTCCCAGAGCACACCAAGGTGCCCCAGGCAATGGTCCAAGGCTTTGGGACTAAAACCAATTAAAGGAGCTGCAAAGCCCCAGCCGAGACCTGCAGGGATCAGGGAAACCTTTCCTTGGTGGGCACATTTGGGCTGTGGCAAGGAGAGAGAGAGAGAGAGAGAGAATTCTTAACAGGCTCTAAAATCATCACAGCAAACATCAGGGGACCAGGGAAGGAAGGAGAGTGCTAAAAATCAAACTTGGCTCCCACTCAAGATCCTCTCCAAGCCTGAGGAGCTCCCACCAGGGGTAACGCTCTGAGCTGTTGAGCAGATCTAGTGGAGTTAAAGAACTTATCCCTGTTACCTCATCCTGATCCCAGTTTTTCCTGAAGTTAAGGAATGGCCTAAAGCTGAGAGAGGGAAGGTTCAGAGGAAATGTCAGGAAGAAATTCTTTACTGTCAGAGTGGTGAGGCCTTGGCACAGGGTGGATGAGGATGGTGGCACAGGGGCTGTGGCTTTCCCATCCCTGGGTGTTCCAGGCCAGGCTGGAAGGGACTTGGAGCAAGCTGGGATGGTTGAAGGTGTTCCTGCCCATGGCACTGGGGGATCTTGAAGTTCCTTTCCAACCCAAACCATTCCCTGATTTGATGGTTCAAGAATGGCTGAATTTACTCTTAAGAAGAGAAACCAATTCCTCAGCCCTGGATTCTGCCCTGATCTTACACAGCAGGACCCGGCCGTGCCCCTCACTGCACAAAAGGCCGGGGCGGTTCCTGTGGCAGATCCCGCTGTGCCAACGACTGCGCCGGCAGCGCTGGCACAGGGACATCCTTCTGCCAGCCTGGCAGTGCCACCTCTCAGCTGAGCTCCTTGGCTCTCCCCTCTCTCTCTTGTCCCCTGCAGCCCAGCCCGACTGGCTGGACGTGATCTCGGACACCGAGGCCGACATCGGGTCCGACCTGCGCTGGAGCTGCGTGGCCTCGGGCAAGCCCCGGCCCACGGTGCGGTGGCTGCGGGATGGGCAGCCCCTGACGTCCCAGGTACCCCCCAGCCAGCTCTGATCCCGCTCCTCCAGCCCCAGCCCCTCCTCCTGCCTCGCTCCTGCATCCCCGCCCCGGTTCTCACCCCGCATCCCTCCTCCATGTGCCCCCATCGGGCTGCGAAGCGACGGCACCATCCCCAAACCCCCTCTCCTGGCGCTGCCATCCCAGCCATCGCTTCGTGCAGCTGCAGGGACTCACAGCCAGCCAGCAGGGAGGACAAACAGCGCCTGGTGCCTGTCCTGGTGTCACCTGCACGCTGCTGCTCAGGTGTCTCGGCAAAGAGAGCACGGCAAAGCCGGGGAGCGACCGCACAGACATAAAAACAATTCCTGCGTTTTCCCCCGTGGAAAACCAGGCCACCCTGAGGAGTCTGTGACAAAACTCAACCCCGACCCAGCCGAGGACCGAGTTCCATTTTTATTTTTTTGTTTTTCTCATCTAATGGGTTCATCCTCTTGTTTGCACAGAACCGCATCGAAGTGAGCGGTGGAGAGCTGAGATTTTCCAAGCTAGTCCTGGAGGACTCTGGCATGTATCAGTGTGTGGCTGAGAACAAGCATGGCACAGTTTATGCAAGTGCTGAATTAACAGTGCAAGGTAATTCCTCCTTTCCCAGAGCTCTGGGTTCCAATGGGACACTGAAAAAATCTCTTCCTAATATCCTGATGTGATCCTGACATTGAGATGTGGCAGCGAGATAGGAGCAGGCAAAAACGGCTCCGCTCACCACTGAAATGGCTGCTGGTTCAACAAGACACTGTGCAAGCCTTGAAATTCTAAATCCTCTGTAAATTCTGTGTGAAAGTGAAATAAAAAAAATCTGTTTAGCTACAGGAAGTGGACAGGACAGCCAGCAGCAGCACTACAACCTCTCTTCCACTACAAATTCCCCTTTTTTGGAGGAAAGAGGTCCAAAAAAAGAGAAAATTCAGCCCCCATTCCACCTGGTTTGATGGATGGTGACTGGAGCTGAGCTGCTGCCAAATTTGTTCCACATTAGTCCAGAAGTTCATCTCCTCGTGGAGATGCCAAAGATGAGTTAAAGGCCCTGAGCACCAACTGCTCAACACTAACACACCGAGGCCAACAGGTAAATCCCGATTCCATCTGCAGTTCCAGGAGGAGTTTCAGGCAAGCTGGATGTCTGCGTTGGTCAGGATATTGAAGAGATTATCCTCGACATGTTCCAAAGCAGCTGTTGTTGTGTCTCTCAAAGACCTTGCACTTGTTAGGGTCATTCCCATCGCTCCGTCCCACTCGTGTGCCACATAATTCCTGCCTGGCAGGCATCAGGATCCACCCTCGGCAGCCAAGGAATTCCTCCCTTATCCCGCTCTCCAGACTCTGCCTTGCTTCTTTTACCAAGCCATCCAACAAACAAATCAATTCCCACTCGCACGGCGCTGAAATTCCCCCCGGGGCAGCATTTTTAATCGTGCCTTAATCCTCTTTTTTTATCCCTGTAGCCTTAGCTCCAGATTTTAGACTAAACCCGGTGAAGCGCCTGATCCCGGCAGCCCGGAGCGGGAAGGTCATCATCCCGTGCCAGCCACGAGCAGCACCAAAAGCCACCGTGCTCTGGACCAAAGGGACAGAACTCCTGGTCAACAGCAGCAGGTAGCAGCACAGAGTCAGCTTCCACCTAGAAAACGTAGCTAAAATAATTTCATTTTTTTTAACAGAAGACTGGACTCCATGATCCGAATGTGCTGCTGCAGCCCTGAATTTTCTTAGTCCTCTAATTTCTTCTTTAGCAAACTCCTACATGATTTTTTTTTTTCCCGCCTGATTTTGTCCCTGGTTTCTCCAAAATCAGTGGAAATTCCCAAATGTCCAGCGGACATTTTAACATTCCTTTGTGTGGCTCCTCCTCCTCTGCAGGGTGACGATTACGGCGGACGGGACCTTGATCCTGCAGAACATCAGCAAATCCGATGAGGGAAAATACACCTGCTTTGCTGAGAACTTCATGGGCAAAGCCAACAGCACTGGAATCCTCTCTGTCCGAGGTAGGGATCTTCATTTGGGGTCAATGAAGCAAAAAACGGCTAAGAATGAATGATGTGATGTTTCTCCTCTCCTTACATTCTCAAAAACCAAAATAATCAGGGAATCAAAGTGATTTCAGGTGGAGCAGAAAACTTCTGCCTGACCCAGCAACAAACAGCCCTTGAGCAGAACATTTCCATTTCCCAGTCCCTCCTCTTCCTCCTGCGAAGCTCCAGCTGTTGGAGCGGGATGAGGAGCTGGGATGGTTTGGATACTGGGATGGGGACGTTCACTGCTGACGGCCCTTCCCGCTCGTTCCCTGCAGATGCCACCAAGATCACGCTGGCACCATCGAGCGCCGACATCAACGTGGGTGAGAACCTCACCCTGCAGTGCCACGCCTCCCACGACCCCACCATGGACCTCACCTTCACCTGGGCCCTGGATGATTTCCCCATTGACTTTGACAAGTCCGAGGGCCACTACCGGCGAGCCAGTGCAGTGAGTCCAGAGGGAATTCCGGACCATCCAAAAGGCTGGAAAATTAATTCCACGCGTGTTGTTTGTGTGTTTGTGCCCACCAAAGCTGCTCCGTCACTTTGCCCAGAGTGGTTGTGAATTCCACATCCCTGGAAGTGCCCAAGGCCAGGTTGGATGGGGTTTGCAGCAACCTGGGATAGTGGAAGGAGTCCCTGGCCACGGCTGGGGTGGAATGGGATGGGATTTAAGATCCTTCCCAGTTCAAACCATTCCATGATTCCATGGTCACTCCCCTCCTAAACTGGAGGAGAAAGGGAAAGGCCTGTGGATAAAGGCAGGCAGAGATCACCCAGTGATCCCTCAATGATCGATCAATGACCACTCATTGATCACTCAATGGTCAATGAGTGATCACTCAGTGATCTCGCATTGATCATTCAATGATCATTCATTGATCACTCAACGATCACTTAATGATGGCTCAATGGTCACTCAATGGTCACTCAATGGTCACTCAATGGTCACTCAGTGATCACTCAATAACCACTTAATGATCACTCAATGATCAATGAGTGATCACTCAGTGATCTCTCATTGATCATTCAATGATCATTCATTGGTCACTCAACGATCACTTAATGATGGCTCAATGGTCACTCAATGGTCACTCAATGATCATTCATTGATCACTCAGTGATCACTCATTGATCACTCAGTGATCTCTCACTGATCATTCAATGATCATTCACTGGTCACTCAATGATCACTAAATGATCACTCAATGATTGTCCAACGGTCACTCAACAGTCACTCAACGGTCACTCATTGATCACTCAGTGATCTCTCACTGATCATTCATTGGTCACTCAACGATCACTAAATAATCTCTCAGTGATTGCCCAATGGTCACTCAATGGTCACTCAATGATCATTCATTGATCACTCATTGATCACTCTTCGATCACCATCCCAACCCAAACAGACCCAGCACAGCCTCAGCCTTGGCCAGCACTGGATCCATCCTGGATCCATCCAGCTCCATACTCCTGAGGGAATCTTTTTCCATCTCCCTCCTCTCCACCTCCACCACCACCAAACCCGACCCACACTGGATTCTGGCCCGTGACCATCACCTGGTGCTGTCCCCACCGTGTTTTCCCTTTGCCTTGCAGAAGGAGGCCATCGGGGACCTCAGCATCTCCAACGCGCAGCTGCGGCACTCGGGCCGTTACACCTGCACGGCCCAGACCGTGGTGGACAGCGCGTCCGAGTCAGCCACGCTCACCGTCAGAGGTAATTCCCTGTGGGAGCATTCCCTGCTCCTGGCAAACCCAGAGCAATGACATGGCCTGTGGCATCAGCTGCTCTGTATCCACCTCACACCCAATAATTCCATGGTATGGCCCAGAGGGTTTTATTTTCACCTTAAACTTGGGTTTGATCATCTTGGAGGTCTTTTCCAACCTTTCCAACCAAGCTGAGGAGCTTTTCCAGAAGCTATATCTGGAGGTGAGGCTTCCCAGCTTCCAGAAAAGAAAGCCCCAGCGTGAATTTAGGACTTGCACGATGCACAGAGTGATAAACCTCCATTCCTTCCGTGTCAATGACACATTTCCCATCCCTCCAGGACCTCCAGGCCCACCCGGGGGGGTGGTGGTGAGGGACATCGGGGACACCAGCGTCCAGCTGAGCTGGAGCCGTGGCTTCGACAACCACAGCCCCATCGCCAGGTACCTCATCGAGGCCCGGACCCTCCTGTCCAGCCAATGGAAGCAGATGCGCACCAGTGAGTGTCCCCACGGTGGCACCAGTGACACACCGAGGCCACCGGCCACCGGCCAGTCCTGGCTCCGTGCTGCTCCTCGCTCTATTCCTTCCCCTCTGGTGCTGTTGGATTTTACAGATCCCGTAAACATCGAGGGCAACGCGGAGACAGCGCAGGTGGTGAACCTCATCCCCTGGATGGATTACGAGTTCCGGGTCTTGGCCAGCAACATCCTGGGAATTGGGGAGCCCAGTCTGCCCTCCAGCAAAATCCGCACCAAGGAAGCAGGTGGGTGTGGAGACAAGCCCAGGTCCCTGTCCCTGCCCAGGATAGTCCCAAGGGATGAATCATCTCCTGGAGAGCCCCCAGAGATGAGGCCACCAGAGGATTTTCCGTCTTTTTGCCCATTTCTGTGTCAAAGATGAGCAGGGTTAGAGCTGCACTTGCCAGCACCAGATCCAGCTGGGAATGTTTGTTCCATGTCCAGCTGCTTGGACAGAAAGGATGGGAGAACAGCAGGAGAGCCTCACCCAAACCACCAAATGCAAACCAGCTTCTTCCTAATAAAACTCCCTTCCACATCCCTGCTTTTGAGCCCCATCCTTGTCCCCTCGGACACCAGATCCTGGTCCCTAAATCACCTGGTCAGGCACAAGCTGGAATTCCACAGAGCCCAGTCCTTTCCTGGGAGCTGTCCCATCCAGTGTCACCGGTGTCACACCGTGTTTGTGCTCCTCTCCATCACTCCCACCTCCTTAACCCAAACTCTGCTTTTTTTGGGGATCTCACAGCACCAACGGTGGCACCATCTGGGCTTGGCGGCGGCGGAGGGGCTCCCAACGAGCTCATCATCACCTGGACGGTGAGTTGGGGACAGGGAAAGCACCAAGGTGGGACCGTGTGGCATTTTTTGGGGGGAAATCAGTGCTGCCATCCCAGTTTGTACAAGGGGGTTGAGCCCAGGGCTGGTTTGGATGGACCAAGAGCACATTTCCTTCAGGAAATCAGCGCCACCATCCCAGTCTGGACAGGGGGGTTGATCCAAGGTCTGGTTTAGATGGACCAAGAGCAGATTTCCTTTAGGAAATCAGCACCACCATCCCAGTCTGGACATAGGGGTTGAGCCCAGGGCTGGTTTGGATGGACCAAGCGCAGATTTCCTTCAGGAAATCAGCATCACCATCCCAGTCTGGACACAGCGTTGAGCCCAGGGCTGGTTTGGATGGACCAAGTGCAGATTTTCTTCAGGAAATCAGCACCATTGTCCCAGTTTGGATAAACCAAATCCCAGTTTGGACAGACCAAGGCTCTCTCTCTCTTCCCAGCCGACGCTGCGGGACTACCAGAACGGGGACGGCTTTGGGTACATCGTGTCCTTCCGGAGGAAGGGCAGCCAGGCCTGGCTGAGGGCGCGGGTGCCGCACGCGGAGTCGCTGCACTTCGTGTACCGCAACGAGAGCATCGCGCCCTACACCCCCTTCGAGGTGAAGATCAAGGCCTACAACAGGAAAGGGGAGGGCCCCGAGAGCCTCACGGCCATCGTGTACTCAGCAGAGGAAGGTAAAGAGCAGCAGGAGAGCTGGGAATGTTCACCTGGAGAGGAGGAGGCTCCAGGAGAGTTGGAGAGGGATTTGGGACAAGGGATGGAGGGACAGGACACAGGGAATGGCTCCCAGTGCCAGACAGCAGGGATGGATGGGAGATTGGGATGGAATTGTTCCCTGTGAGGGTGGGGAGCTGGGATGGAATTCCCAGAGAAGCTGTGGCTGCCCCTGGGAGTGTCCAAGGTCAGGTTGGACACTGGGGCTTGGAGCAGCCTGGGGCAGTGGGAGGTGTCCCTGCCATGGCACGGGTGGCACTGGATGAGCCTTAAGATCCCTTCCACCCAAACCATTCCACGACTGCACAGACTCGGAATTCCCCATTTAATCCAACCCATCACCTTTCCCCAGCCAGACCCCTGTGGATCTGTGTCCATCTGGGAGCTCGGACATTCCTCTGGCTCCTCTACTCCTCCAAACCCTCAGAGTGAGGATTCCCCAAGCCCAGCCCTGGCTGCCCCACAGCCTCGGGGCAGACACGGATCCCAGAGCTCACAGCTGTGGCCCTGCTTGTCCCCCTAAGTCCCTAAATCCCTTCCCCTCGCTCCCTCACACAACACCAGCTGTCTGACAGGGCACGACGCTGCGGGAAAATCTTTTGTTCAACGGGGCCCAAAGTCAGGAAAAGGATTTTATTCCTGTCTTTCAGAACCCAAAGCGGCTCCTTACAGGGTCATTGCCAAGTCTGTCCTGTCCTCGGAGATGGATGTGTCCTGGGAGCCCGTGGAGCAGGGAGAAATGACCGGAGTGCTTTTGGGATACGAGGTAGGAGATTCCAATGGGAATGGGAGAGCCTGAGAGCCCAGCAAGGAAAACTCCCCGGGGTTATGTGAGGTGAAAGGAAACAGCGTTTTGATTCCAGAGTGGGGGATAATTCTCACACCACGTGGTTCTCGCTGCTCTCTCAGGAGAGATTAAAGGGAATCATCCCATTTTTCCTGCCTGCCTTTCCCAGGAGGCTGTGGCCTCATTCCTGGGCACACACAAAGCAAAACACACAGGAACCAACACCCACAGGCCCTTCAGGCTGGGCTGACTCGGGATTGGCAGATCTCTCCTTCCTAAACCCGTCCCTTTCCATGCAGATCCGGTACTGGAAGGACGGGGACAAGGAGGAGGCGGCTGACAGAGTGAGGACAGCGGGGCTGGTGACATCGGCCCATGTCACCGGCCTGAACCCCAACACCGACTACCACGTGTCGGTGCGAGCCTACAACCGAGCAGGGACTGGCCCCCCCAGCCCTGCCACCAACGTCACCACCACGAGACCCCGTGAGTGAGCCCTGACCCCTCCACTTTCCACAGGATCCCCCAAAATCACCCAAACTTTGACCTTGGTGCTCTTGCTTGATGTCCCCTGAACGCCCCACAGTGGTGACAGCTCAGGGGATGGCTGGGACCAGCACAGCCTTCTCCTCCCTCCCTGATTTACCCAATCCCTGTCTGGTTTTGCATCCCTCAGCACCAAAAAGGCCACCTGGGAACATCTCCTGGACTTTTTCCGGCTCCACAGTCAGCATCAAGTGGGACCCCGTGGTGGCCAAGGCCGACGAGTCGGCGGTGACGGGGTACAAGGTACGGCCAGCGAGGCTGGGCTTCTCCTGGAGCTGATCCCAGGAAGTCACAGGGAACTGGAGCTCAGCATTCCCTCTTCCCACAGATGCTCTACAGGCAGGATTCCCACTCGGCCCCCACCCTGTACCTGGCCAGCAAGAGCCAGATCGACATCCCCATCCCTGAGGATTTCACTCACGCCTTCGTCCAGATCCGGGTGACCGGGCCCGGCGGGGACGGGACCCCAGCAGAAGTTCACATCCTCAGGAACAGCGGTACCTGTGCTCCTCTGGCCACACCCACCCCACTGACCACACCCCTTCGACTGACCACACCCTTCAATGTGCCCCTCCAGCCACACCCAGGCCACTGACCACACCCATCCCACTGACCACACCCACTTATCTGACCACACCCATCCATGTGCTCCTCTGGCCAACACCTGCCCCTCTGGCCACACCCACCCCACTGACCACACCCAGGCCACTGACCACACCCACCAATGTATGTCTCTGACCACACCCACTCCTCTGACCACACCCATCCATGTGCCCCTCTGGCCACACCCACCCCACTGACCACAGCCCTTCGACTCACCACACCCTTCAATGTGCCCCTCCAGTCACACCCACCTCACTGACCACACCCACTCCTCTGACCACACCCATCCATGTGCCCCTCAGGCCAACACCTGCCCCTCTGGCCACACCCACTCCACTGACCACACCCACCAATGTACGTCTCTGACCACACCCACTCCCTGCGCTCCCTGACCACACCCTCTCTCCACACCAATTCCCCTTTCCAAGGTTCTCCAAGGCCCCGATGCTCACAGAACACCCCTTTCCCTTCCCTTCCCTTCCCTTCCCTTCCCTTCCCTTCCCTTCCCTTCCCTTCCCTTCCCTTCCCTTCCCTT
>JAYRCE010000134.1:3612229-3625243 GCA_036026295.1 Spinus olivaceus | reverse complement strand
GACAAGAGCTCGTGTCACCAGTGGGGCCACGGGTGGGCAGCGGGACAAGCTCTGGTGTCACCAACAGGGACACGGGGTGGGCAGCGGGACAAGCTCTGGTGTCACCAACAGGGACACGGGGTGGGCAGCAGGACAAGCTCTGGTGTCACCAGTGGGGCCACGGGTGGGCAGCGGGACAAGCTCTGGTGTCACCAGTGGGGCCACGGGTGGGCAGCGGGACAAGCTCTGGTGTCACCAACAGGGACATGGGGTGGGCAGCAGGACAAGTTCTGGTGTCACCAACAGGGACACGGGATGGGCAGTGGGACAAGCTCTGGTGTCACCAACAGGGACACGGGGTGGGCAGCAGGACAAGTTCTGGTGTCACCAACAGGGACGCGAGGCAGGGTGGACAGCGGGACAAGCTCTGGTGTCACCAGTGAGGACACGGGGTGGGCAGTGTGTTCCTCACACCCAGGGGTGCCCACCCAGAGGCCACCAGTGCTCGGCCAGGCAGGTCCCCAGTGGTACCTTGGGAGGTTTTTGGCTCAGATGTCACCCAGCCATTCCCTGTGCTCCAGGGAATGTCACCCAACATTCCCATTCCAAACCTTTGGGATTGCCATGCCTGGCAGTGCCCACAGCCGTCCTTTGGCAGTTCAGGCCCAAAGCCTGGCATGCAGCGCTGCCCACCCTGAGCTGCCACGGCTCCAAAAACAGCATGTGGGGACGTTTTCCTGAAAATCCCGGGTGAAACAGGGGTGCTCCCAGAGCAAACCCCAAAAGGACCCTCTGCTCCGTGCCTGGCCCCAAACCAGTGCATGGGGACTTTTCCCAGCAAATCCTGGATGAAACAGGGCCGCAAAATCCCAGGATGTTCCAACAGCAAACCTAAAAAGGACATTTTGCTCCATGCTCATCCCATCCCACCCCACTCCATCCCATCCCATGGATCCCATGGATCCCACCCCATGGATCCCATCCCATAGATCCCATCCCATGGATCCCATCCCATCCCATGGATCTTCTCCTATGGATCCCATCCCATCCCACCCTACCCCATCCCATGGATCCCATCCTATCCCATGGATCCCATGGATCCCATCCCATGGATCCTATCCTATGGATCCCATCCCATCCCATCCCATCCCATCCCGTCCCATCCCATCCCACCCCATGGATCCCATCCCATCCCATGGATCCCATCCCACCCCACCCCACCCCTGCAGCACCCAGGGCCCCGGGACTTTGCCCTGGCTCAGCCCTGGCAGCCGCTTGAAGGCTCCGGAATTCCTCCCAGGCTCGGGAAGCACGCGGGGAATGCGCGGCGGGGGGCGCCGAGCGCGGTGACCCCCCCTGCCACCCCTGCTGGGACAAACGGTGGCATTCCGGGCATGCCCTGCCACCCTGTCCCCGCTGCTCGGGGCCAACCGGTGAGCGCGGCTGGAGACGGGGGATGGTCACGGGGCGGCGGAATCGGGAATGGATTCCGCGCTCAGCGGGAGAAGAGGGAGAGGGGAAAGGGTGGAGAGGCAGCTCCTGCCACCAAAACCCCGGGGATTTCCCCCAAATTCAAACCCACGGAGGTGCCGGGATGTGAGAGGGGGTGGGACAGGGGGGCTGCTCGTGGTGGGGAGGGGAGAAAGGATCCTGATCCCGCCCTGTTCTGCTCCCATCACAGCTTTCCTTAAATTTTGCAGCTGCTCAGCCTTAAAATCTGGATTTCCCATCCCTGCAGGAGGGATGGGAGAGGGAATGGGACAGAGGGGCTGCCCACAGTGAGGAGAGGAGAAGGGGCTCCTCATCACAGCTTCCCCTAAATTTTGGGCTGTGTTTGTCCTGCTCAGCCTTAAAATCTGGATTTCCCATCCCTGCAGGAGGGATGGGAGAGGGGTTTGGGAGAGGGAATGGGACAGGAGGGCTGCTCATGGTGGGATCCTGTTCCCCCACTGTCCTGTTTCCATCACAGCTTCCCCTAAATTTTGGGCTGTGTTTGTCCTGCTCAGCCGTAAAATCCACATTTCCCACTCCTGGGGCTGCTGAGCCCCCACACCAGCCCCAGTTAAACCCAGTCTGGGGAGGGGCTGAGCACACAGAGGGTTCCACCCTGCAGGACGTGTCTGAGCCCACCCACGCCCACCTGGGCTGGAGCACGGCCCCATCCTAGCAGGAGAAGCACAGGGACAAGGACAGGGACACAGGGACACAGGGACAGCAGCCCCTCCCTCACCCCCAGCAATCACAGTGACAACTCAGCTTTACCTTTTTGCTTTAATTTAATGTTTTTCTCCAGCCCGTGCTGTAGGAAGGAGGGAAAACACAACAACCCCCCCCAGAGAGGGGAAAGGGCCAGCGAGCACACGTGGCAACAGTGCAAGGGAGCCGTGTGACACAAGGACACAGCCACCTCCCCAAAAACACCCCTGGCCGGCCTCTCTGGAGCCAGACACATCCCGTGCTGCTGCCCTCCACACCAGCCTGGGCAAAGGCAATAAATCAATAAATAAAGACACAGTGCCTCACCAAAGGCACCTTTTTTTTTCTCTTTTCTTTTTTTTTCCACGTTACAATGAGAGATGTTGGCATCACAGCATTTCCCAGCCTGGGCTTTTGGCCACATCCAGTTTCTCAGCACTCAGGAGAGGGTAGAGCCGTGGCCTGGGTGCCCCCAGCACCTCCTGAAGCCCAGCCCACGGGCAGCACCTTGGAGCCTTCACCAGCACCCTGCTACATCTGCAGCTTGTTTGAGGTATATCACCCACCCCCTCCGTTACCTTGTGCAGCCAAAAAACAGTGCAAAAAAACCAGAAATCCCCCCCCAACCCCTTGCTTTCACCCCCATGTTGAGATGAGCCTGTTTGAGAGGGAAGGACGGCAGCGAGGACCCCCGAGACCCCCCCAGCCCCTCCTCGGGGGCCACTTTGGTCCTTTAAATGTCCTGGCCCTGGGGCATCCCCCGCCCCGAGGCTGCCAAATCCATCCGTGGGATGTGGATCAGCAGCACCGGCAGCCCCGGGGAGGGAGGGAGGGAAGGAAGGGATGGATGGAGGGAGGCTCAGCCCCCTCCCCAAAATGCACCACCCCGGGGCAGCCCTGCGGGGAGGGAGGTGGGCTCAGCTCAGCTTCACCCCGACGGCCACAGCTCGCCGGTAGAGCTCGGTGCCGCTGTCACAGCCCGCCAGCGACGCGCTGCTCTCCGCCAAGGGGCTGCGGCAGTGGGTGACAGTCCAGCGGCGCAGCCGCCGCCCTTCCTCCCGCTCCTCCTCCTCCTCCAGCCGCAGGAGGCTCTCGGCGGACACGCAGCCCCGCATGGCTGCCCCGGGAGGGCGGCGGGCGGGCAGGTCCAGCTGCTCGAAGGACTCGGTGGACAGGATGCTGTCCTCGCTGACGGCGCTGGCGGGCCGGGCGCGGGGGCCCTGCGGCAGGGACACCTCGGCGAAGCCCCCCAAGCCCCTCCCGGGGGGGCTGCCGGGCTCGGCGCTGCCGCCCGAGGAGAATTTGCCGTTGTGTTTGAGGATTCCTTTCCTGCGGGCCGGCAGCCCCTGCGGGGCCGGCGAGGGCGGCTCGGCGAACACGCTCCCGTCCAGGTCCAAGCTCCCCGCGTCCAGAACATCCCCGGACTCGCAGCACTCCAGGGACGAGTAATAGCCCGACTCCCTGGCCGAGGGCTTCTTCAGGATTCCCTTCTTGGGCGCGGCCAGGGGCGCCGCTCCCGCTGTTCCAGGGGGCTGCAGGACCCGGGACAGCCCCGCGGGGGGACCCTCCCCACCCTCCCCGGGCGGGGGGCCGGGGCCGGGCACCTTCTGCTCGCACGAGTTCCTCTTCTTCAGGATGCCCTTGGGCCGCTTGAGGACGGACTTGGAGGGGTTCTCGGGGCCCGCGGGCACCTCCTGCAGAGCGTGCGAGACGTCGTTCTCCTTCTTGGACTTCTTGAGGGAGCGCTGGCGCTCCAGGGCCGCGCCGGGCATGTGCTGCTTCAGGAAGCAGCGCACCTTGGAGCCGTTCTCCAGCAGGGGCCGCGAGGAGCGGCGCAGCCACTCGGCCACCGTGGCCAGCGGGGATTCGCTCTCCCGCAGCAGCTCCTGCTCGCCCAGAGGCATTCTGTAGCCCCAGTTGACCCACCAGTGAGTGGCGATGTCCTCGATGGTGGCCCGGCGCTCGGGGTTCACCATCAGCATCCAGCGGATCAGCCCGCAGGCATCTGGGGAAGGGACAGGTCAGACACGGGAGGGGACAGGTCAGGCATGGCAGGGGACACAGGGAAGGGACAGAAGGGGACACGGGGAAGGGACAGAAGGGGACACGGGGAAGGGACAGGTCAGGCATGGGAGGGGACACAGGGAAGGGACAGGTCAGGCATGGGAGGGGACAGGTCAGGCATGGGAGGGGACACGGGGAAGGGGGACACACAGAGGGGCAGGGGTGTCCCTACCTGAGAGCTTTGTGGGCTCTCGGTAGTCTCCGCTCGTGATCTGCTTGACCAGAGTTTTGTAGTCGTGGCCATCAAAAGGCATGGTGCCATGGACCAGGATGTAGAGGAGGACACCCAGGGACCAGCTGTCCACCTGTGAAAGGGACACAGGAGCCTGGAGGGGACAGCAGGACCGGGCTGTCCCGGTCCCCACCCCACCAAGGTGACTCCCAGGATGGCAGCAGCCACAGGGAGGGGACAGAGCGTGGGCCAGGACCCCAGCACACCCAGCAATCCCTCAGTGCCGGGGTTCAGGGTCCTGTTAGCCCAAAATCCACTGGGAAAAGCCCAGAGCCGTTCCCACAGCCCACAGGGAGGCACACCCACCTCAGGGCCCTTGTAGGGGCGCCCGTTGATGATCTCGGGGGACGCGTACAGGGGGCTGCCGCAGTAGGTCTGCAGGAGCTTGTCCTGCTGGAACACGTTGGACAGCCCGAAATCTGCGATCTGGGGACAAACACAGCTGTCAGCCAGCAGCACAGGCCCCTCGCCCAAAGCTCCCATTCCCAAAGCCCCCTTTTCCCAAAGCCCCCTTTTCCCAAAGATCCCTTTTTCCTAAATTCCCCTTTCCCAAAGTATCCCTTCCCAAAGATCCCATTCCCAAAGATCCCTTTTCCCAAAGTCTCCTTTCCCAAGTTCCTCTTTCCAAAGTTCCCTTTTCCCAAGTTCCCCTTTCCCAAAGATCCCTTCCCCAAAGTTCCCTTTCCTAAAGATCCCTTCCCCATGATCCCATTCCCAAAGCCCCCTTTTCCCAAGTTCCCCTTTCCCAAAGCCCTTTTTTCCCAAGTTTCCTTTCCCAAAGTCTCCTTTCCCAAAGTTCTCCTTCCTCAAGTTCCTCTCTCCCAAAGCCCCCTTTTCCAAAAGATCCTTTTCCAAGTTCCCCTTTCCCCAATTTTCCCTTTCCCAAAGCCCCCTTTCTCAAGTTCCCCTTTTCATAAGTTCCCCTTTTCATAAGTTCCCCTTTTCATAAGTTCCCCTTTTCATAAGTTCCCATTCCCAAAGTTCCTTTTTCCCAAAGTTCCTTTTCCCCAAAGCCCCCTTTCCCAAAGCCCCCTTTCCCAAAGCCCCCTTTCCCAAAGTTCTCCTTTCCCAAAGCCCCCTTTTCCCAAAGCCCCCTTTTCCCAAGTTCCCCTTTTCCCAAGTTCCCCTTTTCCCAAGTTCCCCTTTTCCCAAGTTCCCCTTTCCCAAGTTTCCCAAGGCTGAAGCTCCCCTGGAGCTCCCCAGGGATGAACCTGGCCCAAACCAGGGCTGCCCTTGGCTCTGAACCCCCTCGGCCTGGTTCTCCCCCCCTCCCAAACCCTTCACCCCAGGCAGGGCAGCAGGGACAGGAGAGGCTGGAAGCACTTCCAGGCTCTCCTCCAGCTCCTCCCCAGCCACCCCAGGCTGCAGGGATCCCTCTCAGCCCCACCTCACCCAGGTGCTCATTATCCTCATTACAGCTGTCACCTCCCAGCCAGCAGGAGGTTCCCAGCTGCCCTCGAGCTCCCAATTCCAAAATTATCCCTGGTGGAGATAAACCCCGTTATCAGTGACCACGGGGATCCCCGCCAGGCCAGGCCGTGCCCTTCCTTCCTGGCAGAAATCACCACTGGGGCCATGGGGGAGCTGGCATTTCCTGGCTGGCACCCACAGAAAGCAGGAAAGGAGCTCTTCTCATCCAGCCAGCCTGATCTGGGCACTCAGACTTTGCCCTTTTATCAGCAGATAAGGTCTGGTAAAGCCAACACCAGTTACGGCTCCACCAGATCTGCCAGGCTCTGCCAGCTCTCCACAGCGTTCCAGGGGGTGCCAGAGCTCAGGGAAGCACATGCCCCGAGGGCACTGAGGCCTTGTGGGCACCCCCTGTCCCTCCAGGCTGGGCAGCTCCCCTGGGTGACAGCCCAGACCCCTCACCTTGACGTTCCCGTTGGCATCCAGCAGGATGTTCTCCAGCTTCAGGTCCCGGTGCACGATCCCGTTCTGTGGGAAGAGTTAATTCGGGGTTAATTCGGGGAGGGTTGGAGGCAGGGAAAGTCCTGCACACCTGGAGGTCACTGCCCTGCCAGGCAGGGCACAGCAAACAGCCCGGGTGTGGCCCAGCCTGGGTGGCACCAGCTGGGCAGCAGGAGACGGGAGGTGCCCGCACCGCATGCCAGCCTGGGCACCTCACTGTCCCCAGCACGCGGTGCCAGCCCCACCAGGGCACAGCTCCTGCTTCGCCAGGACCTGCTGTGCCCAGCTGAGCCAGCCCCCGACCCAGTTTGGGGTCAGGAGCTGCCCTGCCACCCCCTGTTCCCACCGAGGGCTGGGACACGGCCTCGGAGCGTCCTCCAGGGAGACCCTCGGGCTGGAGGGTCCTGCCAGGGCATCACCCACAGCCCGGGGAGGGTCCTGCCAGGGCATCACCCACACCCTGAGGAGGGTCCTGCCAGGGCATCACCCACACCCCCAGGGAGGGTCCTGCAGCTTCACATTCCCATCAGGAACAGGACAGGTGACCCGAACAGGACAGGTGACCCAGGGCTTGGCTTCCAGCCCCGAGGGCAGCTCTGGGCGTCTCCGTCTGCTCGGGTGGGAGGGGAGGTGACAGTGCCAGGCCGGGTTAGTCACCCACACACCGTGGCAGCCGGGCCAGGACCTCCCAAAAGCTGCCGGGGCACTGCCACACCCTTGGGACTGGAGGCAGGACCAACCCTTGTGCCAGGGAAGGTGGAGAGCCACGAGCTCCTCTCACCTCCCGTGGGAATGCAGGGAGGAGGGCTCAGGAGCCCATCCAGCTGGGAATCCATAGGGAGGAGGGCTCAGGAGCCCATCCAGCCTGGAATCCATCAGGAGGAGGGCTCAGGAGCCCATCCAGTCTGGAACCCATCGAGAAACCATTGGAAGGAGGGTCCAGCAGCCCTTCCAGCTGGGAATCCATCATGAGGAGCACCCAGGAACCCATCCAGCTGGGAATCCATCCTGAGGAGAGCTCAGGAGCCCATCCAGCCACTCTTCCCCCAGGAAACCCCTGGGAAGCCCCGGGCAGGGCAGTGCCTCCCACCCACCTTGCGGCAGCGGTGCCACCCACCTTGCGGCAGTAGATGCCACCCACCCTGTGGCAGTAGGTGTCACCCACCCTGTGGCAGTAGGTGTCACCCACCTTGCGGCAGCGATGCCACCCACCCTGTGGCAGTGGTGCCACCCATCTTGCGACAGCGATGCCACCCACCCTGTGGCAGAGTTGCCACCCACCCTGTGGCAGTAGGTGTCACCCACCTTGTGGCAGTAGTGCCACCCACCCTTTGGCAGTGGTGCCACCCACCCTGTGGCAGAGTTGCCACCCACCCTGTGGCAGTGGTGCCACCCACCCTGTGGCAGTAGGTGTCACCCACCTTGTGGCAGTAGGTGTCACCCACCCTGTGGCAGTGGTGCCACCCACCCTGTGGCAGTAGGTGTCACCCACCTTGTGGCAGTAGTAGACAGCAGACACGACCTGGCGGAAGAAGTGCCGCGCCTCTTGCTCCGAGAGGCGCTGCCGCTCGCTGATGTAGTCGTAGAGGTCGCCCCTGCTGGCGTACTCCATCACGATGACGATCTTGGCGCTGTTCTCGAACACTGCGGGCGCAGGAAAGGGTTAAAAGGGACCCTCAACCCTCGTTAGGACATTCCTGTTAATGAGCAGGTGGAGCCTTGGTTGGCCCTAACCCCAGTCCCTGCTCTCAGTCTTGGGTTAACCGGGACCTGCAGGTCAGGGGGGGCCACCAGGGCTGTCACCAGGGCTGTCACCCACCCACAGCCCCCAGGGCCACCAGGGCTGTCACCAGGGCTGTCACCCATCCACAGCCCCCAGGGCCACCAGGGCTGCTGGCCCAGCGGCTGTGCCACCACCAAGTCTCTGCCACCACTGAGGTTGGGCCACCACTGAGGTTGGGCCACCACTGAGGGTCTGTCACCACCATGGCTGTGCCACCACCAGATGTGCTAGCACAGCAGCTCTGCCAGCACCGAGGTTCTGTGCCACCACAGAGGTTCTGTGCCACTGGCTGTGCCACCACCAAGGCTGCGCCACTACAGCAGCTCTGCCACCACAAAGGTTGTGTGCCACCACTGAGGTTCTGTCACCACCAGCTGTGCCACCAGAGTGGCTGTGCTACCACAAAGGTTCTGTGCCACCAGCTGTGCCACCAGAAAGGCTCTGCCACCTCTGGCTGTGCCACCACCAAGGCTGTGCCACCACCAAGGTTCTGTGCCACCACCAAGGCTCTGTCACCACCAGCTGTGCCATCAGAGTGGCTGTGCCACTGCAAAGGCTCTGTGCCACCATTGAGGCTGTGCCACCACAAAGGTTCTGTGCCACCAGCAGCTGTACCACCACAAAGGTTTTGTGCCACCACAAAGGCTCTGTGCCACCAGAGTGCCTGTGCCACCACAAAGGCTCTGTGCCACCACTGAGGCTGTGCCACTACAAAGGTTCTGTGCCACCACCGAGGCTGTGCCACCAGAGGTGACCCAGGCGTGCGGCTCTGCTGGACCCCCCCCGCCAAGGGGAAGGTGACAGCGTTGGCCCAGCCGGTGACCTCCTGCCCGCTGCCACCGCTCCCACAAAGGCTCTGCCAGAGCCGGCCGTGCTTTCCTCCCGCTGGCGCTCCCGGTGTGTTTGAATTCCAGGCGCCGCCGTGAGCCAGCCCTGGCACAGAGCGCGGAGGAGCCGCCGGCCCTGGCACAGAGCGCGGAGGAGCTGCCGGCCCTGGCACAGAGCGCGGAGGAGCCGCTGGCCCCGGCACAGAGCGCGGAGGAGCCGCCGGCCCGCTCGCCTTTGTCTGCGGGACAAAAGGGCTCCGGATCCCTCAGCGGCACCGGGAGCCCCGGCAAGGGCACGGCCCGAGGACTCGGTGTTTGCTAAGCCTGACCCAGCTGGGCATTCAGGCTGAGCCTGGTTCTGGTTCGGTTTCCCTCGGGTTATCCCAACCCCCTGGCAAAGCCCGGCCCTGGCCGTAAAGCCGAGCCCGGCAGCACCAGGAACTCTCCCGGCACGCTGTGGTTTGTTTTCCCAGTGCCCCGGGGGAGGGAATGAGGAGGACTCCAGGACTGAGATGAAATTAAACCCTGCCTCGGGCTCAGAGCACATCCACGGAGACGCCGAATTCCCCGGGATGAGCCACGCTCAGCCTCCCTCCACAGCCCCAAAAATCCACATTTAGGGGCTAAATGTGGATTTTGGACACTCAGCCCCCCCTCCCTGCACAGCCTTCCTCCACAGCCCCAAAAATCCACATTTGTGAGCAGGGAGCAGGGGTTAAATGTGGATTTTGGGGGCTAAATGTGGATTTTGGACACTCAGCCCCCCCTCCCTGCTCAGCCTCCCTCCACAACCCCAAAAATCCACATTTAGGGGCTAAATGTGGATTTTGGACACTCAGCCCCTGCTCAGCCTCCCTCCACAGCCCCAAAAATCCACATTTAGGGGTTAAATGTGGATTTTGGAAACTCAGCCCCTGCTCCCTGCTCAGCCTCCCTCCACAACCCCAAAAATCCACATTTGTGAGCAGGGAGCAGGGGTTAAATGTGGATTTTAGGGGCTAAATGTGGATTTTGGAAGCCGCCCTGGGGCTGTGGAGGGAGGCTGAGTGTCCAAAAATCCACATTTGCAGCTGGATTCCCTGTCTGGGAGGAAGGAAGGGCGATTTCTGGAGCAGGTATTTCCCCTGGCTGGGGAAAACCACAGGAACACAACCCGGGAGCATCTGCGCTCCCTGGGAGTGGCCAGGAACGGGAGCCAGGTCCTGGAAGGGAGGAGAGGGCTGGGCTAAACCCACCCGAGCCGAGCCGAGCCAAACCCACCCCAGGAGCCTCCCCTGGGTACCCAGCCCGTTCCAGAGGCTTCGATCCTGGATGCAGCTGGGAAAGGGAAGGGAGAGGAGGCCTCACCTTCGTGCACAGCGATGATGTGGGGGTGGTTGAGGGAGGACATGATCTCAATCTCCCTCCGGATGTGCACCAGGTCCTGCTCATCCTTGATTTTGTCTTTCCGGATGGATTTGATGGCCACCTGTGGGGGAGGAGCACGGAGGGGGCTGTGAGCTCCCGAAGGAAGGAATTCCTCCCTCCCTCCCTCCCTTCCCTGTTTTGGGAAAGAGCTCACAAACAACATCCCCACGAGCTGTGCAGGGCAGCTCCATGGAAACAGCTCCCAAAAAAAGCGAATTTCACCCATTTGGGGTTTGTTCTTCCCAAGTCCTGCTGCTGCACACGGGGGAGAAACTTCCCCTGAGGGACACCTCTGACAGCTCCTGATTTTTGGGGCTCCCCGAGCCTCTCCCCGGGTAGCCCAGCCCTGATTTTTGGGGGCTCCCTGAGCTCTATCAGGCAGCCCTTCTCCTGATTTTTGGGGTTCCCTGACCTCTATCAGGCAGCACAGCCCTGATTTTTGGGGGCTCCCTGACCTCTATCAGGCAGCCCTTCTCCTGATTTTTGGGGCTCCCTGAGCCTCCTCTCAGGTAGATCAGCCCTGATTTTTGGGGGCTCCCTGAGCCTCCTCCTGAGCAGCCCAGCCCTGATTTTTGGGGTTCCCTGACCTCTATCAGGCAGCACACCCCTGATTTTGGAAGCTCCCCAAGACTCCTCCATCAGGCTGACCTGTTTCTGATTTTTGGGGTTCCCTGACCTCTATCAAGTAGCACACCCCTGATTTTTGGGATTCCCTGAGCCTCCTCTCAGGTAGCCCAGCCCTGATTTTTGGGGGCTCCCCAGGCCTCATCCCACAGGCAGCCCAGCCCTGCTCCTCAGTTTTGGGAATCTCCTCCTGGATAGCCCAGCCCTGATTTTTGGGGCTCCCCAAGACTCCCCCACCAGGCAGACCTGCTGCTGATTTTTGGGGTTCCCTGACCTCTATCAGGCAGCACAGCCCTGGTTTTGGGAACTCCCCAGGACTTCTCCATCAGGCCGACCTGCTCCTGATTTTTGGGGGTTCCCTGAGCCTGTTCCCAGGTAGCCCAGCCCTGATTTTTGGGGCTCCCTGAGCCTGTTCCCAGGTAGCCCAGCCCTGATTTTGGGATTCCCTGACCCTCCATCAGGCCGACCTGTTTCTGATTTTTGGGGGCTCCCTGAGCCTCCTCCTGAGCAGCCCAACCCTGATTTTTGGGGTTCCCTGAGCCTCCTCCCAGGTAGCCCAGCCCTGATTTTTGGGGCCCCCTGAGCCTGTTCCCAGGTAGCCCAGCCCTGATTTTGGGATTCCCTGACCCTCCATCAGGCAGACCTGCTCCTGATTTTTTGGGGTTCCCTGAGCCTCCTCCCCCCGGTCCCACATCCCCTCTCCCGGTTTCTGAGCTTGGCAGGGATCGTGTCCTGCCGCAGGAATGTGCCCAGCTCAGGAGATAACAACAACAACCACAACAACAACCACAACAACCACAACAACCACAACAACCACAACAACCACAACAACCACAACAACCACAACAACCAAAACAACCACAACAACCACAACAACCACAACAACCACAACAACCACAACCGCAGCCAATTCCTGACGTCAGGAACAGGGAACAACCCCCACACCTCGCGCTTTTTCAGCCTCTAAACCACTTTATTTCTTTATTTATTTCTATAACTCCCACTTTATTCCCGGGAATAAGAGAAACTTTGGGAGATCAAGCAGATCCCGCCTGGGACGCGCTGGGAGCCCCGGAATTTTCCAGGTTTTCCTTTTCAATTTTTCCTCTCCAAGATTGAAAAGGGAGGAGGAGGAAGAGGGGTAAGAATGGCCGCCTTCTAATCCCCTTTCAAAGGGGCACACAAAGCGCTCCCAGGGCTGAATTTACAACTGAATCCAGCAGAACCTTTCCTTTTCTTTTTTTTTTTTGTTTTTCCTTTTTTTTTTTCCTTTTTTCCCCCCTCCCAGACAAGAATGCGGAACGGTTTTAATCCCGTCAAGGGACCCTCGCTCCGGTCTCCCGGCAACGGGGGAGAGGGGCCCGGCCCCCCGAGGGGTGGGAGGGATGCTCAGCCCCTGTCCCTGCCATCCCGGGGCCTTGGAAACCTCGCTCCTCAAAGCCCAGCCCAGCTTTGCTAAGCCAGGCCTGCGGCCCCCGAGGCCAGCGAGGTTCCAGCAGCGAGGAGCCTCTGGAAGGGGGCTCAGGTGGGAACCTCAGGTCCTTTTTGGGACCTAAATCCCATTTATGTACCCCCAAACCCCACTTCTGTACCCTCAAACCCCATTTCTGTACCACCAAATCCCATTTTTCTGGCCCCAAATCCCATATTTGTACCCCCAAATCCGGTTTTTCTGGCCCCAAATCCCGTTTCTGTACCCCAAAATCCCGTTTCTGTATCCCCAAATCCCATTCTTCTGGCCCCAAAATCCCGTTTCTGTATCCCCAAACCCCATTCTTGTAGCCCCAAATCCCATTTCTGTACCCCAAACCCCATATTTGTACTCTCAAATCCCATTTCTGTACCCCCAAATCCTGTTTTTCTGGCCCCAAATCCCATTTCTGTACCCCTAAATCCCATATCTATACCCCCAAATCCCATATTTGTACCCCTAAATCCCATTTTCCTGGCCCCAAATCCCATTCTTGTACCCCCCAACCCCATTTCTGTAC